>CM035165.1:47169409-47691755 GCA_020205615.1 Panax quinquefolius
AGAAACTGAAGTTTTCTCTCTATTTCTCTCTCTATATTATCGAGTGTATTCTTCTGAGTATTTTGATATGTTGAGTGTTGTTATACGGTGCAAGTTCGTTCATCGTTATTCCAGTCAGAAGTACTGTTCTTTTGAGATAAGGGATAGTAAGGGATTGTAAGGGATAATAAGTGATAGTAAGGGAGATTATTTTCTTCATGAATGATATTATTTCTTCAATATCATTATGCCGAAATATTGGTTGGAAATTTTTATCAAATTTGGAACTTTTCATGTCGGGGTTACTATTCACGAGTTACTATTCACGAGTTACTATTCACGAGTTACTATTCACGAGTACTATTCACGAAGCATGATGATGTTTTTTTATGAAATTTCTATCTTTTGGTGTCGGAGTTACTATTCACGTATACGGCACTATTCATAAATACGACATTATTCACAGAAAAATTAAGTTTTCTTCTATGCGTCCAAGATTGTCTGTTATGATTTCTATCTTTGATTGGATCTATGTTTTGGTCTTCATTCTTGAATTTTACTCCACTTTGGTTATTTATGAAGTATTTTTGAACTTGGGTTGTTTAAAGTACGAATCCTTAATATTTGTTCTTTTGTTTCACTGGATTCGTTTTCTTTAAAATATTTTGCATCATCCTCAGTCCTAAATGATGATATAACTGAATATATTTGGCCTGTAGTGCAAAGATAAATGATTTCTGATGAATATCTTTGGCTCGTAATGCAAAGATGACATGTTGTTGAATATCTTTGGCATGTAGTGCAAAGATGACTTGTTGTTGAATATCTTTGGCATGTAGTGCAAAGATGACTTGTTGATGAATATCTTTGGCCTGTAGTGCAAAGATGACTTGTTGATGAATATCTTTGGCCTGTAGTGAAAAGATGACTTGTTGATGAATATCTTTGGCCGTAGTGCAAAGATGAATTTATTAGTAGGATTATGAATATGAACTGTGATTTGGTATAACCATGATCTTTGATATTTCAGGTGATGAAAATTAACTTTGTCCTGGATGAGGAAAGGAATTTAAAACTACAATTACGATTATGAGTTATACACGTGATTGTGGACAAGAATTGTTGATTAATGTTACAGGGATAAAACATTGTTGGTGGACTTTTAACATGGAGAAGATAATAGACTTTATGGTCTATTTGACTCTTCTAATGGATTGCTCGTTCCGCTGCAACTATGGTTGAAAATTTTATCATCTATCATATGTTCTAAATCTCTGATTTATTACTGATGAAGTCTATTGATAATGTAATTATCTTTAGTCATGATATTCTTTACTGGGCTAGTAGTGCTCACCCCTTTTGCTTCACAATTCCTTTAAGGTAATACGAGTGTAGCTGGGTCGAGCGGGGGTAACAGGGGAATAGAACGGTAGTCATCATTTAGTAGTTATATTTGTTGAATCAAATAGGGTGAAGCGAACCCAACGTTGGAAGGGTGTTTTGCCACTATCATACAAGATGTCTAATGACATACAACCTCGTATCATCATAAGATAGGGATGTGCTCATCCATTTGCTGAGAATATATATACGAGCACTACCTATATAATCTTGGAGTTTGGTTGAAGTATAATTCTTAATTAGAGACGGTGGAGATAATGATATGTCAAGAGAAGACACACCATTTGGAAGAATATGATAGTAATCTTCTTATTTTCTTTGGGGTCTATTAGGTCAACCAAGGATAATTTTGTGGGCATATGATATCTATAATAACCTGTACGCACGGGCTCCCAATGTATGAAGGTTTCCTTGAGCACTTCTCAAAGATTCTAATTTCTAAAACAGGTTTTCGACTATACCTTTATGTAAGGTGTCATTATGAGAGTCTTTGTCCCACTATTGGGACATGAGTCACGATTGGTATATATTTGTATTTAAACTCACAATTTAAGTGTTGTCGTATCTTGCATGACAATTGTATTAATAAAGTTGTAGTTGTTTTCTGTACCATGTATTTGGCGACTTAGAATGGGTTGGATGGAATGGACCTATTTTGGGGGGCGTCACATTTTGGTCATTAAATAAAGCATTAAAAAAATGTGTGGCAATAAGAAGGCCACATTGCCGGTCATTTATGGAAGAGAAGAAAGGGAGATGTATCTAGATATTTTATGCAAACATAGTTCAAGCCATTTTCTCTTTGCTCTCTTATTTTGCTAACCAAAAAGAAATTAACGAGGGAGAGAAAGAGAAGAAGTAGCGGAAACCATGGGAGAGAGAGAGAGAGGAGAGGGACGGCTGGAAATAGAGAGAGAAAAGGAGAAAGAAGAGTGGTCATGGAAGCCATTAAAGAGAAGAAAGAAGATTTTGATCAAAGGTGACTAATTTATGTAATTGATTTTAGTTATTCCAAATCAAAGTTTGGATTTATGTTTATAAACTCAAAAACTATGGGTATCCATGTTGATGAGTGTTTTATGTTTAGATCTACCCATATTGGGTGTTGATTTGGTTGGAATCAAAAGGAATAGAAAAATAGAATTTTCTGGAAAGCTTAAACTTGAAAGTGTGATCTAGCTTTTGATTTTTGAAATCTATGATGGATATTAGTGATTTATTTTCTTGGAATGGTAGATCTATGTATTAAGGATAAAACCCCTTTGGAATCACTCAATTAGGTTTAAAAATGAGCATGTTAGGGAATTTATCCCACACTACTCAAAGCTAAGAAAATTGTTAGAACAATTTTTACCAGCCACTTCCGGGCTAATTTTCGGGAGCTTAACATGTCCAAATATGGATTGTGATAGATGAAATTGTAGATCCGAAAGATATGAATCCAACAAAATTGACGGATCATTATTTGGAGTTATAAATCTCATTTTATTTAAGTTTTAGCAAAGGACTCCAAAACTGCAATATGTCAAATAGTAAACTGCCAAGATTTTCCAGGGGCTATTTTGGCAACTTAATGTGTGAGAAAAATTCTGGCCATTTGGGACATGAAAATATATGGTATAAAGTACCTCCTGTCCAAAAATGAGCTCATTCCGACTTAAAATGACCAAGTTATGACCATTTCAATATTTATGATTTTCGGACGAAAATGGCTATAACCGGAGTTCTATACCTCTGATGGCCACGAAATTTAAACTAGAGTGTCACGTTAACACGTATAAGATTGTGTCAAAAGATGGGAATTTTTGGAGTTAAGCGTGATGGGGCTAATTTCTTAAGCTACGCACTAAGAATGATTTTTGAAAAATACAAAAGAGAATTGAGAAATTTTGGAAAATTATTTTTTGTGTGTGAAATACATGTATATAAGCATGGCCAAGAGATAAAAAAGTAATAAGTTGATTTGGTATTTTCGTTAAGGTGGTATGGAATCCAGCTTGCTGGATTGGAGGATTTAGAATCCAGCTTGCTGGATTGATGGATTGGTGAATCCAGGCTTGCTGGATTGTAATCTAGTTGGTTAGATTTGGAATCCAGTTAGCTGGATTGTAGTTTGGGTTGTTGGATTTAGAATCCAGGTGGCTGGATTAGTAATTAACTCATTAGATGTTAAATAATAACTTATGAAATGAAAAAGCAAGTGATAAATCATAATGTATATGGTACAGTGATTAAAGAATTATCAAAGGATGATGATAATAATGATATGTTAAGTTGTCATCTAATATTTGATTAAGTGTTAGATAATCTATGGATAAAGTAATAGTATTATGAGCTAACAGGTATGTTATGCTAATTGAAAGATCAATCTTATAATTGATTGGTCTTTCATGAGAGATTACATTAGATTGCTTAGCGGTAATCAGCAGTACATGCAAGTTTCCCTAAATCAAACTTGAGTTGTATGTTCAAAGCATGTTAGTGAATAGTTGTTGTTGATTATTCACGTCTATATTGATTATTGATTCGCACGTTGTGCATATTGTAAATGTTCATCAGGTATGAAAGGCTGATCACATTCATTACCATTTGGTTCAGTTAATCTGTTCATGTTTATGCTTGACCATTCATTTTTATTGACTTGGTCGTTCAGCTAAGAAAATTTGTTCATACTCTTTCACAATGTTTATATTGTTGAAAGTTAGCTAGCTTATTGTTCAATTATTTCAATCATGATATATCCTAAAATAAATTTAAACTTGCTGGGCAAATTTGTTGCTCACCCTTGCTATATCATGATAAAAATTTTCAGATTAAGATGAAAGCTCAAGTAAGGACAAAAGCAAAGACAAAGTGCAAGATTAAATTATGATGCAGTTAAATATATTAAATTTTCTGACGAAAATAGTATTGTAAACCTTTAAGATATTGAAGGTATGTAATAAGTTAAGGTTGTAGACCTTGGGGTTTATGTTGTAAAAGTTTAATGTATAAACAATTTATGTTTATATCTTCCGCAATAGTTATAGAAATGATGTACCAGATCTGAGGTAAAAAGTACCCGGATTTGGGGATGTCACATCCATAACATCTAGATGCTCGAATCTATAGATTTCAAAAATCTGGAAATGTTGAAAATGATGGCCTGACAGCAATATGTCAGGGCCCATAGATCTTGATCTGTTAGTTGTTTGTTGTATTTTTTGTTTTATATCTGTTCTATGTCATGAAAGACTATGACCGCAACTAGAAACACGCCCGGATCATGAATTTCTTGAGAGTTATGAGCGGTCAAACATCGTTGACCGCTCAAGAAAGCAAGTTCGGGCGAATTTCGTAATCCCTGTAAATCTCTCGACAATCTTTTCAATGACTCTAATCTTGTTATTCTTGTGTTATTTAGTCATGTTTGTTTTGTGGACTTGTGATGCGGTATTAGTACTACAAAATAAAGCCTTTATATCACTTAGATATTACATTTGAATCAAATTTAATAAGGGTCAAAGTAAGCGTTGACCACCGTATTATGAAGAAATCTGAAAACCAGTTTCTTAAAAACTCTCAGTCGACAAAGTGGTTTGACCACCTTAATCGCTCGGTGTAATGATGTTATCATGTTTTGATGTTATATGCTTGTACCACGACATCTCCACTACACGATTAAACCACTATATCACACAAATCAAACATAGAACACAAACTATTAGGATCCAAAGTAGGCACCTTCAATTACGGAAAATCCGAGAAAAGCGAAGAACGTGTTGTCGAAAAGTTTAGAAGCTTAGATCTATCGGATCGATGTAAGTATGACCATGAAACTTGATTTAAATTGTAATATTACGAGCACTATAATTATAACGCCTTAGCAAATCCGAAACGTATTAACCAAGGAATTATTAATTGATTCAAACTTCGGCACCCGAGAATGGCGGCGATGAAGTTACGGGTTTCTTCAAGAACGACCCAAGAACACCTATAGCGATGGGTCCATCCATTATAGGCCCTTTAGCTCTGAGCTTTAATTAGAAAATAATTATTTTACTTAAATAAATCGAAATAAATGGTTTTTAATTATAAAAATACCAAATAAATTCAAAAATTATTTTAAAAGTCCTAAAAATAGTTTTTAATTATTTTAAGTATATTTTATAAATATTTAATATTTTGGAATATAAATGGTATTTAATTTATTTAATTATAATATTAAATAAATTATTTAAAATGATTTTAATATATGAAAATCATGAAAAATAATATTATGGTAAAAGAAAATATTTTAAGTTATTTTAGTGACTTTTAATATTTTATGATGAAATTCATTAATTAATTAATATTAATGATAATTAGTTTATTTAATAAATATATTAAATAAATTATGGAAAAATTGAATTAATGTTTTAAAAATCATATAAAAATGATTTAAGTGTTATAAAAATATTTTAAGTTATAAAATATAACTTTTGATATTTGTCATGAAAATAGTAATATTTTAATATTAAAAGCAATAATCGATAATGAATTTAAGTGTTTAAAAATCATATAAATATGATTTTAAAGTATTAAAATACTTTGTGATATTATAAAATATATTATAATATTATGACATGTATTTCATTAATATTTGATAATAAATAAATATTAATGATAAAAGAATTATGTGATATTTAATTCATTTGAATACGATATTAATGATTGAAAATTCATGAAAAATAATAATAATTATTTAAAAATTATTACGAGCTTGCGAAAAATATTTCGACTGTTAATAAATTATCGTAGATAACGGTTAAGTGTTTAGATAGAGTTTAATTGAACTAAAACTCAGGATTTGTCTGACTAGACCGTCGGGATGTCAGATTTGTGTCGGGTTCAACTCAGACTGCAATAGTTTGACTTAATACCAAGTCTTATATGTGTTATAGACTAATAGGGTTATGTGTTATGTGTTTAGGTTATTCTATGTATGTCTATATATATAATAGTATTATATTGTGATGATATTATTCTAATATTGGAGATCTATATTACTTATATTAGGTCTTCGGATAAAGTGTTATAAATTACATAGTAGTAATCAACGGTTCAGGCAAGTTTGTTTTTACTTAACTCTACTAAGAGTTGTTTCATTCAGATATGCTTATGGATAATCATTGCTGATTGCCATTGTAGAATTGTACTCTATACATATTGCATGTATAAGTCAGGTATGAAAGGCTGATCACCTTCATTACCATTCGGTCCAGATATATTTTGTTCATGTTTAATACTTGTTCAGTCAAAAGTTTGTTCGTGCTAATTCACAATTATATTGTTGAATTATAGCCAGCTTATTATTCAGACTCTTTTAATCATGATATATCGTTAAATTATTGAACTTAAACTTCCTGGGCACCTTTTATGCTCACCCGTGCTATATCATGATAAACATTGCAGATTAAGACGAATACGTCGGATACAAAGAAAGGTCAAAGACGGTTCCAACTTTAGTTTACGTGTGCGATTAGATTTGTAATAGTATTGTATGATATTAATGTTATTGTAAGTCAAGTAAGTTATGAATTGTGTATAAGTTAAGGTTACTCAACCTTGGGGAATAGTGTGTAAAATATATTGTATAAACAATTTATGTTTATATCTTTCGTAAAAATAAGTAAAAGTTGTATAGAAAGATTGTAACAGATCCGCAGTGATTTGGGACCCAAATTCGGGGCCATCATAGTGGCTCTCCTCCTGCCCAGTCCTCGAATTTGGCAATCATCGAATGAGTGATATCTTGACTAGGCATTTGCATATGTTCATCATCCCACTGGACTCCTCGCCGTGCACACAGACTCGTAATAACAGACGCATATGGAATACTTCCCGTAGTGTTCCCCCTCATGTAACGTAACATGTTCTGATTAATGAGATGGCCCACGTCGATGTATTTTCCTGTGATTATTCCCCACAAAATGATAGCTCTCTCAGTTGTGATTGAAAGTAGTATGCACACAAGCCAATCATGTTTGATGATAAAGCATATACTTTGAAACAATCTTATTCATTTATTAATAAAAAGTATTAATTTATTAAAGGCTTTTAATTATCTACATGATGTTGTTTTATAATATGTGATAAACCCATAGTTTTAAGCAATGCTTTTAGAATAATGATGATGATCATTCTAATGAGATCTAAATTCTTAGAAAGCTTAAAACTAAAATAGTTCCCAATCGTTGGATTACTAAATTGGGGATTAGTGAATCCGGATAGATTGGTACATACGTTGCTTGCTCATTGGATGAGGATGATTGATCTCACGATCATTTGTGTGGAGACACTAAAAGCAGTATGTAGGTGCTTATTAGAGAATAAGTTCACCGAGCGTTGGCTCGCTAAGGAATACTTAATGGAGTTTTATTTGCTGTCAATAGGAATTCTGTAGTGATAGTAGTCTGAGTAATCCTTGGACTTGAGATCATCATAGTATCTTGTGTATGATGAGTTATACTTTGACTTATTCCTTAAGACCCTTAGGGTATATCAAAGGGTATGCTTGGGTATAATAAGTTGTACATGGAGATAATGTATGATCAATAAAGAATCTACCACTTCTAATAAAAGAAGAGAAATGTCCTATGTGATTCGATAAATGACAACCCAGTAGTCCTTGGCAAAGCGAATGAAATTAGAAAGGAGTTTCTAATTTGCATTATTTGAGTTGTGCATTTAAGGATCGAAATACATATAATTAAATAAAATAAGACTTGACAGTAATTCCATGTCTTATATTTAATTGGGACATTGTATGGTGGAAGGATTGAATTGTACGGTAACTATTTACTCAAAGGTTCTTTAATGATTAATGTTGAAATCTATATTATCCGGAAAGTCGTTGATCATTAATGAGGCTTATCCTATTGTAGAATAAATATTATTTATTTAAATAAATTAATTGTTTAATTTATTTATTTAAATAAGATTAGAATTGTTCTAATTGATTTATTCACAATAGGTTTAATATGGAGTACCTAAAGAGGTCACACCATAAAAAAGGAAGAATAATTATTTAAGAAGTTAATGGCATAATCGTAATAATATGTTAAAGTATATTTAATTTAATCTATGGTGATAGAATAAATTAAATAGCTTAATATTATTATTTAATATTTTAGAAATATTAAATATAAATTAATAAGAGGAGTCTTATTAATATTATTACAATTATTATTATTTTAATTTCTAAAAGAGTTTAGGAATTAATTTAATATAAGTACTCTCATTTATTCCTAATAGGATTAGGAGGGAAAATTAGTTAAAGGAGTTTAATTAATTATCCCTAATAAGATTAGGGAGCTTAATTAATTAAAAAAATTTAATTAATTAAATAAAACCCAATTCTTTAATTGTTAAGGTGGGTTGCCCACATCTATAAATAAGAGGAATCTTATTATGGGTGAAAGGGTTGTTGACTTTTTCAACATACGACATAATTCCAATTGTTGGGAGAGTACACCCTTTCTATAGAGATAGAAAAACTAGGGTTTGGGCCATACCCTTTTTCTTGAATTTTCTTCTTCCTTGGTGGATCACCTCTGAGGCCAAACATTTGGGTGGCTAACGTTGATCGAAGGAAGGAACCAAACCCGGTGGATTCAAGATTGAGCGAAAGGATTTGGAGGTGAACTTGTACTGAGGAAGCTTGATCTTCAAGGTATGATTTTATTCTTTATCTTTTCGTTTAATTAATAATTATGCATAAAGGGTGATCCGGGTATATGGTTTGTAAATTTTTTTAAACTCTGATTTTTACACGCTTACGCACTTTTATGCAATTTGATTGCGCACATGAATATTACAAACCTAACAGTGGCATCGAGCCAAACCTTTATCACGAATTATTAATTGTTTTAATTTAATATGTATATTGATATGTGTTTAGAACAATTTAATTGGGCATAATTTTATTGTATAAAATTTATTTAAAAAAAAAAAAAAAACGTGCTGCCTTGTTTTTTTTAAAGGGATACATGGGTCAATTTTAAAAAAAAGGAACAAGTCAGGTAATCGAAAGTTACGTGATGCGGTAGTATTATATATATATATGATATATATATACTAGTGATTACTATATATATATATATATATATATATATATATATATATATATATATATATATATATAGAGATCAAGATTACGTTTTTTTTTTTTGAAAATGTTACGAGAGTCTTTTTTTTTTTAAAAGGAATGCGGGTATAATATATATATATTATATTAAAACCGTTAGGTTTTATATATATATATATATATTATTAGGTTATTTTATTATTTTATAATATATTATATATATATATATATATATAATATATTATTCTTAATAATTTTATAATTAAAATAATATTTATTTTAATTTTAAAATAAAAGGTTTATTTTAAATATTAAAATAAAAGAGTTTATTTTAATTTTAAAATTAGAATTTCATGCTAACTAATTAGAGTTGGAATTAGATTCCATGATAACTAATTGGAGTTGAAATTGGATTTCATGTTTCCTTAAATAAAGGAGTTTATTTAGATATGAAATAGGATTTCATATTATTCAAAATAAAAGAGTTTATTTGTGAATAGGAAAGAAAATCCGTGTTTCCTTAAATAAAGGAGTTTATTTAAATATGAAATAAGATTTCATATTATTCAAAATAAAAGAGTTTATTTGTGAATAGGAAAGAATATCCGTGTTTCCTTTAATAATTTTTTTTATATGGAATTGGATTCCATAATTAATTAAAATAAAATATTTTATTTTAATTAAAGATTTTTTACATGGAATTGGATTCCATAATTAATTAAAATAAAGGAGTTTATTTTGATTAAAGATTTTGATTAAAATAAAATAGTTTATTTTATTTAAAATTGATAAATTAAAATAAAATAGTTTTATTTTGATTTAAATTTGGATTAAAATAAAGGAGTTTATTTTGATTCAAAAATAGATTTCATACTAACTAAATTTGCCCATTAAATAATATCAATATATATATTAAATGTTTATTATTCATATGATGAATGTTATTTATTGATGCATATGATGATGTGTATGATAATAAATGGGATTGATTATGGACTATTGACCAATGCGATTGGATTTTATTTTAGTTGGATGCATGAATGTATGAGTTTTATTAAATGGGGTTACTGCGTACCTCGTCTTCTCTAATTTTTTAATTAATGTAAATTCTATCTCCTCTCTATGTACTTCCCCTTAATCACGATCAAGGTTTCTATTTATTTTAAATAGTTTTGTAATAGGAATAGTTAGAATTAATTTTGAAGAATTAAAGATCGAAAGAAGCGAGGCGCTTGAAGACCCATTTGTAATGGAGCAGAGTTTAAATGTAATAGTTATATTTAAATATTGTTTCTTGCACCCCTGGTTTTGACCTTTTGATTCACTTGGTGGCTCTAGTGAACCAAACTAGAATAAAAGTCCATAATCAATTCGGTAGAATATAGTATTCTATATGCGTATGCTTATACTATATATATATATATATTATGCAAACATGCTTCGCATGTTAATTAATATAATACGCGTATTTTATAAATATATGTGCATGCGCTAATTAAGCAAGATGAGACAAATTAATAACAAACCCCTCAATTTTTATATTAAGTCTAAGCGTTCAAAGATATTTGGAATATCGAGCGTCGCCTTCTAGCATGATAAAATTAATAGAGTATTAAATATTTAATATGAGTTTGTTGTGTCACCACAAGGCAAGTATTAAGTATTTAAGATGTTAATTTATCACATTTGATGCTTATAAAGAAAATTGAACAATATTGTTTTGTTGTGTCACCACAAGGATGATATTTTTCTTTTTGAATATATGGAGTGCTAGGTTCGGACTTAACTTCGATAATTTTGATTCGGATGTGCCACCACTTGATCAAAATAATCTAAGAGGCAAAATACAAGGAGTTGCATAGTTGATGTAATTGACAAAAGTTGTCTACCTATTTATTTATATATAGTTTGTTTGTGTCACCACAAGGCTATATACATTTGAAATGGGATCCTTATTCTCACTAGCAAATCTTTAATTAGATTTTGCTTAAACTATATAAGTGGGGGTAATATAGTTTGAAGAAAATAGTGGGAGATACCAATTTAAAACAAGACCTAATTTATTTTGGTAATTAATAAAAGAATGTATGTTAAAATGTTGTTAATTACAAATTCATTTACTGAAATTTTACAATGTCTAAAATTACTATCAACTGCGAAGCATATTAGATCTTTGAATTAACCAGGCCAAATTAAATGCAGTTGGTTAAGGAAATTGAGAATAGTTCTCACGGCTAAAAAGGCTATCTTATATCCTTAATATGCCTATCCTGCAATGGTTGCAGATAATGCCTCTGAGGAAGAGATTGCTACTTTTAGAAAATGGCAAGATGATGCACGATTGGCTCGATGCATCATGCTCGTATCCATGAGTAACAAGCTTCGTCGGCTGAAACTATGGATACTTCTACTATACTCCGCACGTCAAGTAGTTGATGGTGAGGAAAGTAGGGTGATAGATATCGAGATATCTAAGGAGCTCTTCCGATCTAGAATGGCCAATGGCACTATAAATACGGATAAAAAGTTCTTAACATAATCAATTTGATTGATCAATTAGACAACTAGTTTTGTCATGGATGGAGAGTTGAGCCAAGATTTGATCTTGCACTCACTCCGGACTCCTTTCACAATTGTTGTGAATTTTTCATATGAACAAGCTAGATATCGACTTTCGATTTGCTTAACATGTTGAAAAATGTTGAGAGTCACTTTCCAACCAAGAAAGATCAAGTCTTCTTGGTAGGGCCAAAGGATCTTCCGAAATAAAGAACGATTCAAAGAAGGTAAATAGAAAGGCATAAACAAAGGATAATAAGAACAAAAGCGATATGGATAACAAAGGAGTTTACTTCCTTACCAATAAGCTTTGACACCGGAAAGAAATCTGCGAGAAGCATCTTGCGAGAGGCTAACCAAAAAAGCTTAGTGAAGTTTGATTTACAATACGCTTTTTGTTCATGATTGAAATAAATTTTTCTTTAAGTCGAGGTTCTACTTGGGTATTGGATACCGACTTTTGGTTATCATAAATATAGATTTATGAAGGGATCAAGCGATAGAAAGTTAAACAAAGATAAGTAATCCTATGTGTGGAAAATGAAGCAAAGGTTCTTTGCATTAGCTATAGAAACTTATAGTTTAGCCGCTTGCTACTGAACCAAATCTATTAAGTCGATAAGTTGTTATTGTATTCCAGTTCTTGTTAAAAATATTATTTCCATTTTATTGTTGACATGATGAAAACTTTGGTATTATAATTAAGAACAATTGTTATTCTATTTATAATAATAATGTTTTGTATAGAACTGGAATATTACTTAATAAATTTTGTATACTTGACTTACATGAAAATAATTTTGCATATTGAACAAATTAGTATAAGAAAAGGAGATGATCATTCAAAGAGTTGAATGTGTGTATTTGCTAAAATACAAGTGTTAATTATTTGAAAGGTTCAAAGAATTGAAAGTGAAACAAATTGGCAAAGTATTAAGATTCTTTGATTAGATCGAGGATAAATACTTGTGCAATAAGTTTCTAGATCATCTCAAATAGTTTTCTCATAATGGACACATCCCGATATGCAATAATTGATTGATGTATCTGAATGAAAAATCGTACCTTGTTGGACATGAGTGCGGTCCATAATGATTTTTACTTGACATTCCAAATATCCTTCGGGATAATGTCCTAGAAATGGTCATGCATATCTACGAAAATGGTAACCTCAAAATCCATTTGAAGACTCCATAAAAGTTATGGACGGGGAGGATTCTAATCTTAAGTATGTTAAGATAAGGGGTTCCAACTTATGTGAAAAGGTTTCAAAAGGATAAGCTTGGGACAAGATTTGTGAAGTGTCGATTTGTGGGACATCCTAAAGTAAGTTTAGGGTATATGTTCTATAATTCTACTTAGCAAAAAGGTGTTTATTCTACGAAACACGCTTCTTCTAAGATAAAGGCGTTTATCATTGAAGGGGCTAGTGGGAGGATAATAGATCTTGAAAAGTTCAAGAACCACAAAACACTATAAGTCGAATAAGAGGAACACAGTAGATGACTATTGTACCTGGCCAGAATCGTAAATCGGAATAGTCTGCAAGATACCTAGGAGGTATGGATTCATCATAGATGATGATGATGAGGTTCAGCATCATAGAAGATGATGATCCATTACATACGATGAGTTAAGAGTTGTAGACACTCGGAGAAATTGATTGAAGCAATATTCTCAAAATGGAACATTCGTTTTGATGAAACAAATCAAAAGAGTTTGATTTTATCAAAAATAAGAATGAACCTAGTGTGTACTGAAAAGGGTCGATTAGGAGCATCGTGACATTCCTAGTACTACATGTTGATATACTACGGATAAGGAATTACATACCAATGCTACTGATCAAGAAAAGATAAAGTTGTCTAAACAATCCTCCATGAATGATTTGGGAAGAGTATCATTATTGGGGATGCAAATCTATATAGATAGATTTAAAAGGATGCTCGACTTAACCCAAGGAACGTATATTCATTTGATGCTAAAGTCGTTTAGCATGGCAAACTCGAAGATGTCTCATGTTGATGAGCTATGGAGTGTATCTCTCTTAATAGTCCCCACAGACTCCTGAAAAGAGAGGTCGCATGAGTGACAATCGTGTATGCAATGAAATGTACGAGACCTGATGTTGATCAGTCATATTATGGAGAAGTTCACTATGAGTCAGTGAAAAATATCTTAAAGTGCTTAACCGGCACTAAGGATGTGATCATATTCATGGTGGGTCTAAATTAAAACTAGAGGGCTTAATGGACTCAAGTTTTTCGAGACGGACTCAAGACGACGAGAAAAATCCACTTTAAGGTAAAGGGTTACCTTAAGCAATGGTGCGATGAATTGAAAGGTTCCAAACAAAAAGAGAGTTCTTTGGTTTAGTGATAAAGACAAAGTATATAGCTATAAATAAAGTCTGCAAGTTGATTGTTTGGATTAAAAGTTCATTCTGAACTAGAAATAGTTCTAAGTCTCATCTTGGATCTAAACATGTGTTGTGGCACTTTCATTTGATTATTAGAATCATTGAAAGATGGGAAATCACTATAGAGATAGTGGACTCTCATGAACAACATTACATATCCATTAACTAAAGCTTATCCAACAAAGGGATAATCGTCACTTAGAAGAAGAAGAATATGAGATACCATGGCGATTGGCTTTAGTGCAAGTGGGAGATTGAAAGTAGTATGCACACAAGCCAATCATGTTTGATGATAAAGCATATACTTTGAAACAATCTTATTCATTTATTAATAAAAAGTATTAATTTATTAAAGGCTTTTAATTATCTACATGATCTTTGTTTATAATATGTGATAAACCCATAGTTTTAAGCAATGCTTTTAGAATAATGATGATGATCATTCTAATGAGATCTAAATTCTTAGAAAGCTTAAAACTAAAATAGTTCCCAATCGTTGGATTACTAAATTGGGGATTAGTGAATCCGGATAGATTGGTACATACGTTAACTTGCTCATTGGATGAGGATGATTGATCTCACGATCATTTGTGTGGAGACACTAAAAGCAAGTATGTAGGTGCTTATTAGAGAATAAGTTCATTTGAGCGTTGGCTCATTAAGGAATACCTAATGGAGTTTTATTTGCTGTCGATAGGAATTCTGTAGTGATAGTAGTCTGAAGTAATCCTTGGACTTGAGATCATCATAGTATCTTGTGTATGATGAGTTATACTTTGACTTATTCCTTAAGACCCTTAGGGTATATCAAAGGGTATGCTTGGGTATAATAAGTTGTACATGGAGATAATGTATGATCGATAAAGAATCTACCACTTCTAAAAAAGAAAAATGTCTATGTGATTCGATAAATGACAACCCAATAGTCCTTGGCGAAAGAATGAAATTAGAAAGGAGTTTCTAATTTGCATTATTTGGAGTTGTGCATTTAAGGATCGAAATACATATAATTAAATAAAATAAGACTTGACAAGTAATTCCATGTCTTATATTTAATTGGGGACATTGTATGGTGGAAGGATTGAATTATGCGGTAACTATTTACTCAAAGGTTCTTTAATGATTAATGTTGAAATCTATATTATCCGGAAAGTCGTTGATCGCTAATGAGGCTTATCCCTATTGTAGAATAAATATTATTTATTTAAATAAATTAATTGTTCAATTTATTTATTTAAATAAGATTAGAATTGTTCTAATTGATTTATTCACAACCTAGGTTTAATATGGAGAACCTAAAGGGTCACACCATAAAAGGAAGAATAATTATTTAAGAAGTTAATGGCATAATCGTAATAATATGTTAAGTATATTTAATTTAATCCATGGTGATAGAATAAATTAAATAGCTTAATATTTATTATTTAATATTTTAGAAATATTAAATATAAATTAATAAGAGGAGTCTTATTAATATTATTACAATTATTATTATTTTAATTTCTAAAAGAGTTTAGGAATTAATTTAATATAAGTACTCTCATTTATTCCTAATAGGATTAGGAGGGAAAATTAGTTAAAGGAGTTTAATTAATTATCCCTAATAAGATTAGGGAGCTTAATTAATTAAAAGAATTTAATTAATTAAATAAAACCCAATTCCTTAATTGTTAAGGTGGGTTGCCCACATCTATAAATAAGAGGAATCTTATTATGGGTGAAAGGGTTGTTGACTTTTTCAACATACGACATAATTCCAATTGTTGGGAGAGTACACTCTTTCTATAGAGATAGAAAAACTAGGGTTTGAGCCAATACCCCTTTTCTTGAATTTTCTTCTTCCTTGGTGGATCACCTCTAGAGGCCAAACATTTGGGTGGCTAACGTTGATCAAAGGAAGGAACCAAACCCGGTGGATTCAAGATTGAACGCGAAAGGATTTGGAGGTGAACTTGTACCTGAGGAAGCTTGATCTTCAAGGGTATGATTTTATTCTTTATCTTTTCGTTTAATTAATAATTATGCATAAAGGGTGATCCGGGTATATGGTTTGTAAATTTTTTTAAACTCTGATTTTTACACGCTTCCGCACTTTTATGCAATTTGATTGCGCACATGAATATTACAAACCTAACAGTGATTTCATGCTGATGCGTTGAAGGTACAAGCTTCGCACATACAAATAAATTCCAAGCCTTTGCATAGCGATTCAAGGCTGAGGCTGGGAAAGTGTGAGGCTGATTCGTTCCTACCCTACAGGTCCACTGCGTTCCTGGAATGCATAAGTCAGTGATGACTTCATCCAAATCCGTCTCAAAACGGGAAGACTCGACCCAATTGTCATACCCAGTTGGTGGAGTGTCGAGTATTCTGAACACAACCTTGATTGATTGAGGGCGATAATCAACTTCAACTCCTCAAACCATTGATAAACCACTCATAGTATCTTCAGCATTAACATAAAATTCTCGCACAATACCCATGTGAGTAGGCATAGGGGTTGCACAAAATCCTCCCCATCCTCTTTCTCTAATCATATTCCACAGTTGTTGTGAGACCCCGAATTTTATGAAATGAAAGTATTCAATTTTCTTATAATTATTATATTATTTAGTAAATGGTTAAATTGATAAAGGTTAAAGTTAAGGGTGATATGTGAAATTTGTTGCAAAGTAAGCAAGTTGTTATAAAATATTCGTTTGGTCGGGAAATATTCTTTTTGTTGGGAAATATCCGTACGACGGCACAATGATTGGTAGACCCCACAACGGAAGTATTATCGTAGTAAGAAAATGACAGAATTATCATTTTATAAAAATAACGGCGAAAGTGTTACCGTTAAAACTGTTGAACTACCTGGTAGTAAAAGTACAATAATACGCGTGGTAGCATAGTAGCACACAGTATTGATTATTGATGCTTACGTAAGATGTCACTCAGTTTTACTCAATTATTGCTACAGTAATTGCTGCATCATATCTCTCATATTATTGATTCAATTGTTGTCACAGTATCATCCGTATAATATGTTATATTATTAAATTAATAATTGAGACGACAAAGTTATTCATATTATTATTTGCAATATTGACAATGTCTAGAAGTTCTGTCAAGGAGAGGTTTGGTCACCTAATTGCGTGCTAATAAGGAGAAATCCTTATCGGAAAGCTCTCTCTTTCCTGGGAATGACCTGGTTGTTAAATATTGTGAATAATAATATTAATGATGGATAAGTTCGTGTTGATTAAAGATGAAATGCATAGTTCCATTGTGTTGAAATTATTAGTGTTAGTGAAAATTGACATTTATTTAGATAATAATTGATGTCTGGAGGTTATGTTGACCAATCGGGTAATTAACCGGATAAATGAACAATTAATTGCTATTAATTCACATGATTATAACTATTTGTTCACATGTGTGTATTATTGATTCACATTCTTGTACTATTAGGGGAGTTGGTGCAATATTGATAATACTTGCATGACTAAGTTAAAAATGGAGCTATAGATGGAGGTACTATACTGTAATTCGTATTTTCACATGATTATAACTATTGATTCACATGATTGACTATTAGGGGAGGTGGTGCAAGTTTGATAATACTTGCATGATTAAATTAAAATAAAGAAAAAGAGGAAGGTATTATACTATAATATTTCGAGCCCCAAAATGTGCAATTATTGAAACTATATTTTCCTATAAATAGAAGCTCATTCTTCCTTCATTTCTCACCAATTAACTAAAGCTATAGAGCAATTATTATAGAGAGAAATTATAGAGAGAAAGAAGAAGAAAAGTCTACTACCTCACTATTCCAATATCCAATTTCTTCTGAGGTGAAGATAGGTGATGAAAATTATCTTCGTCCTGGGCGCGAAGAGGAATTTAGAATCACAATTATGATTACGAGTTATTCATATGATTGTGGACAGGAATTGTTGATTGATGTTAAATGGATAAAACATTATTGGTGGACTTTTAACATGGAGAAGATAATAGACCTGATGGTCTATTTGACTCTTCTAATGGATTGCTTGTTCACCGCAACTATGGTAATAAGAGTGTTCACGATTGACGGGGATAACATGGGAATAGAGCGGTGGTCTATAGGTGCCGAGGTTCTCCTAAATAGTATGGAAATAATTTTGTTGAGAACTTTAGATAAGTGTGTCGATCAGATTGTATCGTCATTTGATATTTAAATTTGGTGAACCGAATAGGGTGAGGTGAACCCAACTTTGGAAGGGTGTTTTGCCACTATCATACAAGATGTCTAATGACATACAACCTCGTGTTAATTATCATTAGACAGTGGTGTGCACATCCACTTGCGGAGTATATCTACGAGCACTACCTATATGATCTTGGAGTTTATTTGAAATATAATTTTCACTTGGAGACAACGGAGATAATTATATGTCGAGGAGACTCACCATTGGAAAAAAGATGATAGTAATCTTCTTGTTTTCTTTGGGAACTTTTAGGGTCAACGAAGGATAATTACTGTGGACATATGATATCTATCATAACCTGATTTAATGACCTCCCATGTACGAAGGTTTCTCTTGAGTACTTCCCAAAGATTTTAATTTCTAAAACAGTTTTTAAGCAGACTTTTATATAATGTACCATTGTAAGGTTGTTGTGAGTCGTCAGTCACCATGAGAGTTACATACATTTGTATTAAAACTCATGATTTAATTTAATTTAATTATATGTGTTACATTTATTAAATTAATGTAGAGAATAATTATTATTCAAGTATGTCATTATGTGAGCTTATTGTATTAAATGAAATATTTAATAAGCAGAATGTTATTTAATTAATTTAATTCTTAATTAGAGAATTAATAATTTGACAATATTTATTAATGAGAAAATTAAATATATGACTATGTGAATTTATGAGAAATTATTAGATTTTATTTTAAAGTAAATTAAATAAGATATTGATTTATTTTATAAAGGAGTGTAACATTAATTAAACTATATGATAAAGCTTTATTAAATTAAAGGAGTTTTAAATCTAATTAAGTCTAGCCAAACATGGCCTTAGTGGGAGTTACTAGCAGTTACCCATGATCAAGTTAATCCCGACCATATCTGCTACGTCGATTCTCTTTTCCTTTATACGTACTCTCCTTCCCTTTTCTTTTATTATTATAAGCTAAGTCTAGAAATACAGAGAGAGAGATTGAGAAATTCAAGATAGAGTTCAGAGGATTTTGTGAGAACTCAGTGATTGAAGAAAGAATCTAAGTCTACATATATATACTTTATTCTCAGGGTAATCCCTTCTTCCCAAATTCTATTTTTACGTCATTAAGTTTTTTAAGAAAATGGCTTTCAAAGTTCTGTAAAGCCTCTGTGATTTAGATAGGGGTAATATTTATGAGTTATTTTATGGGTTAATATGTATCAAATCATATTTTATATATATATTGCATGATTCCATATCATCAATTTCATAATATTACATCGTATATGATTTCTACAAAATTACAGAGTATGGGTTTTGGCCTTATGGCCTTATACGTGATAGTTTATGTATTGATCGTATATTATCCCTAAATTTTACACTCGTATATTATTATACATGTTGATACGAAGAGACCAAACTTTAAATAAACGGATTCGGTGTTATAACGAATCCGTAGTGACAATTTTCATGTTTTATTTTCAAAACCTCTAAGAACATCAAAGTCATTGCAATTGCATGCTTAAACTCTGTGATTATGTGTTTTAATGGGTTAAAATCACTTTATAAATGTTGGGTAATGATTATATACGAATTCTAACATGTGGGTATGATTAAATTCGTGCAGTGATAGTTTAATTGGAATTTTTTGGTTGTGTTATGCAATTTTCGCGAATTGCGAGCAGTTTCACAATTCACCAAGCGCCATCCAGTCATATTTAAGTCCATCACAAGTAATTTACCCACGGCCGTTGCGATGCCAAAGTCCGGATCATAGCCACCATGACGCGTCATGCCTTGAAGACCTAGTATAAGCGATAAAGCGTGTAAATACCACTCTGCGAATGGTCCAGAAATGAAAATTTTAAAGTGTTAAGTCTAGCAATGTATTGTTAACTTAATGTAATGAACATGTAAACATGTTAGAAGTATAATGAGATGTAAAATAGACGTTTAACATGTAAATAACATAATTGCATGTGGATCGAATTATTGAATACATAATTAGCTTGTTATTCATGACGTGTGAATTATGTGACAAAATGGTAAATTAACTAAGTATAGTTAATAATCAAAGTAGACAAAGAGAATGAGTTTATGATGATTAGTTAAGTTATAATTAACTTGTATTGTGAATATGAATGATATGTAGGATTTAATTCAAAGAACGTGCTTAGTTAAAGTGTAATCTACGCACGAGGCAAGTTTCCTAACCCTACTTGTCATTATTGTTCAAGTTTATTATTTACCTCGAGTAAATTACCATTACTATTAATCATGTTCAAATGTTATATTAAAGAATTATTATCTTTTCAAAGCATGATTCAGTTATACAATAATTGTCCTATTGTATACTTCTTGAGATTATTATTCAATTTGAATATAATTATTATTGAACCTTATTAGACTAGTGAACCCTTATTGATTCGACTAGTCCATAGTTGATGAGCGTTCTAAATTTTAGAACCCTTGATGAATTATCCAAACCAAACTTCCTTTGGTGCGGACTCGAATGTCAAACTGAGATGAACAACCCTTCAAAGGGATTTACTTATGCGTTAGCGTTAAGATATTATGTGCACGATGATGGTACTGAAATTTGATCCCCTAAGTGCAGTAGAAAGGTCCATAGTCTTATAGATCATTAAAGGTTTCAAGTATAACCCTTGATAACCTAGGACATAGTTCAAGGTCTTATGACCCTCAGAATTCTTTTGATTCCTGATATTCATTCTTGATTCAAAAGTTGAGCTTTTATTCAGATGTCTTTGATTTACTCGCATGTTATTATACTGTTATTTCATTGTTATACTTGTGGGCAATAGTGCTCACTCTTGCTTAATAATAACATTGCATTTAAGAACGAAAGAACCGATGAACCTTCCACTAGTAAAGGCAAGAGCAAAGTTAGTAAATAATGAAGACTTGTTATTTTATTTGACGATGTATTTATGTTAGACTTGAGTTAATGATGTTGTTTAAGACTTATTATTTATATTTCTGCACAGATGTTTAAGGGTAGTTAAACCTGGGATTATGTTTATGATTCAGATGTTGTAACCCTTTAAAAGGAAGATTTTATTTCTATCTATTGCATGGTTTGCATTTATTATGGGTAGATAGATAGATGATATTTGTACAGTGAACACCAAATCCCGTGGAATCGAATTACCCGAATTTGGGGGTGTCACAGTACGAACATCCCTTATTTGGAAAAACTTTTATTGTGCCAAAAAGGCAATGAAAACAAGAAAGTAGTGTTGATTAACGCATGGCTTAGAAGGATGATAACCCATCATACCCAAGAGTCAAGACGGTTGAACAATTGAAATATTGTTAACCTATTTATAGCAAGAAAAACAAAGTTTAAGTTCTACTGACCGCTCAACATTTATAGTCATTACGTCGTTTCAAAAATAAGAGCGATTTGATATGATATTCAAGAACTGTTGCAATGACTTCACAATTGTTAATCCATTGTAGAAGTATTCTTAAAGAAAACGTTTAATTCTATCATATAATACTTATTGTATGCTATTACTTGTTGAGTAATTAAATGCTCATTCTTGCTTTGAAATTAAATATTTTCAGTGAAACCTGAACGCATAAAAGGATCTGACAAAGACAAAGGAAATGAGAAAGTGGATGAGTAATTGAAGACTACTATTTGTAATAATTAGATGTTTTCTAATAATAATATAATATATATCATGTAATAAAGTACTTAAAGGTCATCGTACCTGGGATAGCAAACTCTTATGTAATATCTTTTTAATTATTTAATATATTAAGCAAGTTGAATGAATGTTATCGTGTAGCACCAAGTACGAGTTTCAAGTACCCAGATATGGGGGCGACACATAGGCACAAAATAAATACAAAAGATTAAGCAGGATAAAAATATTACATATTTTATTCTCATCATAAATCTAAAATCGCAGAGCCACTCGTTTTTTTAGAGCAAATGAAGCAAGTCAAGCTACTCTACGATATAGCCAAAATCGTAGAGTACTATCTTCTGACAAGTCAGTGACATGTTACAACAAAAGTAATCAACCTTAAGCACACATCCCCCAACACTACTATAAAACAGTAAATAGACAACGCAGAAAAAACGTTGTGGTTTCAGTCAGAAAAACGTCGTGGTTAAGGGTGTCATCTATTTGACACCCTTACACAACGTTTTTAAAACTTCGTGGTTAAGCACATTCCACAACGTTTTTAAGAAAAAAACGTTGTAGATTTATTTTCCATAAATTAGCAGATGCTTAAAAACGTTGTAGAATGTATGATTCCACAACGTTTTCTGGAAAAAAAACGTTGTAGTTTAATATATCAAACAAAGTTTAGGCACTTTCATACAACGTTTTTAAAATGTTGTAGATTAAAAAAAAAAGAAAAAAAAAGTTGTGGTTCACCTATATTACGAATGCACCTACAATATGCCATGATATATAGCTAAAATTACAAAGAATATTAATACCATACAATACGTTTCCATTCCAATAATTCTTTGTAATGCCAATTACAAAGAATATTAATACCATACAATACGTTTACATCTCAATAATGCCAAACTATCCATACATCTCAAATTAACTTTTCAATATAATTACTACTATATTGAATTGTGAATTTGACTACATCCACAAAATATACCAAACCATCCATAAAATTAAACTACTACCTAATTAAACTATCCATAAAAACCTGTAACAGAAAATAACAGAAAAAGATCCACAACTTCAACTTTAATTTTGCATCAAGAAGTGCCTCCATTTGTAGCCTCGTCATCTGCCCAAATTAAATAAATTCCACAACTTCAAAATTTGAACTTATTGAAACTTCAAATTAAATAAATTCCATAACTTCAAAATCTGTACCAGTGTTGGCTATTGATTTATTGAAACTCAACCTTATTCTCTTTTCTGTTAGGCATTGGACTTGATCAGGGGAAAAAATGAAGACGCAACTGCATTGGTTGAACTTGCTTCAAAGTGTCTCTAGTATGAGGCTAGAGATAATATATGAAGAATAATATTGTATCTATGAAGTCTTAAAAGAAAAAACTATTCTACGTTCTAATAAATGACTTAAAGTATATGTCATAATCATCATATCTATTCACACCCCAATTAAAATGAAGCTCTGGCAAGCATGTTTAAAGGAAATTTAAAAGTACTTATATTTGAAGAAAATTATCATTACCAAAATGCCAGCAGCCATATCCCATGGTTTTAAACGATACTCCCAATAAGCTTCTACAATTCCCAGAGCTACGTGGCACATGTCTGTAGCAGCAGCTCCAAGCCTTCTCACACCCAATATATATTAATTCCAGAAAGAGAGTGTACAAATATGTTAAGCATGAGATATTCAACAAAAAATGTTCCTGTTAATGATATTTCAACAACAGCAAAATGAGTGTTAAAAGAAGACAAAAGCAAAAGGTTCTTAGTTCTTACCCTACTAACGTCAGTAAAATCTTTGAATAAATCGATATTGGTAGCCCATGCATCGTCATGTTCACACCCAAAACCGGCCACTAGAAGAGATTGCTCCACCTATAATGCAGTGAATAAACTTTAAAATGTTAAAGGAAATGGTCAAAGAAGTTGAGATGTTATAAGGAAATTAAGGATGACAAAGATAAAGCCTATAGACTCAAAGCCATCCACTAAACTTAAACAATGTAATCTTGACATAGTAGACAAACTCACCTTATCAGTTTTACTGAATTTTCTGCCATAAAGTTTTCAAACATTATTAGTAAAGAAAACTTTTATAGACATTCTCTTGATTCATGTATAGAACCAAGTAAACAAGCATTTAATATCTTAAAACCAACCATGTTCACTCTCACCAATTTTTTCATGAACTCAACCATTTCCTCATCTTTCAGCCTTTCGGCGAGCTTGGCCATGTAAACATTGTCCTCACGAGATGACTCAAGTGGCAACATCTTTAATACAGTTTAGAAGTACCTTAGTTCTGCAGGAATCCAAATTAAGACATACATAAGTTCACTACAAGTCTAGCATGACTGTGAGGCTGAGAGTAAGATGAAAATCGAATGCTGAAAAAACTGAATCAAATTCTGCCTTTTTCTCATTATCATGTTGGAACTTCAAGAAAAGAAGAGGTTCATTCTTGTCCGGCTCTCAAAATACCTCAAACTAACAGATTAAGTATCCGAATAAGACTTCCAGCGCAAACCAGACAGGATGAGTGTGGTGACAAAAAAAAAATTAATAAATTAAATCACAAATAACACTTGACAAATAAACCAATAGATTCAACAATATACTAAATAACTTGCATATAATTATACTTGAGAATTATGAAACAACCAAATCAAACCGAAGAATCTTTGCATCTTGCTTGACGCCTAATTACTTCAGTTGTCTATTGAAAGAATAATTAGAAATAAGAGAGAAACAAATCAATAAACTTAACGCACAATACTACAAAACTTAACTTCATAAACTTCAATAAGAAGGAGAACTTCAATTGAATGCTTTTACCAAGTATCTTTTCAAATCCCAATGGAAAATTTTGTAAATACCCCTTAAAATTAAAACTTCATAAAGATATCCGTAAAGGAGCCAAATCATAAATCAGAGGACAGGAGTCATCAAAGCGGTCTATTAAACACTAAATGCAGATTATTTATCAATAGTAGTCTTTCATAGTTCTTAATTAAGCTATGGAAAATTTTGACCATAAGGACATTTCACAATACTAAAATGCCAGCAAATATAAGTGTTTTTCATCAATTGTAATACTGAGACATCCAATTTGGTCATACTAGTTAGTGCAATAATATATCTGGGGAAAAAAAGAACCAATAGCGATGCATAAAGGCCAACTTTCGCAAGACTGCCAAAGAATGCAACAATCTCATTAAATACAATCTTATGCTGGATGAGCGCGAAAGTGACAATGGTGTTGAAGAACCCTCATTTCCTTCTCCTCCTATCATACCACCCCTCTGTACATTTTTGCTCAATCTTGAATCCTGACAACCTTCAGTACGCAGTTCACTAACTAATTTATACATTACAACCAATTAAAAACTCATAGCCTAATATTAAAGCAAAAACAGGGGGTAACAATGACAAATAGAAAACAAAGGAATTATAGTATGTACAGGTTTATCCATGTATTAAGCATGGATAAACAATTAAACAATTTTGGCCATGGTCCTTCATCAAAAGCTTATCACGAAGGTTAAAATGGATAAAAGTTCTAATTATATACAGGAAAACTAGTCGCCTTTCAATTAAAATTACCAAGCGTGCTGCAAATAATGAACAACAATGTATATAAGTCAAGCTCTTATGCAAATAATGACTAAAGCAAGGAAACACACAGTTCACCCCTTACCTTCTTAGGGTTGAGCAAGTAATTATACAGAGTCGCCGTCGGAACCGGTTGTCTGTCCACTCAATAAATCTAGGGTTCCTTTAGAAATCAAATTCGTCGGCAGAAACGCATGCTTATCCCGCACATCGCCCGTCACCGATGCCCCATCGAGCAAAATCGTCTCCTTCAGGGGACGATTGGACCAGTTAGGGTTCGAATCGTTAAGCTGGAGGTACTGATCGGGCCTCGTGTAGGAGGCGGTGAAAGGTGAAGAACAAATTAGCCTAAGAGAATGGAGAAATAGCGAGAGCTGTCAAGAGAACAAATCCAAAGAGATACTTAAGATGAAGAACCCATAGTTTCACAAGCTATTTGAAGAACCTTTTGAAGAATAAATAGGACCGAACTCGTTGCAGAACCCATAGTTTCACAAGCTGAAAGCCCTAATTATAAACGGAACTTCAAAGGACCTAATTGCGTAAGGACCGAACTTGTACTAACAAACGGACTGAAAGAGAGCAGAGAAAGGAACTTCAAAGGGGAGGAATAACTAGGGTTTTGGTTTTGTGAGTGAAAGAGAGCAGAGAGAGAGAGAGAGTAAATCTACACGAAGGAAACCGAAGCTCGATCTGTAAGTTCGAAGGAAACCGAAGCTCTCTGCACCGACGAGCCCTTGGAGAGAAAAAGGCGTATGTTTTAATTTTAAGTATTCACTTCATGCTTCGTGTTTTTCTTCATAGATAACGTTTTTTAAAAAAAACATTATCTAATTAAAATAAAAAAAATGTCCTTTTAAATAGATAACGTTTTTGCATATATATCTACAACGTTTTTTTTAAAAACATTGTAAAAAACAATACCACAACGTTTTTATAAAAAATGTTGTCTATTAAGCGTTGTCTATTTACTATTTTGTGGTAGTGCAAGGATGATCTTTATATGTATTTATGATAAGAACAAGGGGTTTTGAAACTCTATCTAAAAGCTATATGAGCAAGGACATAAGACACCTTGTTGTTACTGCACTACTCACAATACTAAGAAAAACGACCTAAGGTGGTCCAAGCAGACACAATTTCAAATTCAAATAGTTGGTGAATGACAAATGTCCTAAACAGAATAAAGCAACGATAAATTCCCAATGGGAAGATCTCAAGAGAACTCTATAAAAGGACGGTGACTTCAAGCATTATCAACTAAGAATTTCCATAAAGTCGAAGTGTTGATACTCTGAGTTCTAAAAGCTTCACTCTACGATTTTATACAAATAACAGCGAAAGTGTTACTCAATTAAAAGCTGTTGAACTACCCCAGGTAGTAAAGAAATGAATATGTCTGGCGTCAGTTGCATAGTAGCACACGGTATTGATTATTGATATTTACGTAAGAAGTCACTCAGTTTTACTCAATTATTGCTACAATAATTGCTACATCATCTCTCATATTATTGATTCAATTATTGTCACAGTATCATCTGTATAATATGTTATATTATTAAATCAATAATTGAGACGACAAATTTATTCATATTATTATTTGAAATATTGATAATGTCTAGAAGTTCTGTCAATGAGAGGTTTGGTCACCTAATTGCGCGCCAATAAGGAGAAATACTTATCGGAAAGCCCCCTCTATGACGCCCCCAAATCTGGGTACTTGAAACCCGAACTCGGTGCTTTACGATAGCATTTCTATAAGCTGAATAATACTAATAATAATAACAATAATATAAATATCAAACTTAATTTACATATATCAAAGTCTTAATCCCAGGTACGAGACCTTTAAACATTCATTACATCATAGATAATAAGTATCATTGTCTTAATAAACTTTAACTATTACATAGAATATTATAAATCTCATTCGAACAGTTTTCCTTTCCCCTTGTTCTTGCATGAACCTTCTGGTTGATCATACTTAACTGAAAATATTTAAATTTTAAGCAAGAATGAGCATTGGATTGCCCAGCAAGTAATAACAACAATATATATTAGCTGAAAGAATTAAATATTTTCTTTGAAAGACACTTCTATAACGAATCAACAATTGTGAAGTAAGCTGAACCAATAATAACAACATATCACTTCCATATGAAATTTTTGAAACTACGTATAGACTATAACTGGAGATCAGTCATCATACTATGAACATTGTTTTCTATTTTCAAAAAGGTTAAACAGAAATTCATCTGTAAACCGTCATAACTTACGGGCACGCTCAGAGAGAAATTATGAGTCTGTGAAAGAGATTTGAGAGTGAGAAATCTAAGCCTACTAATTTATACTCTACAGGGTAATCTCTCCTTCCCAATTTCTATTTTACGTTGTTGAGTTTTACAAAAATGGCTTTCACGGTTTTCTGTAAAGTCTCTGTATGTATAAAGGGTGTGGATTATGTGTTGTATATGTCGTAAATGTTACTACATTGTATTTAATTATATATATTTCACAAACCATATCAACTGTTTCATTAAATACAGGTCGTATATGTTTTTCAAAATTACAGAGTATGGGTTTTGGCCTTATGGCCTTATACGTGATATTTTATTTATTGATCGTATATTATCCCTAAATTTTACACTCGTAGGTTGTTATGCATGTTGATACGAAGAGACCAAAGTTTAAATAAACGGATTTGGTGTTATAACGAATCCGTAGTGACAATTTTCATGTTTATTTTCAAAACCTCCAAGAACATCAAAGTCAGTGAAATTCACATGCTTTAATTTTGTAATTAAGTGATTAAATGGGTTAAAGGAAGTATATAAATGTTGGGTTATGATTATACATGAATTATAACATGTGGGTATGTCTAAATTCGTGTAGTAATATTTTAAATTGGAGTTTTTGGTACGTGTTACGCGCAATTTTGCGAATTGCAGAACAATTTCTGCTCACATAGCCATGATGCCGATCTTATATATATGTCTCGCTTGCAATACATAGCCATGCTACCGAAATGCCATGACTTTCGAGTCATGAAATGACCTCAAGACATCATGACATTAAGTGTCCAACAATACAGTAATACATTACATCAGATCGCAAATAATAAGATCGTATATAATGATGTACCATGACATACTCTCCGTAAAGTTTAAGAATGAGATTTTTAAAATATTTAAGTCTAACAATGTTTTAGTGAATTAATTTAATGAACATGTAAGCATGCTAGAAGTATAATGTGATGTTAAAATAGATGTTTAACATGTAAATAACATAATTACATGTGGATTGAATTATTGAATACATAATTAGCTTGTTATTCATTATGTGACAATGTGATAAATTGACTAAGTATAGTCATAATTAAAGTATACAAAGAGAATGAGTTTATGATGATTAGTTAAGTTATAATTAACTGGTATTGTGAATGTGAATGGTATGTAGGATTAAATTCAAAGAACGTGCTTAGTTAAAGTGTAATCTACGCACGAGGCAAGTTTCCTAACCCTACTTGTCGTTATTATTCAAGTTTATTATTTACCTCGAGTAAATTATCATGACTATTATTCAAGTTCAAATGTTATATTAAAGATTGATTATCTTTTCAAAGCATGATTCAGTTATACAATAATTGTCTTATTGTATACTTCCTGAGATTATTATTCAATTTGAATATAATTATTATTGAACCTTATTAGACTAGCGAACCCTTATTGATTCGACTAGTCCATAGTTGATGAGCGTTCTAAATTTCAGAACCCTTGATGAATTATCCAAACCAAACTTCCTTTAGTGCGGACTCGAATGTCAAACCGAGATGAACAACCTCGCAAAAGGGATTTACTTATCGTTAGCGTTAAGATATTGTGCATTGTATGGTACTAAGGGTGATCCCCTAAGTACGAATAGAAAGGTCCATAGTCTTATATTTGTTAAAGGTTTCAAGTATAACCCTTGATAACCTGGGACATAGTTCAAGGTCTTATGACCCTCGAAATATTTTGATTCTTCTTATTCATTCTTGATTCAAAAGTTGAGCTTTTATTTGAAGTTATTATTTCTCTCCATGTTATTATATTGTTATTTCATTATTATACTTGTGGGCAATAGTGCTCACTCTTGCTAATAATAACATTGCTTGTTAAGAACGAAAGAACTAATGAACCTTCCACTAGTAAGAAGCAAGGCAAAAGTTAGCAAATGATGAAGACTTGTTATTTTATTTGATGATGTATTTATATTTGACTTGAGTTAATGATGTTGTTTAAGACTTATTATTTATATTTCTAAGACGGATGTTTAAGGTTAGTTCAACACAGGATGATGTTTATTATTCTGATGTTCTAACCTCAATGTACCTATATAGTACCGAAACGGAGGAGGAGCCCCAGACATTCATATCGTTAGGAGCACACAGTATGAGGGGAGTCATCTCCATTGATCACCGTTGTTGGTCGTGAGCATGAGCAGGCCCGATCTGAGGAGGAATTTGTTGAGGAAGAGAAAGAGGAAGAAGATGAGTTACCATAGTACACCGCTTGATCTTTGAGATGTATGACACGTTATACGACCGTAACGTGGAGTTACGAGACGAGGTCCGAGATTTGACCGAAGCGGCGGTTATTGACAGATATTACTCTGAAGCGAAGGAGAGGGAAATTTTGACTCTTCACTCTCGACTGACAAATGTAGAATGGGATTTGGTCCATGAGAAGGGTCAAACTGAAGATAAGACCGAGGAGATAGAGAAACTGAAGAAGGAACTGAAGGAAACCTCCGAAAGGCTGAACATAGTAGAGGAAGGCTGGGTAAGAGAATCGCGTCGAGCTGATCGTGCAGAGGATGATAGTCGTGAAAAGAAAGCAAAGATTGGGGAAACGTACTCTACACTTAACAAGGCAATGAATGAGACCCAAGATCGAGTTTTGAGGTACCCAATCCAGTTCGAGGGACTACCATTGTACATGATGGATCGCAGGATGATGCATCGCATCTTAGAAGAAGAGCGTAGCAAGGCTAATCAGTACCTTGACCGACAATGATATGATTTGTTAATTATGTGAAGAACTTAATTAGTTTTTAGATGTAAATTCTGACGTGTTTATGAACGAAAGAATATTTGAATGTTTTAAATCCTGTGGATTCTTCATTCCAGGATAGTTGATGTAAATAGCACTTATGCTATCGTTTAATGTTAAAACTTTTGATTTGAATGAAAATATATCAAGTTGTTGAGATGATGTGTTAAATGAGTATGTTAAATTGTTAAGTAATGCCTTAACTATTTAGAGAAATAAATAAATTTCTAATAAGCGTTTATTTAATGTAAAAAATGCATGATGAGAAGACAACAACGTCAACTGGCTCAGGAAGAGTCAACCAATAATAATAATAATGCCAACGCAAATCCCGTGCAGCAGTTGGTTAACTTACTAACTGGAGCCATGAACAATCAACCTCAAGCTCCACCAAACACAACGTTTAAGGACTTCATGGTGGTGGGACCGCCAGAGTTCAAAGGTTCCATGAACCCAATCAGGCTCAAACGTGGGTTATGGAAATGGAGAAGGTTTTCGACGTTGCTAGGGTTAGAGAAGACCAGAAGACCGCTTTTGCAACGTTTATGTTGAAGTTAGAGGCTAGCTACTGGTGGCAAGCAAATAAAGTGCGAGGAGGTGAAGGTGTAATTACGTGGGAGAGATTTAAAGAAATGTTTTTCGAAATGTATTTCCCAACTAGTTTGCAGAATCAGATTGAAGTTCAATTTCTGGAACTAAAGCAGGGAAACATGAGTGTACCTGACTACGTGGCTAAATTCAACGAGTTAGCGAGGTTCGCCCCGTATCAAGTACACACGACGAAAAGAAAAGCCGGAAGATTGACGAGGGCTAAAGCCTTGGGTGTACAACAAGGTATCAATGTTTCAACTAAACACGTTTATTTGAGTATCTTTGAAAAGGCCATCCTCGTAGAAGGAGGAAGCGATCACGATGACCAAGTACAACCAAGATCGAAGAAGAAGAAGAGTGAAGGTGAAATTAATAACAAGGCCGATGGAAGTGGCACAGAAGTGGAAATTTCAATCAGAAAAAAAGGTGGAACGACAACTCATCATCGAGAAATCAACAAGGTAATCAGAAGAAACGAATTGAAGCATGCCCGACTTGCGGGAAAACCCATCTGGGAGTTTGTATGAAAGGAAAAAGAGTGTGCTACAATTGTGGTCAGGAAGGCCACATAGCACCGAATTGTCCAAACCCAAAGAAGGGTGCTTGTTTCAACTGTGGTTCGAAAGTTCATCTAGCAAGAGACTGCCCTAAGAAGGGATCAGGAGGAGCAGTACCAGGAGGTAACCGTGGAAATAACAGTGGAAATACCTTAACCATCACTGGACCACCTGTAACAAACCGACCAACCGCCAGAACTTTCAATATGATGGTGCAGGATGCAATCCAGTCTCGTGATGTGGTGTCAGGTATCATTCCGATCAATGAAATTAATGCTTATGTTTTATTTGATTCGGGCGCTACTTGTTCCTTTATATCCGAAGACTTTGCTAATAGTTTAGATTTGCTTATGGATGAGTTGGAATATCCCATGAATATAAAAATTGCGAATAGAGAGATAATTCCTGTTAAATACGTGTTTAAGAACTATAGAGTGGATATTAAGGGTAATATCATGAACGTAGATCTTATCCCTATTCGACTTGGGGAATTCGACGTTATATTGGGAATGGACTAGTTATTCAATTACAGAGCTGTAATTGATTGCAAAAAGAAGCGTATTAACCTTATGACTCCGTCAAAAGTTGTGTTTTATGGTAGCAAGTCGCCTAGATAAGCGAGTTGTCTGACGATGATGCAGGCTAGGAAGTTATTAAGACAAGGCTGTGTAGTATACTTAGCTTACATAGTCGACAGTCGAAAAGAGAATTCAAAGGTAGAAGAGATACCGATTGTGAGGGATTTCGTCGACGTATTTCCAGACCATTTACCAGGACTTCCACCAGATAGAGAAGTAGATTTCGTGATCGATTTGGCACCCAGAACTGCTCCAATATCGAAGGCACCATACTGAATGTCACCAGTAGAGATGAAAGAATTAATGGTACAACTACAAGAATTATTGGACAAGAAGTACTTTCAATCGAGCGTATCGCCGTGGGGAGCGCCGGTGTTGTTTGTGAAAAAGAAGGATGGATCGATGTGACTTTGCATTGACTACAAAGAACTGAATAAGGTTATGATTAAGAACAGATATCCATTTCCGAGGATCGATGATCTGTTTGATCAGTTGAAGGGAGCAAGATACTTTTCCAAGATAGACTTGAGAAGCGGTTATCATCAACTGATGGTGAGGCCAGAGGATGTACTCAAGACGGCGTAACGCAGCGATCTGGTCACTATGAATTTTTAGTAATGTCGTTTTGTCTAACGAATGCTCCTGCAACATTTATGGGACTAATGAATGGTGTGTTCAAGCCGTTTTTGGACAAATTCGTAGTGGTATTTATAGATGACATTTTGGTATATTACAAAACCGAAGAAGAACACGAAGAACATTTGAGGTTAATGTTGGAAGTATTGAGAAGGGAGAAGTTGTACGCTAAATTTTCGAAATGCGAATTCTGGATCGAGCGAGTACAATTTCTTGGTCACGTAATCGATAAAAATGGAATTTTGGTATATCCATCCAAAGTAGAAGCCGTCATTAACTGGGATCAGCTGAGAACGCTGTCAAAAGTAAGAAGTTTTCTTGGATTGGCGGGATATTATAGAAGGTTGATACAAGACTTTTCCAAGATCGCAACTCCGTTAACGAATTTAACTTGAAAGCTATAAAATTTGTTTGGACGGATAAGTGTGAGGAAAGTTTTCAAGAATTGAAGAAGAGGTTGAGTACGGCCCCTGTGTTATCTCTTCCTGGATGATACAGAAATTTTGTTGTTTATAATGATGCGTCGCGTAAAGGACTTGGTCGTGTCTTGATGCAAAACTAAAAAGTCATTGCGTATTCATCACGATAATTGAAGGATTACGAGAAGGGATATCCAGACCCGTGATGAGAGTTAGGCTGCGATTGTTTTTGCTTTGAAAATTTGGAGGCACTACCTCTACGGAGAGAAGTGTGAAATATATACGGACCATAAGAGTCTGAAATATATTTTCACGCAGAAAGATTTGAATATGCGTAAAAGAAGGTAGTTGGAGTTAATTAAGGACTACGACTGTGTAATTTTATACCATCCGGGTAAGGCAAATGTGGTTGTCGATGCCTTAAGTAGAAAGGGTCGGGAGAAATTGACGATGTTGACTGCTCAGGAGGAGCTAATTACAGAAATGGAGAAACTGGAATTGGAAGTGAAGTATCTTATGGAGATCGATGAGAAGCTATTTCAAATGCAATCTGGTATAACTCTACTAGATAAAGTAAAGGAGGCTCAGCTTCAGGATGATGAATGCAAAAAGGTGACAAAGAAGATATCTGAAGGAATCGAACCGAGATTTAAGATGGATAAGGAAGAAATACTGAGATTTGAGGGTAGAATTTGGGTACCACCAGTCACGGAGATTAAGGAAGATATTTTGAGCGAGGCTCATAGTTCACGATATTCGTTTCACCCTGGTAGTACCAAGATGTATCAAGATCTTTGACAACATTTCTAGTGGCCGAATTTGAAACGTGATGTTGCAGAATGTGTTGCCAAGTGTCTAACCTGTCAAAAAGTGAAAGCAGAACATCAACGACTACAACCGTTAGAGATCCCAGAATGGAAATGGGAACACATTACAATGGACTTCGTGGTTGGCCTTCTGACGACTCAGAAATGCTACGACGCAGTATGGTTTATAGTTGATCGACTGACGAAATCCACACACTTTCTTCCTATCAAAATCAGATTCAACTTGGATCAGTTGGCAAGGCTATACGTAAAAGAGATTGTTTCGAGACACGGAGTTGTGGTGTCAATTATTTCTGATAGAGATCCACACTTCACATTGAATTTCTGGAAGCGTCTCCAGGAATGTATGGGGACGCAATTGCGAATGAGTACAGCATACCACCCTCAAACAGACGGACAGAGTGAGAGAACGATTCAGACATTAGAAGATATGCTAAGAGCCTGTGTGATGGACTTTAAAGGAAATTGGGATGATCACCTACCATTAGTAGAGTTCGGCTACAACAATAGTTACCACGTTAGTATTGGCATGCTTACCACACGAAGCGTTATCTTGTAGAAAGTCTGCGAACTCCTCTTTCTTTGGGATGAAGTTGGTGAAAGATAATTGCTAGGGCGAATTGGTACACAGAATGATGAAATAGTCAAATGATCCGGCACGATGGTAGTAGCGGCTCAAGATCGACAGAAGAAATACGTTGATCCACATCGTAAAAATATCGAGTTTGAATCGGTAGTTATGTTTTCTTGAAGGTCTCTCCTGGAAGGGAAGATCGAGTTTCGAAGAAAGGAAAATTGAGCCCAAGATTCATTGGACCCTTTGAAATCTTGAGATGAATCGGAGAAGTTAAAGACGAGGTAGCCTTACCTCCAAAGCACTCGAGAATGTCCACAACATTTTCCACGTTTCTGTATTACGACCCTGCAAATCTGATTACAAGCATGTAATTGAATATGAACCCCTACATTTTGAGAAAGACTTATCTTACGAAAAAATTCTGTCCCAAATTGTCGGCCCGAAAAGAACAAGTTCTCGAAATAAAGTCATACCTTACATTAAGGTAATTTGGAGGAACCACAATGAAGAAGAAGCTACGTGGGAACTCGAAGAGAATATGATGAAGAACTACCCCAATTATTTACTTAATTATGTGTAAACGATTACGGGGACGAGAATCTTTGTAGGGGGAGAATGTAACAGTCGAATTTATTGAGTCGTGATTACGGGGGCGACGAAATCCTTTTAAGGGGGAAAGATGTGACGAACGAGATTTTATAAATTAATTTTAATATTCATTGAATTAAATAAATATTTTTCGATGATTTAATCATTGGATTAAATAATTAATTGATGCATCAGGGTAGATTAATTTAATTATATGTGTTACATTTATTAAATTAATATAGAGAATAATTATTATTCAAATATATAATTATGTGAGCTTATTGAATTAAATAAAATATTTAATGAAGCATGATGTTATTTAATTAATTTAATTATTAATTAGAGAGTTAATAATTTGACATTATTTATTAATGAGAAAATTAAATATATGACTATGTGAATTTATGAGAAGTTATTATATTTTATTTAAATTAAATTAAATAAGATATATGATGTATTGTGTAAGGGTGTGACATTATTTAAACTATATGATAAAAGGTTTTATTAAAATAAAGAGTTGTGAATTTAGTTGCTAGCCAAATGAGGCCTTAAGAGGACTTGAGGATAGTTAAACCACGTATGGAGTAACTGACCTCAACTCTGCGCATAAAGACTCAGTTACTTTATTACGTCTTCTTCATCCTTTTTATTTTTCCTAAGTCTATAAACTATTCACAGAGAGAAAATCAGAGAGGGTTGTCAGAGAGAAATTGTGAGTCTGTGAAAGAGATTTGAGAGTGAGAAATCTAAGCCTACTAATTTATACTCTAAAGGGTAATCTCTCCTTCCCAATTTCTATTTTACGTTGTTGAGTTTTACAAAAATGGCTTTCACGGTTTTCTGTAAAATCTCTGTATGTATAAAGGGTGTGGATTATGTGTTGTATATGTGGTAAATGTTACCACATTGTATTTAATTATATATATTTCACAAACCATATCAACTGTTTCATTAAATATAGGTCGTATATGTTTTTCAAAATTACAGAGTATGGGTTTTGGCCTTATGGCCTTATACGTGATATTTTATTTATTGATCGTATATTATCCCTAAATTTTACACTTGTAGGTTGTTATGCATGTTGATACGAAGAGACCAAAGTTTAAATAAACGAATTTGGTGTTATAACGAATCCGTAGTGACAATTTTCATGTTTTATTTTCAAAACCTCCAAGAACATCAAAGTCAGTGAAATTCACATGCTTTAATTTTGTAATTAAGTGATTAAATGGGTTAAAGTCAGTATATAAATGTTGGGTTATGATTATACATGAATTATAACATGTGGGTATGTCTAAATTCGTGTAGTAATATTTTAAATTGGAGTTTTTGGTACGTTCTCGCAATTTTTATAAATTGCGAGAACAATTTCTAACTTCATGCCATGGCGCTGGCGCAGATCTCATGCCTTATGTCTCTTTTCTACACCACCAACGCCACAACGCCATTACTCGAGCCAAGCAGCCATAAGTTTTCCTAATGCGCTATCGTCATATGCAAGTAATATGTGAGATCATATATAATGTTGAATGGCCATATTTCACTCTCCGAAAAGTTCAAGAATGAGATTTTTAAAATGTTTAAGTCTAACAATGTGTTAGTGAATTAATTTAATGAACATGTAAGCATACTAGAAGTATAATGTGATGTTAAAATAGATGTTTAACATGTAAATAACATAATTACATATGGATTGAATTATTGAATACATAATTAGCTTGTTATTCATTATGTGACAATGTGATAAATTGACTAAGTATAGTCATAATTAAAGTAGACAAAGAGAATGAGTTTATGATGATTAGTTAAGTTATAATTAACTGGTATTGTGAATGTGAATGGTATGTAGGATTAAATTCAAAGAACGTGCTTAGTTCAAGTGTAATCTACGCACGAGGCAAGTTTCCTAACCCTACTTGTCGTTATTATTCAAGTTTATTATTTACCTCGAGTAAATTATCATGACTATTATTCAAGTTCAAATGTTATATTAAAGATTGATTATCTTTTCAAAGCATGATTCAGTTATACAATAATTGTCCTATTGTATACTTCCTAAGATTATTATTCAATTTGAATATAATTATTATTGAACCATATTAGACTAGCGAACCCTTATTGATTCGACTAGTCCATAGTTGATGAGCGTTCTAAATTTCAGAACCCTTGATGAATTATCCAAACCAAACTTCCTTTGGTGCGGACTCGAATGTCAAATTGAGATGAACAACCTTGCAAAGGGATTTACTTATACGTTAGCGTTAAGATATTGTGCACAGTATGGTACTAAGGGCTGATCCCCCTAAGTACGAGTAGAAAGGTCCATAGTCTTATGACTGTTAAAGGTTTCAAGTATAACCCTTGATAACCTAGGACATAGTTCAAGGTCTTATGACCCTCAGAAATCTTTTGATTCTTTCTATTTATTCTTGATTCAAAAGTTGAGCTTTTATTTCAGAAGTTATTATTTCTCTCGCATGTTATTATATTGTTATTTCATTATTATACTTGTGGGCAATAGTGTTCACTCTTGCTTAATAATAACATTGCAGTTAAGAACGAAAGAACTGATGAACCTTCCACTAGTAAGGGCAAGGGAAAAGTTAGCAAATGATGAAGACTTGTTATTTTATTTGATGATGTATTTATATTAGACTTGAGTTAATGATGTTGTTTAAGACTTATTATTTATATTTCGGCACAGATGTTAAAGGTTAGTTCAACCTGGGATGATGTTTATTATTCGGATGTTGTAACCCCATAAGGGGAAGATTTTATTTCTATCTATTGCATGGTTTGTATTTATTATGGGTAGATAGTTAGATGATATTTGTACAATGAACACCAAATTCCGTGGAATTGAAGTACCCAGATTTGGGGGTGTCACAACAATTATTATAGAGAGAAATTATAAAGAGAAAGAAGAAGAGAAGTCTGCTACCTCACTATTCCAGTATCCAATTTCTTCTGAGGTGAAGATAGGTGATGAAAATTATCTTCGTCCTGGGTGCGAAGAGAAATTTAGAATCACAATTATGATTACGAGTTATTCATATGATTGTGGACAGGAATTATTGATTGATGTTACAGGGATAAAACATTATTGGTGGACTTTTAACATGGAGAAGATAATAGACCTAATGGTCTATTTGACTCTTCTAATGGATTGGTCGTTCCGCTGCAACTATGGTAATAAGAGTGTTGCCGGGTTGAGTAGGGATAACATGGGAATAGAACGGTGGTCTATAGCTGTTGAGGTTCTCCCTAAATAGTATGGAAATAATTTTGTTGAGAACTTTAGATAAGTGTGTCGTATTGTATACGTCATTTGATATTTAATTTTGGTGAACTGAATAGGGTTAGTTGAACCCAACTTTGGAAGGGTGTTTTGCCACTATCAAACAAGATGTCTAATGACATACAACCTCGTGTTATCATAAGACAGGGTTGTGCACATCCACTTGCTGAGTATATCTACGAGCACTACCTATATGATCTTGGAGGTTATTTGAAATATAATTTTCACTTGGAGACAATGGAGATAATTATATGTCAAGAGAAGACTCACCATTGGAAAGAAGATGATAGTAATCTTCTTGTTTTTTTCTTTGGGGACTTTTAGTCAACCAAGGATAATTACGTGGACATATGATATCTATTATAACCTAGACGCATGGCCTCCCATGTACGAAGGTTTCCTTCAGCACTTCCCAAAGATTTTAATTTCTAAAACAGTTTTTGACTGTACATTTATACAAAGTACCATTGTAAGGTTGTGGTCGAGGCACCATGAGAGTTACATACATTTGTATTAAAACTCACAGTTTAACTATGGTCATATTCTGCACGACAGTTCAACAGTTGTATAAATGAAGTTTGTATTTGATTTTTATAGTATGATATCTGGCGACTCAAAATGGGTCGTGTGGACCTATTTTGGGGGCGTCACAGTTGCCCATCCTACTTCCCAGACTTGAAACCTTGTTCCTTTACAAATGTCTTTGTCACTATTCGGTAGTACTCTATTCGTGCCTCCAGACTAAGAAATTTCGTGTAATCCACAATATCCTCTTCTTGACTATTGGAAGAAGAAGAAGATGATAATGGAGCGACAAATCGTGTACGCTTAGGACCCATTTGCAACTAATAAAGAAGAAGAAGATTTACCTGATAAAATCGTGAGTGATAGCTAATGAACTGAATACCCCCAAACTTGTGTTGCACAAACCCACTGAAACCCTAGTTTTATTAGTGTAGATGTTGATCGTGGGTAGGAGATCGGATGCGACAATCACGTAGTGGAGATAAGACGTTACAACTTCAAGTGGTAACGGTTTGGAAAGGAGGATTCATGCGTGTTGTGGAGAGCAAGGGAATACGACTCACTGTTATTTCGAATGATGGGAGATATGTGTTATAACATGTCTTTAAAACCCAATTTTTTTTTTCAAAATTCGGTGTCAGGCGCAGCCGCGCGTGTTTTCAATGGAGACATGGCGCGGGCGCGCGATAACTCTTTTCTGCATAAATTTTCCTGTAGCGCGGGTGCACGATTTTGTACTGCTATCATCACGCGAACGCACCTGGTTGCATTCTGCAATATCATTCTGCATTTCCAATTTATTCAAACAGTGACTACTCCACTCCAATACACCTGTGCAATCAACAATTATCAATATTAGATATCAATCCTTCAAAATCACATACGAACTGATGATTACACACTAACTAATTTCACATGATAATAATTTCACACTAATTAAGCTATAACATCTAATCATGAAAATGATATATCAAATAGAATTTAAAATAGAAATAAACAAAAGGTAGAGATAGAGGTAATGGGGTGCCTCCCATGTAGCGCTAAGTTATAATCAATTAGCCTGACTATCTCTGATTCAATCATGTCGAAGAAAGAATGGAAGTGACTTTCTGTCTGTCCACCTCGCCACCAAAGTAATGCTTCAGCCGCTGTCCATTCACTTTTAACGGCTTGTCCGGGAACTTATCAAACACTTCTACCGCACCATGTGGGAAAACTGTCTTCACTGTGAATGGCCCTGGCCACCTTGATTTGAACTTCCTAGGAAAAAGTTTAAGTCTGGAATTGAATAGAAAAACTCTTTCTCCCGGCTCAAATGTTCTCTCTATTATCTTGCGATCATGCCATTTCTCCACCTTTTTCTTGTATAGCTTTGAGTTTTCATACGCCTATAATCAAAATTCATCCAACTCATTAAGTTGAAGTAGGCATTTTTCTCCTGCTGCCTTCAAATCAAAATTTAGCTTTCGAATTGCCCAATATGCCTTATGCTCTAGCTCCATGGGAAGGTGACAGGCTTTGCCATAAACTAGCTGAAAAGGTGACACGTCGAACGGAGTCTTGTACGCAGTCCTATATGCCCAAACAGCATCATCCAGCTTTAAGGACCAATCCTTTCTAGTGGGATTCATAACTTTTTCCAAAATTCTCTTGACTTCACGATTTGAAACTTCTGCTTGGCCATTAGTTTGAGGATGATAAGCTATAGCAATACGATGATTCACCCCATACTTAGCCAACAAATCTGTGAATTACCTATTACAAAAATGACTGCCTTCATCACTAATGATAGCCCTCGAAGTCCCAAACCTCGTGAAAATACTCCTCTGCAAAATTCTAAGGACCACTTTGGCATCATTTGTTGGAAGAGCTGCCACTTCCACCCACTTTGACACATAATCCACTGCTAACAAAATCTACAAATTTCCACATGAAGAAATGAAAGGGCCCATGATGTCTATCCCCCATACATCAAAAATTTCCACCTTAAGGATAATGTTCAATGGCATTTCATTCCTTTTCGAAATGTTCCCGACTCTTTGACATATGTCACATCTTTGTACGAAACTATAAGCATCCTTGAAAATTATCGGCCAGTAGAATTCTGCTTGTAGCACTCTAGCCGTTGTTCGCTCTCCACCGTAGTGACCACCATATAAAGAAGCATGATAATCTTGCAAAATCTCCTCTGTCTCACTATACGGGATACACCTCCTTATCATCTGATCAGCGCATTGTTTGAACAAATATGGTTCATCCCATATAAACCATTTAACATCATGCAAGAATTTCTTCTTTTGATGACCAACCAAGCAAGAGGGTGCCAACTTACTCACCAAGTAGTTCCCGTAGTCTGTAAACCACGACACTTCCCCTTTTACCACAAATAACTATTCATGTCAGAAGGATTCATTAATCACAATCTTGTCCTCTACTTCCTTTCCCGGATTCTCTAGTCGAGATAAGTGGTCCGCCACTTGGTTCTCGGTTCCCTTTCTGTCCTTGATCTCTAAATCAAATTCCTGCAACAATAATATCCATCTAATCAAACGTGGCTTCGCATCCTTCTTTGCCACTAAGTGTCAAAATGCTGCATAATCCGTGTACACTATCACCCTCGTACCAATTAGATACGCTCAGAATTTATCAAAAGCATACACAACTGTTAATAATTCTTTCTCTGTGGTGGTGTAGTTTAACAACGCATCTGTAAGGGTCTTGCTAGCATAGTATATCACATGAAAGATCGTTTCCTTTCGCTGACCCAAAACAGCCCCCACAGCATAATCACTGGCATCACACATCAATTCAAATAGAAAGTCTCAATTCGGTGCTATAATGACTGGTGCTAAAGTTAACTTCCCTTTCAAGTGCTCAAATGCAGACACGCAATTCTCATCAAATTTGAATTGTGCATCCTTCTCCAATAAACTGCAAATTAGTTTAGTTATCTTGGAGAAGTCTTTAATGAATCTGCGGTAAAAGCATGCATGTCCTAAAAAACTTTGAACACCTTTTACTGAAGTTAGTGGCGGAAAATTCTTAATGGTTTCTAATTTAGCTCTGTTCACCTCAAGTCCCTTCTTCGATACCTTATGTCCCAGAATTATTCCTTCTTGTACCATAAAATAGCACTTTTCCCAATTCAATACCAAGTTTGTGTCAACACATCTTCTCAACACCATCACCAAATTATCAATACATAAATCAAATGAATCCCCAAATATTGAAAAAAATCATCCATAAATACCTCCACATTTTGCTCCACCATATCTGAAAAGATAGCCATCATACACCTCTGAAAAGTGGCTGGAGCATTGCATAACCCGAAAGACATCCTTCTAAAAGCAAAAGCACCGTATGGACATGTAAAGGTTATCTTTTCTTGGTCCTCTGGAGCTATAATAATCTGATTGTAGCCTGAATATCCGTCCAGAAGGCAATAATACTCATGACCTGCTAGTCTATCCAACATCTGATCGATAAAAGGCAGTGGGAAGTGATCTTTCCTTGTAGCTTTGTTAAGCCTGCGGTAATCCATGCAGACTCTCCACCCCATCACTATTCTTATTAAAATCAACTCATTATTCTCATTTGTAACCACGGTTATACCACCCTTCTTCGGTACACATTGCACTGGGCTCACCCATGAACTATCAGAAATCGGATAAATTATGCCTCCATCCAGCCATTTCAATACTTCTTTCTTGACCACTTCCTTCATGATCGGATTAAGTCTTCTTTGTTGCTCCACCGACGACTTGCTATCATCTTCCAGTAGGATCTTATGCATACATAAAGAAGGACTGATCCCTTTTATATCTGCTATAGTCCATCCAATAGCTGACTTGAAATCTCTAAGGACTCGTAGCAGTTTTTCTTCCTGAAAAGATGTTGGTGCAGAAGAAATAATCACAAGTAACTTTGAATCTTTATTTAAAAGTGCATACCTTAAATGGTCTGGAAGTGGTTTCAATTCAAGTTCTAGAGGTGTATCAAGAGATGGCTTCAATTTCACTGACGTCTCTCCATCTTTCTTCAATGGCTCAATAGGAGTTTTGAATTTTCTGAATTATGGAGTAGTATCAAGAAAGTGCACAAGTTCTTCAAATTCCTCGTCCTATAGTTCTGAATTTCTAGCAATAACACCTCTCAATGGTTCATGATCCACCAAACTCTCTACTTCATCATTTAAGACCTTGTCCACCATATCAACCCTGAAGCATTCCTCTTCATCTATCGTGAAACAACCCGGGTCAAATCCCGAGTCCGAAATAAATCTCGGGTCAAATCCTAAGTCCGAATCGAATCAAATCCATCAAAATAACGTCTCAAACTACTAGCCTAATAGTATCTTCTTGGGTCATCTTAGCCAAACACAGGCTCCCAAAAGGTCATAACTTGATGGTACTATTGGTAGTAACTTATTTCCTTATATGCAGGCAAACTTGTCCCCTATCTTTCGATGTGGGACTGGGGTGTTACAAACTCCCCCACTTAAATTTTTGACATCCCCATCGAGGCAGATCACACACACTACCAAAAAGATCTTTACCTCTCTGGCCGGTTGTGGGATAATCTATTAACTTTGTGTCCCCACCCCCGGACCTCCATCTCTCTATTATGGGATAATACCACCAGCCTTCGTGTCCCCACCTCCGGCAACCCGATTGGATGACCTGACCCGAGCTTTCGAGAGTCGGCTCTGATACCATCTGAAAAAACCCGGGTTAAATCCCGAGTCCGAAATAAATCTCAGGTCAAATCCCAAGTCCTAATCGAATCAAATCCATCAAAATAAGGTCTCAAACTACTGGCCTAATAGTATTTTCTTGAGTTATCTTAGCCCAACACAGGCTCCCAAAAGGTCATGACTTGATGGTACTATCGGTAGTAACTTATTTCCTTATATTCAGACAAATTTGTCCCATATCTTTCAATGGGGACTGAGGTGTTACAAACTCCCCCACAGGTGGTTATAGCTCAGGTATACCCTACGGTATTCTAACAAAAATATAATGTCACAACACATACGACAAAATATCAACACAAAGGGGTTCTAACGTGTACATGTTAAATCGAACGAATCATCAACACAAGTCTCTAAAATAATTACATGTACATCACTATAAATATAAAAATAAAAGTTAGACATGATGCACTAGTCTAAAGAGTACAAATATGAGTTCTAATACAACAGCAAAATAAATTTATCACAATAAATTGACAAGGAACAATTATGAGAGGCAATACTAAATTTTGAAATGAATAACGAAACGAACAAATCAAAAACAAAAGAGTCTCGCTGAAAGAGTACGGAATACGTACTCGGCATTTGGCTCATGCTGTGTTTTTATTCCGGCAGGTAATCAGGGGAATCAAGGGCAAGTGTGACGAGAGCTCCCTTTTATCCAAATGGTTTAGATATATTATGTTTAGGTTATGATACATTAGTTTGTTCGGAATTGTAATAATTATTTTAGATTGTGGTTTGAGACGGTTTGCCATTTATTATGGTTGACTTGTGGTATTTATCAAACATTAAGACTATTATTTTGGGGCTTTGAGCCTTGCTATTAAATTCATCTATTTTGTTATGTTTTGTGTTAAATGTCGGGAATTTCATTGCTTTGAATACGTTAAAGGTAACTTCTTGATCATTAACACGCATTGTGAGTTCCCCTTGTTGAACATCTATCAAGGTCCTTCCTGTGGCTAGGAATAGTCTTCCAAGTATGATTGGTATACTCATATCTTCTTCATAATCTAAAATGATGAAATCAGCCGGAAAAATGAATTTATCCACTTTTACCAAAACAACTTCAATAATTCCCCGTGGATAAGTGATAGACACAATCGAATAGTCGCAACGAAATATTTATCGACCTTGAGTCGAATCCAATCAATGATTAAATACTAACAAGGGCATCAAATTAATACTTGCCCCAAGATCACACAAACACTTACTGAAACTCATATTTCCGATTGTGCATGGAATTGTGAAACTGCCCAGATACTTCAGCTTTGGAGGCAATTTGCGTTGAAGCACTGCACTTCATTCCTTCGTCAAGGCCACTGTCTCAAATTCTTATCATCTCTTCTTCCTTGACAAAATACCCTTTATGAACTTTGCATAACTAGGCATCTGTTCCAATGCCTCAGCGAAAGGTATGTTAATCTGCAGCTTTTTAAATACCTCCAAGAACTTAATGAACTGCATGTCTTCCCTCTGCTTGTGCAATCTCTGTGGATAAGGAACCAGAGGGTGAATGTAAGGTCCCGAATTTTATGAAATAAAAGTATTCAATTTTTCTTATAATTACTATTCAGTAAATGGTTAAATTGATAAAAGTTAAAGTTAAGGGTGATATATATATTTTTTTCAAAATAAGCAAGTGGTTATAAAATATTCATTATTGTTAGGAAAATATTAGTTTGGTCGTGGAATATTCTTTTTGTCGGGGAATATTAAATGCGACGGTGCGACCATTTATGGGCCCATAACGAGAATAAGCGTCGGATGAAGAAGAAAGCGACAAAAGGGAGTTTTATAAATAACAACGTAATTATTCACAATTAACATTTGTTGGAATACCCGGTGGGTAATGTAAAATGTCGTGTTGTTGTTGCCGCGATAGCTACGGTATTGCATGATATTTTTGAAATATTGACTCTTACGTGAAGACACTACTCGATAATTATTACGGTAATTATTGTTCAATATTTTATTTTATTGATTCAATAATTGTCGCGTTGATATTTTATATTCTTGTTGTTTTAATAATTGTCACTACGGTATTTTCCATTATCGAAGAAATAATTCATATTATCTGAATAATATTATTAGAAAACATTATTGGCAATATCTAGAAAGTTACATACAGGGAGAGGTTTGGTCACTTAATTGCGTGCGATGAAGAGAAATCTTTATTGAAAGCCCCTCTTTCACGGAGAGCTGCACAGTTGTCATTATTGTGATTACATAATATTATTTGTGAATAATTAATTATTGATTAATATGATAAGGAAAATATTCATTTTATGTGGATATAGATGGAAAAATTTTTAAAGTGACAATTGTTGAAAATTAATATTTTATCTTTTTATGATAAAATAATTCATTTAAATATATTATTTTAATAATATATTAACGGTGATATTTTTATAATGAATGTACGGTATGTGAGTATATGAGGAGGAAGAGTATTTTGTGGCATTAAATGATTAACACATGTTTTGTGTGTCGGTGGACCCCATTTCTTGACTGAAATTTGATTATAGCCTATAAAATCATCCGTTTGTGGATTTCGGTCAATTTCGGTTTGGAATTTGGAAAAACTTTCTTCTGTAAAGTTGTAGAGAATTGAATTTTCTATAAAAATTCGCAAGATTCGAATTGTCTGATAAAATGGCTATTTATTATAAATTATTGAAGTTCCGAAGCTCCGAAATAATTGATTTTTGGAAGTTTAAAATAATTTAAATAAGAAAAACAATTTTTAAAGGTTTGTGGGCATCTTTAACATGTGTTGATGGCTGAGATCAGATTGTCTAGATGGGCGTAGAGAATTTATTAAATATATATTAATATTATATTAAATTTTCTACTTTGGTATTCTAAGCATTTTCCTATAAATAGGGTGCTTAGGTTAGAATTGAAAATCACACCAGAAACTGAAGTTTTCTCTCTATTTCTCACTCTATATTATCGAGTGTATTCTTGTGAGTATTTTGATATCTTGAGTGTTTCTATACGGTGCAAGTTCGTTCAGCGTTATTCTAGTTAGAAGTACTGCTCTTTTGAGGTAAGGTATAGTAAGAGATTTTTAAGGGTAATTATGTTTTTTCAGTTTTGTATTTTTTCGGACCTTCAAAAATTCTGGAAAAATTTGAAATGATATTTTGATGAGTTTTGTAGATTGTGTCCAAAAATGGCGATTTTTGGATGTATAGATTAGGAGTTATGGATTTTATGAGAGAAGACTATTTTAAAAGTATCTGCTTATAACTCCTTGTGATTAACTCCAAAATTGATGAAATTATTATTGGGAGTACATCTATATAATATCAGTATACCGTGTAAATTTCAAAATTTTTGGACAAAAGTACAATTTATGATAAATGTTTAAATATTAAATTGGTTTTGGCCATGTGAAAAATAGTAAATGAATTTTAAAAATTAGAGAAAAATATATATTCAATATGGGACTATATTCTTCTAAATCTCAAAAATAAATATTTTTAGAACTGATTTGGTATTTTTCATGAAAATGTTCTAGTTATGAGTAAATTAATTAAATATGTTATGTGAAGTAAGAAAATTGGAAAATATGATTTATTAGCTTGAGAATCATATATGAGGTATATCTGATTTTTTAATGAGGGTTTTGGTTAATGATGATGAAATCTTATGAGTTTGGCATTTTTAGATGATTAAATGCATTAATTATTAAAGTGTAAATAATTGGATTAAATTATTTATAAGTTTAAGAAATGATTAAAATATTGTTGTAATATTAATAATATTAGATTATGAGATTTCTAAGTGATTTATAACATTTGGATTAAGGTGTTATAAATATGGATATGAATTTTATTATGAAACTTTATCTTTTAGTTATAGGAGGTTACTAAGCGCGTTATCACGGTACTATGTATGAATACGAGTCTTATTCACGACAAATTGGTTTCTTCTCGACCAAATTATCGTTGATTTATGAATCTTACTCTTGAAATTAAAACCATGTTTTGATTATATTATTTTTTATATAACATTCTTATAACACTAATGATGATATTTCTCTTTGACTTGAGTGTAAAGATGAGTATATTATTGGTATGATCGTGACTATAGGTTCTCTTTGGCGATGGTGCAAAAAGTTGAATTGTTGGTTGGTATGATCATGACCATTAAATTTATAATTGAATATTTTTAGCTTAAGTGCAAAGGTGAATTGATCAACATGGTTATAATTATTGTTATATAACCACGAAATGATTATGTATTTCTTTGATATGTGAATATCTTTGCTTTGTAGTCTGAAGATGAATTATTGATGAATATCTTTGGGCCAAGTAGTGCAAAGATGACTTTTTGTTCTTTGCATATCTTTGGCGTCTGTAGTGCAAAGATGACACATTGTTGAATATCTTTTTGCTCGTAGTGCACGATGACTTTTGTTGTTGAATATCTTTGGCATGTAGTGGAAAGATGAGCTGTTGATGAATATCTTTGGCCATGGTGCAAAGATGAATTTATTAGTATGATTATGAGCAGGCGTGATTTGGTATAACCATGATATTTGATGTTTCAGGTAAAGGCGGTGATGAAAATTATCTTCATCCTGGATGAGAAGATGAATTTAGAATCAAAATTATGATTATGAGTTATTCATATGATTGTGGAAAAGGAACTGTTGATTGATATTACAAGGATAAAACATTGTTGGTGGATTTTTAACGTGGAGAAGACAATAGACTTTATAGTCTATTTGACTCTTTTAATGGATTGCTCGTTCCGTTACAACTATGGTTGAAAAGTTTTATCATCTACCATATGTTCTAAATCTCTGATTTATTACTAACGAAGGCTATTGATAATTTAATTATCTTTAGTCATGATATTCTTTATTGGGCTATTTGTGCTCACCCTTTTGCTTCACAATTCCTTTCAGGTAATAAGAGTGTAGGCTGGGTTGGCCCGGGGATAACAAGGGAATAGAATCGGTGGTCTATAGTTGTTGAGATTCTCCACAAAAGAGTATGATAATAATTTTATTGAGGACTTTAGTGTGTTGTATTTTTACATCATTTAATAGTTATATTTGGTGAATCAAATAGGATGAAAGCGAACCCAACTTTGGAAGGGTGTTTTGTCACTATCATACAAGATGTCTAATGACATACTGACCTCGTGTTATCATAAGACATGGTTGTCCTCATCCTCTTCTTTGAGTATATTTACAAGCACTTACTATATAATCTTGGTGTTTGTTTGGAGTATAATACCCAATTAGAGATAGTGGAGATAATGATATGTCGAAAGAGTCTCACCATTGGGAAGAATATGATAGTAATCTTCTCGTTTTTCTTTGGGGTCTATTAGGTTGACCAGGACAATTACGTGGCCATATGATATCTACCATAACCTAAAAGCATGGCCTCCCATGTCGACGAAGGTTTCCTTGAGCACTTCCCAAAGATTCTAATTTCTAAAAGCAGTTTTTGACTATACCTTTATGTAAGGTGTCATTGTGACGTCTTCTGATTGGTATATATTTGTATCCAAACTCACGACATATGTGTTATTGTATTTTGCCACGACAATTGTTGTAATAAAGTTGTAGTTATTTTTCGTACCATATATTTGGCGACTTCGAAATGGGTTGGATGGAATGGACCTATTTTGGGGTCGTTACATTTGGTATCGAGCTTAGGGATATGATCTCTGGCGGAGATCGGGATTAGAACTAGGAGGGAGAGATGAGTAAATCATTATTAGTGTGTCTACCTAAGCTTATTTGTTGGTCGATCGTAATATCGGGATATTATGTGATATATTAATTTGTTAAATTAACCCTTGTTTTGAAGTTTGTATTCTAGAATGATATCTCAAATACGGGAGATGAAAGCGATGGAGAAATCATGATGACGAGGGAGATAGAATCTGAAATGAAAGCAAGGTATTCTAAACTCTTTGAAATACCAGTGCGTAAATTTTGGGGATGAAATTTTATAAGGAGGGAGATTGTAAGCCCCGAATTTTATGAAATAAAAGTATTCAATTTTCTTATAATTACTATTCAAGTAAATGGTTAAATTGATAAAAGTTAAAGTTAAGGGTGATATATATAATTTTTCAAAATAAGCAGTGGTTATAAAATATTCATTATTGTTAGGGAATATTAGTTTGGTGGTGGAATATTCTTTTTGTCGGGGAATATTAAATGCGGCCATAAGCGCGACCATTTATGGGCCCCATAACGAGAATAAGCTGTCGGATGAAGAAAAAAGCGATAAAGGGAGTTTTATAAATAACAACATAATTATTACAGATTAACATTTGTTGGAATACCGGTGGGTAAAGTAAAATGTCTGGCGTTGGTGCACGCGATAGCACACGGTATTGCATAGTATTTTTGAATTATTGACTCTTACGTGAAGGCCTTTACTCGATAATTACACGAATTTCTTATTCAATATTTTATTTTATTGATTCAATAATTCTTTGCGTTGATATTTTATATTCTTGTTGTTTTAATAATTGTCACTTTACGATTATTTTCCATTATCGAAGCAATAATTCATATTATCTGAATAATATTATTAGAAAACATTATGGCAATGTCTAGAAAGTTACATACAGGGAGAGGTTTGGTCACCTAATTGCGCGCTAGTAAGGAGAAATCTTTATTGGAAAGTCCCTCTTTCACAGGAAGCTGCTTTGGTTGCCATTATTGTGATTACATAATATTATTTATGAATAATTAATTATTGATTAATATGATAAGGAAAATATTCATTTTATGTGGATATAGATGGAGAAATTTTTTAAAGTGACGATTGTTGAAAATTAATATATTATCTTTTTCTGATAAAATAATTCATTTTAATATATTATTTTAATAATATATTAACGGTGATATTTTTATAATGAATGTGCGATATGTGAGTATATGAGGAGGAAGAGTATTTTTGTGGCATTAAATGATTAACACATGTTTTGTGTGTCGGTGGACCCCATTTCTTGACTGAAATTTGATTATAGCATGTAAAATCGCCCATTTGTGGATTTTGATTCAATTTACATTTGGAATTTGGAAAAACTTTCTTACGTAAAGTTGTAGAGAATTGAATTTCCTATAGCAATTCGTAAGAGTCGAATTGTCTGATAAAATGGCTATTTATTATGAATTATTGAAGTTCCGAAATAATTGATTTTTGAAAGTTTAAAATAATTTAAATAAGAAAAACGATTTTTAAATGTTTGTGGGCATCTTTAACATGTGTTGATGGCTGATATCAGATTGTCTAGATGGGCGTAGAGAATTTATTAAATATATATTAATATTATATTAAATTTTCTACTTTGGTGTTCTAAGCATTTTCCTATAAATAGGGTGCTTAGGTTAGAATTGAAAATCACACCAGAAACTGAAGTTTTCTCATTATTTCTCTCTCTATATTATCGAGTGTATTCTTGTGAGTATTTTGATATCTTGAGTGTTGCTATCTGGTGCAAGTTATTCGATTCGGCGTTATTCTAGTTAAATCTTTGCTCTTTTGAGGTAAGGTATAGTAAGGGATTTTTAAGGGTAATTATGTTTTTTCAGTTTTGTATTTTTCCGAACCTTTAAAAATTCTGGAAAAATTTGAAATGATATTTTGATGAGTTTTGTAGATTGTGTCCAAAAATGGCGATTTTTGGATGTATAGATTAGGAGTTATGGATTTTATGAGAGAAGACTATTTTAAAAGTATCTGCTTATAACTCCTTGTGATTAACTCCCAAATTGATGAAATTTTTATTGGGAGTACATCTACATAATATCAGTATACCGTGCAAATTTCAGAAGTTTTGGACAAAAGTACAATTTATGATAAATGTTTAACTATTCGGTAGTTTTGGCCATGTGAAAAATAGTAAATGAATTTTAAAATTAGAGAAAATATATATTCAATATGGGACTATATTCTTCTAAATCCCGGAAAATAAATATTTTTGGCTGATTTGGTATTTTTTATGGAAATGTTCTAGTTATGAGTAAATGAATTAAATATGTTATGTGAAGTAAGAAAATTGGAAAATATGATTTATTGGCTTGAGAATCATATATGAGGTATATCTGATTTTTAATGAGGGTTTTGGTTAATGATGATGAAATCTTATGAGTTTGTCATTTTTAGATGATTAAATGCATTAATTATTAAAGTGTAAATAATTGGATTAAATTATTTATTAGTTTAAGAAATGATTAAAATATTGTTGTAATATTAATAATATTAGATTATGAGATTTCTAAGTGATTTATAACATTTGGATTAAGGTGTTATAAATATGGATATGAATTTTATTATGAAACTTTATCTTTTTAATTATCGAGGTTACTAAACACGTTATCTTGGTACTATGTCTGAATACGAGTCTTATTCACGACAAATTGGTTTCTTCTCGACCAATTATCGTTGATTTATGAATCTTACTCTTGAAATTAAAACCATGTTTTGATTATATTGTTTTTATATAACATTCTTTAACCCTAATGATGATATTTCTCTTTGACTTGAGTGTAAAGATGAGTATATTATTGGTATGATCGTGACTATATAGGTTCTCTTTGGCGATGGTGCAAAAGTTGAATTGTTGGTTGGTATGATCATGACCATTAAATTTACATTGAATATTTTTAGCTTAAGTGCAAAGGTGAATTGATCAACATGGTTATAATTATTGTTATATAACTTACGAAATGATTATGTATTTCTTTGATATGTGAATATCTTTGCTTTAGTAGTCTGAAGATGAATTATTGATGAATATCTTTGGGCCGTAGTGCAAAGATGACTTTCTTTGCATATCTTTGGCCCGTAGTGCAAAGATGACCTGTTGTTGAATATCTTTGGCTCGTAGTGCACAGATGACTTGTTGTTGAATATCTTTGGCATGTAGTGGAAAGATGAATCTGTTGATGAATATCTTTGGCCATGGTGCGAAGATGAATTTATTAGTATGATTATGAGCAGGCGTGATTTGGTATAACCATGATCTTTGATGTTTGGTAAAAGGCGGTGATGAAAATTATCTTCGTCCTGGATGAGAAGAAGAATTTAGAATCACAATTATGATTATGAGTTATTCATATGATTGTGGAAAAGGAACTATTCATTGATGTTACAGGGATAAAACATTGTTGGTGGATTTTTAACGTGGAGAAGACAATAGACTTTATAGTCTATTTTACTCTTTTAATGGATTGCTCGTTCCGCTGAAACTATGGTTGAAAAGTTTTATCATCTACCATATGTTCTAAATCTCTGATTTATTACTAACGAAGGCTATTGATAATTTAATTATCTTTAGTCATGATATTCTTTACTAGGCTATTTGTGCTCACCCTTTTGCTTCACAATTCCTTTCAGGTAATAAGAGTGTAGCTGGGTTGAGCGGGGATAACAAGGGAATAGAACGGTGGTCTATAGTTGTTGAGATTCTCCCTAAAGAGTATGAAAATAATTTTATTGAGGACTTTAGTGTGTTGTATTTTTTACATCATTTAATAGTTATATTTGGTGAATCAAATAGGATGAGGCGAACCCAACTTTGGAAGGGTGTTTTGTCACTATCATACAAGATGTCTAATGACATACTAACTCGTGTTATCATAAGACATGGTTGTGCTCATCCTCTTGCTGAGTATATTTACAAGCACTACCTATATAATCTTGGTGTTTGTTTGGAGTATAATACCCAATTAGAGACAGTGGAGATAATGATATGTCAAGAGAAGACTCACCATTGGGAAGAATATGATAGTAATCTTCTCGTTTTTCTTTGGGGTCTATTAGATTGAACTAAGGATAATTACGTGGCCATATGATATCTACCATAACCTAAAAGCATGGCCTCCCATGTTCGAAGGTTTCCTTGAGCACTTCCCAAAGATTCTAATTTCTAAAAGCAGTTTTGACTATACCTTTATGTTAGGTGTCATTGTGACGTCTTTCTGATTGGTATATATTTGTATCCAAACTCACAGCATATGTGTTGTTGTATTTTGCACGACAATTGTTGTAATATTGTTGTAGTTATTTTTCGTACCATATATTTGGTGACTCGGAATGGGTTGGATGGAATGGACCTATTTTGGGGTCGTTACAGTGAAATGGTGGTATTTTATTCACGAACTTCTCAACTGAACATGCTTTATTCTCCTCTTCCTACTGTTGACCAGAACCTTCATCATTTAATTTCTCGTGAGACAAATTTCACTTTCATGTGACATGCGTCCTCCCCTTGTAAACATGGCGCGGGCGCACCTGGTTGATTTCCTGCAACCTATTTCCCAGACCTGAGTGTGATCGCTTGACATTGTTCCTTCCCTTCTCTTCTTGGATTTGCCTCTGTTGTACTTTGCAATGAACTCTGGGTCTGTTGTTGAGCATGCTAGCCATCTGACCCATTTGAGTTTCCAGATTTTTAATAGCCACTGCTTGGCTTTTAATCATCACCTTTGTGTTCTCCATGTATTTCATCATCATCTCCTCCATTTCTGTGACACCCCCAAATCGCGGTACTTCATTACCTCAAGATTTGGTGTTCACGTAATCAAAACATTCATTTCTAACTACCCAATCATAATAGGATTGAATAATAAAAGAAAACTTGTCCATACAACATTAAACTTAAATAAAAATCTCCCAAGTTATCTAACCTTTAACAACAATCATTCAAATGCGGAAAATTAAATAACTTCATTATAATCTTTAAATCAAATTCTGAAAGTAAACTATCAAAACTATTACAAGTCTTCAGTATTTATTCATCTTTCTTTTTCCCTTACTGGTACTAGGTACGTCACTCGTTTCAACTTTAGCTGTAAGAAATTTTACAGGCAAGAGTGAGCAAACAAGGCCCACTTGAAATAACAATAAGTAAATCTTTAAACTTTTACATTAATTGCCAATATTAGGGTCAATAGAACTAAACAATATATTCTATTAACTTTCTAAAAATTATAACATTCACTGAGGGTCTAATGACCACAAATCATGTCCACAGTTATAAGTAATCTTTCAACTTTAACTTTAACAGTCATAAGACTATAAGGACTCCACGTACTTAGGGGGATCAACCCTTCGTACAATGTATTGTGCACAACCATTTCAACGCTAAGCGTAAACCTCTATTAAAAGAGTTGTTCATCTCAGTATTTAGAATAAAAGTCCGCACCAAAGTAATTTTGGTTTGGATAAGCTTTTAAGGAAATTTGGAATTCAACGAACATCAACTAAGGAGTAGTTGAATAAAACCAATAATACTATACTATAGAATAATTGTGATTGAATCAATCATAGTAAACTAAAGTCATGCTTTAGGAATAATCTAATAGCATACCATTTGAATAACTATAGCATACCTTGCTTGAACAATACTAAGCCAAGGTTAATTAGAATTGAATACTAAGCATGTATAGTAACTTGAACGATAGAAATGTTCGACATTAGTATATATATAGTTGTGCATGCTAAACAACAACTTAAATACAAGAATAACTTGCTCCAGAAAAACTTACATTACTATATTATAATCGAATTGAAAACAGTACTTGAATTAACAAGATAATATATTAGAAAACTTGCTTAAAGATAGCTGCACAATTATAAAAGTAGAGTTAGAGAACTTGCCTCGTGCGTAGGTTAAATAATTACTATTCGCGTTCACCCCAAGTCCTACACATACCATATGTATTGACAATACACATTAGTTACACTAACATTACCTTTATGAGTTACTTTATTACTCTTAGTATAGCTACTAAATAAGTTTAAGTTTAAACAACATCACATCTTTTCATGAACATTACTTTTTAGCTTTATTACAACTACTTAAGTGATCATGTCATTGAACCATATGCACATTAACAACTTGATACAACATCCAATTACATGTACAACATGTTATCATTAAGATATACTAATACACAAAGGGTTGCACTTGCATTCGTGCATCCCGACGCCCTCCGATTGGCTCCAAATACACAACAGTCCTAAAGATGGCCATTTTTACTACGGTTACATACCTCAAATTAAAATACTTAAAGCATGAAAGTTGTAGGTCTATTCGTCTTCGTTCCAGATCATCTTAAATCAACTCAATCGGAGTTCGTATGACAAAGTTATGGCCGTTTTACTACAGGAGGTCAAAACTGCCCAACTCAGACAACTTTTTCGGCGCCGGGGTGCGGATCAGTGGCGCCGGGGCACGAGTATCAGTGCTGGGGCGCGAGCTACTGGCCCATTTTTGGCGCTGGGGCGCCGAAACTCAGAGAACCCAACGACAAAGAACATAACAACTAAATTTTGTACTAAATGATACTGCTAACATCTAAATTTACATGAACAACTAACATAATTTACCCATAATCATAACCAATTATTCATATACTAATTAACAACGACTAAAACAACATTTTAAAAACTTAAATTTTGAAAACACGGTTTAAAAAAAAAGTAAAACTCCATAGTTGATAACATAGTAAACACTGTGATTTCATTAGTAGACCAAAATACTCTATTCAAACTACGTTTCGTTCATATCTCAATGAAATACCATAAACAAACTTCAATTTACAGTTTCACAACCAAATTGGCCATTAAAATTGGTACTTACATGATTACATATGGAAATATACCAAGAATACATATACTGACAAATTTTCTTCCTACTATAGACGAAATTTGCATGCGATTATTGTTTAAACACCATATCTAATCACTATAAACATGTATAACCCCCATAACTTAGTTACATAACAACAATTTGGAAGAAAAACTAGAACTCACAGAGCATAGAAGAAATAAAATTCACGAGTATAACAAAGCTTCACCGAAATACTGTAAATAATATCAAAGTGGTAGAACATACCTTGATTAGCTTATACAATCTTTGTTAGTTGAAGACCAATCACCTCGATCTCCCAAACTCTTTTCTCAATTCTCTCTTGCTATTCTCTCGAACTCTCTCAAAACCCAAAGAAACTAGTATGCGTAATATAAAAAACAAAAGCGATATGGCCTTAATAGCCATCATCGATTACCCAAAAAATAACGTTATACATTATATTTATTATTTATTTTATTTTATTTATTTTATAAATTAGAAATATCAAAAAGCCATAAAAAGAACTTGTTTGTGCAAACCATTTAAATTTTAAAGAATTTATATCCTTAAGCATTGTTTGGGTAAAACTAGATTAAAACTACTTTAATTTATTTTTAATAACTCCTTATACTATAGTTATTTGTCACACTTTATTTAATCAAGCTTTCATATTTAATTTAATTAATTCAAATAACCATTAATTAAATAATTCATTTAATCACATAACTCAATACAAATAATTAACCATCAACTTGAAATATCAATATAATAATAATTTTCTTAACTCATTAATTATTTATTTACAACATAAATAATTAATCAATTCAAATTAAACAAATATTTATTTAGCAATAAATGCACCAATTAAATATTTATATAATTGATAAATATTTAAAATTACAATTTAAATTTTCGGATTGTTACATCCTTCCCTCCTTATAAGGATTCTGTCCCCAGAATCACAACTCAACAATTTAAATTTTCGGATTGTTATAATTTCTGATTTCTTTTCTTCTTTGAGGTGCGATTAGAGTATGATGATGTTGTTGTTGAGAAAATCCGGTGGATCTGGCGGTCTTAGTGCAAAGCGTTCTTTGAAATGACCGTGGTAATCGAAATTGGTTATTTGGTTGAAATTGATTTTGTTGACTTCCTTGGTTATTTGACCAACTGCAATTTGGATGGTTGCGGTTGTTAGCACTGTATGTGTTCTAAAAATGACCTTGATCCTTCCAATAGTTGCTCACATATTGCACAGACTCTGAACTGATAGTACATTGGTCTGTTGAATGTGATCCTGCACATAGCTCACACACAAATGCAATTGTCTTCGCCTTGGTGTCTGTAAATGAATTAATCTTCTTTGCCATGGATGTCATATGTGCTAACAATTGAGTGATAGCATCCACTTCTAACAAACTTGCAACTTTGGGCTGTGGCATTCCGGCTGACAGATTTTGGAAATCATTAGCTTTCATTGACTCTATGAGATTATATGCCTCTTCATAGCTCTTCGCCCATAGAGCTCCTCCTGCAGCTGCATTTATAATCGGTCTTGACTGCCATCCCAATCTATTATAAAATGTGTTGATAACCATCAAATGTGGCATGCCATGGTGTGGACACTTCCTTAGCAATTCCTTATACCTCTCTCAGGCTTCATATAATGATTCACCCTGTTGCTGCTCAAACTGGAAAATTGCGGTCCTCAACTTTGCAGTCTTAGCCATTGAAAAGAATTTGGCTAAGAATTTCTGTGCTAGGTCCTCCCATCTAGTGATAGATCCCGAAGGTAAAGAGTGAAGCCAACTTCTAGCCTTATCACGTAATGAAAATGGAAATAGCCTTAGTCTGATTGCATGCTCTGTCACCCCATTGTATCTGAAAGTATCACATATTTCGATGAAGCTCAACAGGTGTTCATTAGGATCATCTGTAGCAGCACCCCCAAACTATACTGAATTATGCACCATTTGAATAGTGCCCGACTTAATTTCGAAGGTGTTAGCTGCTATCGCTGGTCTGACTATACTTGACTGCAATCCATTAATATTTGGCATAGAATAATCTCGTAGAGCCCTTTGCTTCTCTCCTTGCTCTTCGGCTGCCAAATTAGATGTTGTGGTTTCTAACTCCACCTATATATTTCTACGTGCTCTTGATTTCCAACCCCTACCGTTGATGTTGTATTGTAAAGGTGTTAACTCAGGATTGGAGGATCGAGTGCGCATATACTATATACGAGTGCCTGAAATAAGAAACAAACAAAAATAGAAATGAGACAAGATTAGAATTGTCTAACTCATACAATTTAGCTTAAAATTGATGATAATAATAATAAAATTAAATGCCTTTCCCCGGAAACGACCCCAAAAACTTGTTGCCTCCTTTTTAGTCTGAACAAAAGGACTCTAACTCATTCAAGCATACATGGGTCAACAAGTAGTACAGAGTAAGGACATTATCGATCCACGGAGAAAGGTTTTAAAATTAAACTATCATACACCAATAGTTTCACTATTTTATATACTTAAACGAATACTTCACAATGATGCTTAATCTATATTCAATTAATGAAAAAAATAATACTAATAGAATAGTAAACCAAATTTGGAATTAATGGGATTCTAACTTCATTTCATATTTCATCTAAATATTACCGTCATGCAAAATTATACATGTATCATGGAAAATTAGCCAAGAGCACGAAATTAGACATAACCATTTTTCAATGCATTATGACCTGCTTACATAACCTCCACATGCAATAGAAATCATGTAATCATCAATAAAACCAAAGTCAATATATTTCTATGTGAAATTGCAGAAATATTCAATTGAAGCACAAGCTCTTATAATACTACACACGGTGAAACAGTATTTTTCTATCTGATTCACGAAATATAAAGCTAAACAATTCAGCCTCATACACGCACGCTATTATGATTACAACCATACTCGCATGTCATTTTTCAATTCCATACAAATACATAAAATGAATGGTGATTAAACATTCATTCAATCCAATCAATCATAATAGAAATTCCGATGATACACAAACAATCAAGCCATCACTTTTAGACTATATATCAAAATCCGTTAGAATCCCATAATGGAATTTAGTTCATTTCTGAACCGAAAGCCATTATAGGATTATAGCAAATCATGGAAAATAAAGAAAAACAATTGAGAGAGAAGATAGAATTAATTAAACCCAATTATAGATTATGTTCCAAAATGTTGTTCAAATCTCCAATAACTTCCAGCAAAATAACAAGAGTTCTTATTCAAAGACTCAATTCAAAAGAAGATGAAGAAAATATTAAATGTGTGCTCAAATCCTCTTTTAAAATGTGTTCAAGGCTTAGAACCCTAGTTCTCTAGTGTAAAACTGATAAAAACATTAATTAATTGCGTCTGGTATCAACCAGAGTAGTTTAGATGCACTCAAACACTTCAAATTTCAAATTTAAAATAAAGTCAGATAACAACTTCAGATGACTCGTGTGGCCATGAGAGGTTCTATCTGAGCAGGTAGCGCGTGCGTTCTAACCTGCGGTGATGGGCGTGGGCATGCGAATTCCAGCTTGTTCAGCCGCGCGGCTTCTGTGTCCTACATACTTTTGTTCTGCTGCTGTTTCCTGTTGTTCCACATGCTTGTTGCTTGCTCTTCCATCACTGCTCACTTCCGTTTCTCCACTCGTTTCACGTGCCAAGCCTTTGCTATTCTCATAACCCCCGCCACAGTTGAGCTTATGCCATTTTCTGTATTTTCACACCAGAGGAGTTCTAATTATAAGTAATGCAAGATAAAACAAAATGCAACTAAAAACATACTAAAATGTGTTTGAGATGAACATAGTTCTCGTGTATTGATATCCAATAAGTAGGTATAAAACCTACTTATCAGTTCACCTACATATAGGTTTAGAACCATCATCTATTAGATATACTAACATTCACGTTCCAACTTAACACGCATTTCTAGTTAGACTTATTATTTTAGCACAAGTCTTAAGATACTATGCAATATCAGAAATTACAAGTGTTAACATTCACAACACATGTTTACTATTCATCATGCTCACTATGTTCTAATATACAACGTTCATCGCTTACTAATCAATCAAGCTTTGAATTTATCGATTACATATCATAGTTCTATTTTAACCTTCTTACTACGTGTATTACGCTTAATTATAACCATAGACCAAGTGGTAAGGTTTCCCCAAGTGCTGCGATGGCAATGATTGCTCTCCCTCATATCGATTATGTGGCAATGCATGCATAATACACAATAAATGCTAATACTGTAAGTGAGTGCCCGATTTTAGCCTTGCACACCGGTAGCAATTGCTGTTGGTGCCAAACGTAGCGTAAACGGCATGAAACGATGGCCGTTTTAGCCCAACTAACACGAATTTCACCCACCAAACAGTGAAATTAACACAAATAATTGACATAAACTAATCATAAACATGTTTGCTAACATTTACAACCAATTAGAACAATTTAACATCAACTAAAACTAGTTTAATTTCTCAAAATTCATATTTTCATACTAAAACTCCATTTTTGAGTTTCTTCACCAAAATCATCACTATAATCTCTATACTTGGCCAAATTGCTTCATTCGAATTATGTTATGCTCGTTTCTTAATGAACTAACATATACAAGACTCAATTTACAGTTTAACATATGAATTAACCATAAAAATTGGTACTTACATGATCCATATGAAAAATACATATAAACATACACTGTCGAAATTTTCTTCTACTGTAAACCGAAATTAACATGCAATTCTTGTTTAAACATAATTTCTAATCATCACAAACACATGTAATCATCATAACTAATTCTAGAACATGGTTTACATATAATTTTGGTAAAAACTTATACACAGTGAATGACGTTCAAGAATATAGAACATTTTAACGTAAAACATATATGTTAGGGTTTCAACACATACCTTTTTGTTGCTTAAGAAAAGCTTGCTAGAATAATTGGAATCCACATCTCTCAATTCTCTCTAAAAACTCTCTGAACTTCTTCTCTTTTCTTACCCAGGCTTAGACTTAGACAACTAACAAGCATGCATAAAAGAATAAAACTGATATAATAATAATACGTATACTTATTAGGATATCAGTTATAAAAATAACGTATAAGTTATAATTATATTATATTTATTATTTTATTAATTTTATTTATATAATTCAAAATTAAAAAAGGAAATCCAAAACCCATAAGGCTTTGTTTGGCAAATCATTTAAAACTAAAGAGTTTATATCCTTAAGCATTGTTTGGGTAAAACTAAATTAAACTACTTTAATTTATTTTAATAACTCCTTATAATATAGTTATTTGTCACATTATATTTAATCAAGCTTTCATACTTAATTTAATTAATTCAAACAACAATTAATTAAATAAATCATTTAACCACATAACTCAATACTAATAATTAACCATCAAATTGAAATATCAATATAATAATAATTTCAGTAACTCATTAATTATTTATTTAACAAATAATTAAACAAATAAAATCAAATCAATTAAACAAATATTTATTCAACGATAAACACATCCATTAAATATTTTTATAATTGATAAATATTTAATATTACAATTAAAAATACGGAATGTTACGAGTTCTGGATAAGTTCTGATAAGTTAGGTTGTGAATGTACAATCGTAACTTTGATGGTTGACATATAGGAGTTTGGGCTAAACAATTCCTTCGGAGAGCGAATTTATATCTGAACACAGTAATCGATCTAACTTCGATTGTGATGGTAGTGTAGATGAGGCGAAACTTGTTTGTTGGTTGTTTGTGGGAAACCACTTTCAGTACCATATGGACTACTTAGCGAGAGACGCGATGTGTCTTTGAGTCTAGAAGAAGTTATAAGAAAAAGATAAGAATATAAATCATCCAAGATAATGAATGTATGAGTAAGACATCTCCGTATGTCATAAAGCCGTAAACTGGTAAAGGAAGTTAGTCGCGTAAACTTATATTGCAAAGAACGCGAACCCTAAAAAGTAAAGTTAAGTAAACCAATGCGTAAGTTCAATATATGACTAATTGGTGTTTATATTTTCTCCTTATGTGTTATATTGGAATTGGAATGAAGCGGTTCGGTAATAAAGTCATAAATATCGCGTAAAGGCAAGTTTCTAACTTCATTCATATGCTAAATGAATGTTAATTTTTAAACTTCTCGGATGTTGAACTTGAGAAGTTACATACATGTGTGAATGTGTGATATTTGTATGCAAGGTGGTAGAGCGTTATGTGGCCTTGTGCCTGAATGTGAACACTTTGATGTTTCTATGATATGAACTATTATGTGATTGAGCTGTTTAATACAAGTATGTTCTGTTTATACATGAACCATTATTGTTAAGTCTGTGCTAATGATTCTAGCCAGACAGGATGTGTATGAAAAAGGTAGAGGAATAAAGTGAAAATGACTGATGTTTTAAGATGATAGGAATTGAGACTATTCATATTATTCAAGTTGCTTCATAACCTTTGTTCGGTTATCGAAGTTCTAAAAGAACTTTTAAACTCTTGAAGTTATGTGTTCAACTGTTATGACTTATTGGGCAATTGAATGCTCACACTTGCTTTAAATGAAAAACATTTTCAGCGAACGAGTTTAGAAGAACTTAAGGATCCCGTAAAGGTCAAGCTGTCGGTAACCAGATGAAGTGCCATTCAGAATGTGAATGAGCGAGAAGATCAAGTGAAGACTTGTAATATAGAAAGATGAAATTAAATTATAGACTAGTTTAATGAACTATTATGTATCCTTGGTGGCGGATAAAAGTCACTCTTGTAAGTTGAAATGAATAATGTATGTATCATTATTTGTATGACAAAGGTTATAAGGTTTTTAGAACCTCGGATTTCAGAGTGTAAGTTGTTATATTTCAGAATATAATGATGTATGTTGGATGAATGATGTACTCATGACGTACGGAATCCGGGTATGAAGATAGACCGAATTTCAGGGCGTCACAAATTAACTCATTCATACCGAGAATTTGTGACATCCCCAAATCCGGGTACTTTTTACCTAAGATCTGGTACTTCATTTCTATAACTATTGCAGAAGATATAAACAAAAATTGTTTATACATTAAACTTTTACATATCATTCCCATGGTTTACAACCTTAACTTAATACATATCTTCAATATCTTAATTGTTTACAATACTATTTTTGTCATAAAATTTAATAAATCTAACAACACCATAATTTAATCTTGCACTTTGCCTTTTCTTCTGTCTTTACTCGAGCTTTCCTCTTAAATCTAAATTTTTTTATCATGATATAGCAAAGGTGAGCAACAAATTTGCCCATCAAGTTTAAATTTTATTGAGGATATATCATGATTGAAAGATTTGAACAAAATGATGGTTACGTTCAACAATATACTAATTGAGAACTAGCATGAATCAAATTTCATAACTGAACGATCAGGACGACACGAATTATTGTCAATAATGAATATGAATAATTCAAATGGAGCAGATGGTAATGAAGGTGATCAGCCTTTCATACCTGATAAACATATGCAACAGGCACTAAGTGTGAATCAATAATCAGTGTAGATGTGAATAATCAACAATAATTATTCACTAACTTGCTTTGAAAATATAGCTCAAGGTTGAGTTAGAAATCTTATCTGATCTGTTGACTACTGCTACGTAATTTAAGTCAACTTCTTTTGTAAGACCTATCATTAATAAGATTGGTCTTTTAATCAGCATATTCTACTTTGTATCATAATACAATAACTTTATCAATAGATTATCTAACACTTAATCAAATATTAGATAACATCTTAACACATCAGTATTATTATAATTCTTTAATCACTATATCATATACATTATGATTTAACACTTGCTTTTTCATTTCATATGTTATTCTTTAACATCTAATAAGTTAAATACTAATCTAGCAACCTGAATTCTAAATCTAGCAACCAAATTGCCAATCCAACAGACTGGATTCCAAATCCAGCAACCTAAACTATAATCCAGCTAACTAGATTCCAAATCTAGCAACTAGATTGCAATTCAGCAAGCCTGGATTCACAACTCCATCAATCCATAATGTATATTTATTTAATCATATACATAATTCATATAATCATAACATATTTCACTTCTAACTCCAATTTTGACATTTTTCTATAAAAGTCAACTGTTGACTTTGACCAAAAAGTCAACCCTTACACATTTTGTGTTAATTGTCCTTTCTGACTAAACTTGACATTCCGGACACAACCGAGTAGTCCGTGCTTCAAAATTCTATCTCTTACTCAAATTTTGAGTTTTAATTTACTTCATTCTTATTGCTAATCATATTAGCTAATAATTTTAAACTTATTTATCTTCTTATTTGCCAATCAAGGCCCACATTCAAGCTATTTTAATTACTAACATAGTTTTATCTTGATCCTTATATCATTAACTTAATTCATCATTCCTTTTTTGCTAAAATATATATAACACCTTACTAAGTATATATATATATATATATATATATATATATATATATATATATATATATATATATATATATATATATATACTCATCTTCGTTTAACCTCATAGCTTTTCTTCCTATGAAATCTTATTTAGTTAATAAAATTCCACATGTATTAATATAACATTTCTTACACTATTCAATTCACATCAAATTTTACGGTATCATAATACCTTATTCTTGATATTCATTCAAATACATATCAATTAATTTCTAGGTATTTGGAATTTTGTAACCCATATTTCTTTATTCTCATTCAATTAAGAAACCATATAGGTTCTTCTTAAAATTTTTAAATGAATCCTCAAATTCTCTTCTAGGTTTTATTCTTTAAAATTTATTCTAATCATTCAAGATTTTATAAATTTTTTGGTTGTCACATTCACCCCTTCTTCTAAGAATTTTGTCCTCGAAATTACAGTCTACTAATCACCACTCCTTTTATTCATCAAAACTAGGTTTTCAAATTAACCTTTACTTGATTTCATGCTCAATTTAATGAGTACATCTTGCTTTCTACTATGAGGAGCTCTGCTACTATCACATTCTTCCATGACTTAAGTCTAAGGAGTTAAAACTTTTCAAATCATGCCGAGGGGTCATATAGACCATGAACACATAGTTTTAATGATATTTATATCGCAAAACAGTAAATTATTAGGTATGTTTACAATCACAAAGAAGATAAATGTGACTCCCCCAAAATAGGTATACAACACCCATTCTGAGTCACGAAATACATGGTACAGAAACAACTACAACTTTATTAATACAATTGTCGTGCAAGATACGACAACACTTAAACTGTGAGTTTAAATACAAATATTGTCATCTAGACAATATCCACATTCAAATAAGTCCTCATTACAATTATTAATATACTATTTTACAAAATAGTGAGGACTACTAGAACAACTTCTAGAACCATCATTCCATACCCCGGCTAGTACTCGCTACATTCTCGCCTCCTGAGAAGAAAAATGGAACAAAAAGGAAAAAGGGTGAGCTCAACTAGCCCAGTAAAGAATATTATGACTAAGTTAATATAGAATAAATTATCGTTAGTCCTCAGCAGGGAAAAATATAATAGAATACAATAGACAACAAGTTTTAAATCAATATTCGCAGTGGAAATAACAATTCATTAGAGAATGAAATCTACCATCTTCTATATATGAATTTAAAAGTTCATTGTCTATATTTTATCCCTGTAATATCAATCAATATATATCTGGAATCAAATATTCATCTTTGCACCACATGCCAAAGATATTCATCAGTTGGTCATGTTCATCTAAACACATGCTCATCTTTGCACTACGGGCCAAAGATATTCATCAGAAAATCATTCATCTTTGCACTACATGCCAAAGATATTCAGTTATATCATCATTTAGGACCGAGGATGATGAAAAATATTTTCAAGAAATCGAATCCAGTGAAACAAAAGAACAAATATTAAGGATTCGTACTTTAAACAATCCAAGTTCAAAAATACTTCATAAATAACCATAGTGGAGTAAAATTCAAGAATGAAGACCAAAACATAGATCCAATCAAAGATAGGAACCATAACAGACAATCTTGGACACAGAAAAGAAAATTTAATTTTTCTGTGAATAGTGTCGTATTCGTGAATAGTAACTCCGACACTAAAAGATAGAAATTCCACAAGAACAATCATCATGCTTCGTGAATAGTACTCGTGAATAGTAACTCACGAATTGTAACTCCGATATGAAAAGATAAGAATTTCACAAGAAAATTCTTACCAATATTCCGGTATAATGATATTGAAAGAAATAATATCATTTATAAAAAATAACATCTCTTACCTTGAAAAGAGAAAAGATTTACATTGAATCTTTGGATATAGTCTTTGAAGGAACTTGCTTGCAGAGTATAGCAACTCTCAAAGTATCAAAATACTCACAAGAATACACTCAACAATATAGAGAGAGAAATCTTTAGTTTCTGGTGTGATTTTCAATTCTAACCTAAGCACCCTATTTATAGGAAAATGCTTAGAACACCAAAGCAGAAAATTTAATAAAATAATATTATTATTATTAAAATTCCTACGCCCACTTTGAAATTCTGAATTCAGCATGCTTAACAACAAGTGGGGTCCACCAATAATAACAAAAACGTTTTTAATAAAAAAATAATTAAAACTTTAAAAATTTATTATTCTGGAACTTCAATAATTCATAATAAATAGCCCTTTTATCAGAAAAATTCGAATCTTATCTCTTTCTATAGGAAATTCAATTCTCTACAACTTTATAGAATAAAGTTTTTCCAAATTCCAAACAGAAATTGACCAAAATCAACATACGGATGATTTTACAAGCTATAATCAAATTTCAGTCAAGAAATGAGATCCACAAACATGAAAAACATGTTTTAAATATTTTTTGTAACAAAAATATTCTTCCTCCTTATTTACTCATATATCCCACATTCATTGTAAGAATATCACTATTATTATATTATTATAATATAATAATAAATTATTTTATCGAGAAAAGATAAAATATCAATTTTCAACAATTGTCACTTTTCTAAAAATTCTCCATTTATATCCACATAAATAAATATTTTCCTTATCATATAAATCAATAATTAATTATTCACAAATAATATTACTGAGAATCACATAATAATGACAACCAGATTCGAGGAAAGAGGGGCTTTCGATAAGGATTTCTCCTTCTTGACACGTAATTAGGTGACCAAACCTCTCCTTGAAATGAAACTTTCTAGACATTGCCAATAATGTTATCTAGTAATATTATTAAACTAATATGAATCATTGATCGATAATGAGAAATACTTTGTGTAGTGACAATTATTAAAACAACAATAATATAAAATATCAACGTAGCAATTATTGAATCAATAAAATAAAATATTGAACAGTAATTATTGTAACAATTATTGAGTAGTGCCTTCTTACGTAAGAATCAATAATTTGTGCAATCTGGTGTCTTCTTTATGCGATAATCGTATTATTGTGTTTTAACCACCGGGTATTCCAATAGTGTTAACGGTAATAACTACGCCGTTATTTATAAAAACTCATACGTGTCGTTTTCTTCATCTAATCGCTTTCCGTTATGGGGCCCACAAAAGGCTGCACCGTCGTACGAATCTTCCCCGACAGGAAGAATATTCCACGACCAAACGAATATTATGGATATTTTATAACCAATTGCTTATTTAAAAATATTTGCGCATTTTACCCATAACTAACCACATTAATCAAATCAACCCTTACTATTTCAAAATAATAAACAGAGGAAATTTAATTTCATTTATAAAAAGTTGGGGTCTTACAACCTTCTCTTCTTATGAAATTTCATCCTCGAAATTGACGTACGTACTTAGTGTTTCGAAAAGGTGAGGATACCTTTTTTTCATTTATGATTCCAACTCCCAGGTCATTTCTTTAATAGCATGGTTCCTCCATAAAACCTTAACTTGTGGTATAACCTTGGTGCGTAGGACATGCTCTTTCCTATCCAAGATCTTAACAGTACCTCCTCGTGCGTTAAATCTTGAATTATCTCATCCGGTTCTAACTCGATAATGTGGTTTGGGTCCTTCACATATTCTGAAGCACGTATATGTGAAAAACGCGTTATGAACACGTGACATGCTTGGAGGTAACGCGAGTCTATAGGCCACATTTCCTACTCGGTCAAGAATCTGAAATGGACCAATAAATCATGGATTGAGCTTTCCTCTCTTCTCGAATCTTGTAACTCCCTTCCATGGAGCAATACGTAACAATACATGATCCCCAATGTCTAATTCCATGTCCTTTCGATGAAGATCCGCATAACTCTTTTGTCGATCATGTGCCATTTGTATACGTTGTCGAATTATTTGGATCTCTTCTATAGTCATTCGCACCAACTCTAGTCCCAACAACGTTGCTTCTCCCACCTCATCCCAACATACTGGAGAGCGACACTTTCGTCCATATAATGCCTCGAATGGAGCCACGCCTATACTTGCCTGATAACTGTTGTTGTAGGAGAATTCCACCAACGGTAGGTACTTATCCCAACTCCCTTTGAAATCTAGGACACAAAGTCTTAATAGATCTTCAAGAGTTTGAATAGTCTTCTTTGATTGTCCGTCCGTTTGAGGATGATATGCCGAACTGAATTGTAAATCCGTGCCCATAGCTTTCTGCAAGCTAACCCAAAATCTTGAAGTGTATCTTGGGTCACGATCTAAAACTATGGATACTGGCATGCCATGCAATCTCACCATCTCATTTACGTACATACTAGCAAGACGTTCAAGGGAATTAGTCTCCCGTATAGGTAAGAAATGGGCAGACTTGGTTAATCTATCAACAATAACCCAAATCGCATTTATGCCTTGAGAAACTGTGGGAAGACCCGTAACGAAATCCATGGTAATGTGTTCCCACTTCCATTTCGGAATCTCAAGTGGTTGCAATGGACCCTTTGGCACTTGATGCTCCGCCTTTACACGTTAACAAGTTAATATAAACACCTCGAGATAAACTTCGCGATCTCTCTCTTCATATTGTTCCACCAAAATGAATGTCGAAGATCATAATACATTTTGGTACTTCCAGGATGAATTGCAACAGTGTATTGTGTGCCTCCATCATGATCTTGTATTTCAAATCAGAGTCATTAGGAACACAAAGTCTGGAGTGGACTCGAAGTATTTCTTCTTCATCGATTCTTGCTTCTGGAATAGCACCTTCTTGTACTTTCTTCTTCTTCTACGCATCGAGATCCGGATTACGTGGCTTGAGCAACTTTAACTTTTTCGATTAAAGTCGGTTCTATGCGTATATTTGACATCATCGTATGGGTCCCCAGAGTCTTGAATTCTATCTTCATCTTTTGTAAATCACACAAAATAGGCCTTTGTGTTGACAACATCGCACTCATTCCCGCATATGATCTTCTACTTAATGCGTCAGCTACCACGTTCGCTTTTCCAGGATGGTATTGACTGGTATGGTCGTAGTCTTTCAACAGCTCGAGCCATCATCGTTGCCGCATATTGAGTTCTTTTTGGATGAAGAAATATTTGAGACTTTTATGGTCTGAATATATCTCCACTTTCTCCCCATATAAATAGTGCCTCCAGATATTTAGCGCAAAAATGACTGCTGCCAACTCTAGATCATGAGTAGGATAATTCCTCTCATACTCTTTAAGTTGTCATGAGGCATAGGCTATGAATTTCCCATGTTGAATGAGAACACATCCTAACCCTTTACCTGAAGCATCGTTGTAGATAACAAATCCATTTGAACCAGATGGTATTGTCAAAACAGGTGCCGAAATGAGTCTCCTCTTGATATCTTGGAAACTCTTCTCGCATTTTATGCTCCATACGAATTTTGTATCTTTACGACTCAGCTGAGTTAACGGAGTAGCGACTTGAGAAAATCCTTCCATAAATCTCCGATAATAACTAGCTAAGCCCAGAAAGCTACGTACTTCGGTCACCGATTTTGGTTGCTCCCAACTTTGTATTGCTTCAATCTTCACCAGGTCAATAGATACTCCATGTTTTGACACCACATGCCCAAGGAATGCTACTTCCTCAAGCCAGAACTCACATTTCTTCAGCTTGACATATAGCTTATTATCACGAAGCCTTTGCAATACCAGCTTTAAATGATGCTCATGATCTTCACGACTTTTGGAATAGATGAGGATGTCATCAATAAAGATGACAACAAACTGATCCAAATATTCCTTGAATACTCGGTTCATCATATCCATGAAAGCCACAGGAGCATTAGTCAATCCGAAAGACATGACTAAGAATTCATCATGCCGTCTGAGGAGTTCTAAAAGCGATCTTTGGAATATCCTCGGTTCTAATATTCAATTTGATGTTATCCGAGCGAAGATCGATCTTTGAAAAGAATTGTGGTTCTTATGGCTCGGTCAAGCGGTCATCAATGCGAGTGTGGCGGATACCTATTCTTGATGGTGACATGGTTCAATTCCGGTAGTCAATACAAAGTCGCATACTCCGTCTTTCTTCTTTACAAATAAAACAGAGCACCCCAAGGAGATGTACTAGGGCCAGAATGAAACCGATGTCCAATAACTCCACGTAGTTGGACCTTTAACTCTGAAGTTCAATAGGAGCCATTCGATATGGGTTTTAGAAATGGGCTTTGTACTGGGTTCAAGGTCGATAAAGAATTCAACTTCACGTTACGGGGTAGACACAGAAGTTCTTGAGAAATACGTCAGGAAATTCACTAACCACAGAAATATTATTTAAATCTGATGTGTTTTTGTTTAAGTCCGTAACATGGGCTAAGAAAGCTTGACATCTATTTTTCAATAAACGAATAGCTTTATGGCTTGATATGACAGTGATTGACTTTAGAGGTTTGGTTCCTTGAATTCACATAACAGGTTGGTTAGGAATATGAAAACTAACAACCTTACGAAAATAATCAATTTTAGCATGATGAGTGGTTAACCAATCAATCCCTAAAATCACATCAAATGCAAGTATTTTCAAAGAAATAAGATCAACAGGTAATGTGATTGTATCAACTTGGATCAAACAAGATTTATAAACAGTGGATTCAATGAAAGTTTCTCCTAATGGAGTCTCCACAGATAAGTCAAAATCTAATTTCTCCGGAGTCAAGTTTAAACGTTGAGCACAAACAGGAGAGATAAATGAATGGGTAGCACCGGTATCTAGTAAGGTATAAACTTTGCAAGAATTTATGATTAGCTTACCCGTGATCACCTCATTTTGGTTCCTCGCATTTTGACCAGTCCGACAAACGCTCTTCCGAGGCCGCTTGACTTTGACTTTTACGGGACAACCTTTTGAGTCACCATCCCATTGGACTTGGTTTCGCTTACTGATCTGATCTCGGCGATATGTCCTTCATTTCCACAATTATAGCATACCTTGAATTGTTGTGGACGGTTTGGGTGATGTCCCTCTTTTCCACATTTATAGCATCGACCGGTGGTCATTCTCCTCCTTAGAACCGAGTTGTTCTTTGGTCTTTGATGTCTTCACATTGTCATTATTGAATCTCCTCTTTTTAAAATCCCCCCCTGACTCGTTTCTTCTATTCTCATGGCCACGATTACCACCAGTGAGTTCTTACCGCTTTTGTCCAGAATGTTTTCCTCCCATTGGTTTTCATTGCTCGAGATATTTCTTTGCCAGGGGTATGACCTTGGTTGTGGTCTTTTGGTTGAACATACTCATTATCTCGCTCCAATAGTTGAGCCATGTTTACAACATCTGAATATAAAGAAAATTTATAAGAGATAAGATATTGCCGAATCTCGGGTTTTAGACCTCTCAGAATAATCTGCGTCATTCGTTCCTCATTCTCTACCAAATGAGGTGCAAACCTGGATAACTCTGCAAACTTCGCCTCGTACTGGGACACCGTTATGTTGTTTTGTTCCAGTCTAATAAACTATACCTCCTTCATATAGCGAATACTTTCAGGAAAGTACTTGTCATTGAAAAGTTTTTGAAATGTTTCCCAAGACATATTGAGTGCGGCAGGCTGGGTACGCTTCACAGACTCCCACTAGTAGTCTGCCTCGCCACGGAACATAAAGGTGGCGAATGGAACCTTCTGTTCCTCCGTGCATCCCAAGATATCAAATATCTTGGTAATTTGTTTGACTCACGTTTCCGCCTTGATCGGATTCGGTTTTCCAATAAATTCTGGTGGTCCCAACTCTTTGAACTGCTTGGCCGTGACAAGCCATGGCGTTCTTATCATTTCCACCGTATTTTGTACACGAGTCTCCTCGTCTGCGGTTTTGCATGAACTGCTAAAAAGCTTCTAAACATCCCATCATTCATCATTTGTTCTAGTGTTGTTGTTTACGGGAGAATATTGCCTTCCCGTTATGCGTTCCCACAGGTGGTGATTAAAGGTGTCTCCACGGTCTCATTCACTCCATTGTTAATATTCTCAAATTTGCCATTCTCAAATCGCCATAAAACAAGGGTTAATTAAAGAAATTAACATGCCACATATATCCTTATATTATGACCACCAAAACAAATAAGCTTAGGTATGACACACTAGCGAAGGATTACTCGTCTCTCCCCTCTAGTTCTATTCCCGATCTCACTTGAGAGACCATATCCTTAAGCTCTGATACCAACTGTGACGCCCCAAAAATAGGTATACAACACCTATTCTGAGTTGCAAAATACATGGTACAAAAATAACTACAACTTTATTAATACAATTGTCGTGCAAGATACGACAACACTTAAACTGTGAGTTTAAATACAAATATTGACATCTAGACAGTATCCACACTCAAATAAGTCCTTGTAACGACTGAGAAATTCGGATCTTATTGTAAAATGATTTTATTAAATTAAATAATAATAAAATCCTATTCTATGTGTTATCAAGATGGTTGTCATTGTATAACCTATTGATATTAGAATGTCGTAGTATTTGGGCTACGTGGATGAATTAAAGTGTTTGAATTTCCAAGACAAAAATAAAAGTTTTTCGAGAAATTTTCCGACAAACACTATTCATCGGTATTTGCTCGGGATATATTTTTGAATTTCCGAGAAATACGTAATGATGGAATAACAAGGTAAGATGGATTATGTAATAAAAATCTAGTTATGGAAAATGTAATATTTCGCTTGCAGACTTAATTTATAAACGTTAAGGAAGGCGAAGTAGTAATGAATAAGTAGTAATGGTATGATACTTGGGTATTGTACAAAGTAATGAAAACAGGTATAATACGAAGTATTATACAAGTTTGTATGAAAGATAAAATATCGTATATAAATCCTATATGAATTAGAATACGAAAATAATACATAAACTATATGTATTAAGTAATGCTAATGGACTTGCAAAGGTTGATTAAATTAATATAAGTCCAAGTGAATTAAAGGGAGAGGCCCAATTATTAGTTAATGAACCAACTAGTGTTTATTACTGCAAAGCCCAAAAGGTTGATTTAATGTAAGCCTAAACTAAAATCCATGAGTTGTATGACCCATGGGGCAAACCATATCAATATGGTTAATATATAGTGACCAAGTTAATGTAATGACCAAGACTTAAGAGTAATGACCAGGTTACATGAGTAATGACCAAGCATAGGATAAGTGTTGTGATTAACAAGTAATGAATAGTAAGGAGGTGGCTTAAAGGTGATGGGATGATTTAAAGACTAAACTACCCTAGCTTTGCAACTTCTATAAATATAGGAGGCTTACAAGCCATTTAACACTTGTTCAAATAATCCAACATATTGCAAAGTGCTTAAGTGTTAGAGAGAATAAGCTACACATAAGTCATTTCATATGTAAGAAGAAGAAGAAAGCTACCTTTCCAAGAATTCTAAATTAAGACTTCTTCTCTAAATTATCTTCTATCTCTACCATGATAGGTTGATAAGAAAAGATGTATTAAGAAACATGAATGATAAGAAGCAAGAAGAATGTGTAAGTCATGAACTTAAGCCACATAAGTTGGCAATAAGTCATTTGAACCTATAAAAGTTATAAACTTATTATAAGTTAACCTTGACTGTTAAGTATGAAAATTATAAACTTGTAATGAGTTTATTAAGAGAAGTGAATTAAGAACTCATATGATCATATGTATCATGTATACATAAGTAAAGTTATATGTGAAGAACATGTTAAGTATGATGATTAAGAAACTTTAATTGTCATAAGTTATGAATAATAAAATCTTAAGTAGTTTATAATTTGACAAGTTATAAGCTCATGAAGAATAAGTCAAAAATCTAACAATAAATATAGGTTGTTGTAATAAGTATGTTAAGATGTTCACATGATGAATGGAATTCATTTGCCAGAAATTGCACGATTGGACGATAATCGTCGAATTCGTAAAATTCTCAGAATAGAAGTCAAATTCTGCGTTTGAACTCAGAACCATTGTTTTCCAATGGAGACAAGTCATATTTGGCATTTAAGAGTTGCGAACTCGAAAATGACCGGATTCTGACTTAGAACAAAGAAACGAGCGTTGAACGTTCGCGAACGTTTATCGTTTACGTTAAAAATGAACCAATAGGTGAATTTTTAGTAAACGAAGTCAAATAGATAAAATTCTTGAATGAACGCGTAGATTACGTAATTTGTGAACCGTTGGCTTTTGAACGAGCCAATTCGGACTTATTAGGAAGAAGTTATGCGTCTAGGAAGTTCACAAAATTCAAAGATCGAATTTTTTTTTTCGGTGCCTGAGTTGGCCATATGGCAACCCTAAAGTTAAATCGGTCGCCCGCGGTAACTTATCGATGTCCGAACACCTTCTGCAAGAGTTCACCGCAGATGCTGAATCAGAGTATAATTTGTGGCCTTGTGCATTTCATGTCTGATACTAAAATCCTCTGGAGTGTGGCGCCGCAGCGTGACCCAATAAGCAGCGCCAGTCTCAGAACAAGGATGGTAATGAATGTTTCTAAGTACAAAGAAAGGAAAGCTAATTGATTTAAAAGTGAAAAAAAACTTAAGGAATGTAATGTAACATTGTTTAAACTTCGTTAAACCTTAAGGATGTTGTATAAAGGTTGATATAACCTAGTCGAGTATAAAGGTAAGGATAATGATAAACCGGAACAAATAGTAACTGAATCCAATACACAGTTAGATTGAGATGAAAGTATGATATAGTCATATACATACTTGATTATATGTGACCTAATGTAAGGCATTATGTGATCATGTATTGTATAAACTTGAAAGACTTGAACATAAAGTTAATATACCGTAGTAGACGCTAAAGGCAAGTATTCTAACTCTTGTCTCAGTTCAATCTGAACAAGTTTTTGAAGTTCATGTATTATTTCGCATGAATTGAGGTATGTTGAAGTTAAAACCAATTCTTTTGGCTAGACTTGATGTATTGATAATCTATTCATTTATTATCAAATGTTGCTATCTTTTGTCAACTACTTGATATGGTTTTCAAAAGAAGATTGAAATGTTAAACAAATGTTTTGTCGGAAAAATGACAGGCACGTGAGGTTGCCAAATGCTTAAACGTGCATACGTTTAATGGATGTAGTGTTGATCAACATAGAGTATAATAGGTTGATCACCTAGAAGTGCTCGTAAGTAATATCGAGCTTATGGACTTGCTTCCTGGTTGTCTTTTTCCAATAAAGAATGAATACTCGAGGTCTTTGACCGAAGTGAATGTTTTACTAATTATTGTTATTATTGTAAAACATTTTGAAAGAAAATATGAAGTGCTATTTTGAATTATCAATAGTACTTCATAACTATTGTTCAGTTATTGAAGATATACGATTTGTATGTGTCAAGCATGTTGTTATTAAATTTTTATACTCGCTGAGCTAGTTATGCTCACTCTTGCTTGAACCATATGAATGCAGCTAAGATTGAACGTGCCGATGGATCGAAAAAGGATAAGGGAAAAGCTAAGGCAGATTTCTAAGCTATCTTGTAATAGTATAGGTCTATTGTTGTAATGTAACTAATATTATGACAAAGAACCTTTGTAATGGGTATAGAACCTGGGAAATGTAAATATTACTTTAAATATATAGAAGTTATGTTAGTTCTTTGAGACTTTTCAATTGAATGAATGTATGAATGTTATCTGATATAGCACCATCTCATCCAAGTTGGAAGATACCCAAATTTGGGGGCGCTACAAGTTGGTATCAAAGACTAGGTTATAAAACTTAAGGGGGAAAGTTGAACCTTAAGTCAAAACCTTAAGAAAGAATAAAGAAGTAAAAAAAATGGAAAGTAACCCTATAAAAATGCATTATATTATGTTATGTACTTCTATTATTTTACTTATGTGTACTAATCAAACTATATTGTTTTATTATAGATGTCAGGAGAAAATGATATGTATAGAGATATACATGTAGTAAGCGAAGATTCGGTTAATCGGGTAGAGATACTACAAAATCCCGTAGCGGTAGAACCAGAGTTGGTGACAATTGAGTCTGGAGACTCGGACGATTTAGACTACATGTCTATATTTGATGGCATGCTAGAGGATGAGGTGGACGTAATGTCCTTTGACCAGGTTCCAACTACAGAGGAGTTGTCTACGGGGGAATCAATGAAGGCACTATTTATGTCAGTATTGGATAGGAATGTCCATTACTGACAAGAGGTTAAGGAGTTAAAAGAGGAACTCCAAGCTGTCCGTGAGGACAAGGCTAGCATGGAGGGAATATGGGAAGAGGAGTGTGATGATATAGTTCTAGCTAAGGACAAGGTCCGAGAGTTGAAATGTGAAGTCTTTGAGCTCAAGCAGGAGCTAAAGACTAAACAGCCGATGTTGGAGAGGTTGTCCTATATACATAGGAGTTCTCATGTAGATTTCCGGTGATGGGTAGTGGGTATCGGATAGAAGCGAGACGGACCCACACACCTTTATCAAGTAGAGATGTTATTCTTGGCCACGGCCAAGAAAGATTTCGAGAATGCCCTACGTCAGATGTAGTCTAGCAATAGCTAGAGTAGATTAGATATGTAAATATTATGTATCTAGCAGTGACGTAAAACCCTCTTTTGTATAACAAAGGGTAGTCTTTTGTAAATCCCAATTTTTGAAAAAGTAATTGCGGGATGGTAATGTAATCGACTAAAAATTTGAGTAATGTAAACAATGTAGTGTTATACTATAAGTTATGAATCAATATAAGTCTTTTTATGAAATATGTTGAGTAATGAGTATGAGTTATTGTTGTATTACAAATAATAACAAACCAACAAGACTAAAGTAATAATGATGTTTTGTTTTCTTAACAACAAAATGCCGCCAAGAAGGAGACAACGAAATCAAGGCACTAATGTTAACCAACCGGAGGGTGGTCCGGTTAATCCAATGCAGGAGTTCGTTAATCTTTTAACAGCTGCATTTAATAGAACGGGGGCTAATGTACCCGTGATTCTTGGAGTAGTATGAGTTACTACTTTTAAGGATTTTAAAAGTGTAGGTCCGCTAGAGTTCAAAGGAACTACGGACCCTATAGAAGCCCAGAGTTGGGTAAAAGAAATGGAGAAAGCATTTGTAATAGCAAATGTTGAGGAGGGTCAAAAGGTTGCCTTTGCAACCTATTTGATGAAAGGAGAGGCTAACTTCTGGTGGGAGGCAAACCTTGCTAGGGCCGACATAGGAAACCTAACGTGGGAGAGGTTCAAGGAGATTTTCTTTGAGAACTATTTTCCCACGAGTATCTGAGGAGAGATGGAAATGAGGTTTCTTGAATTGAAACAAGGGAGATGACGGTTCCACATGTCTTTGCCAAGTTTAAAAAATTGGCACGATTCGCTCCACACCAAGTGGACACTAAAGTGAGAAAGGCTAAAAGATTCGAGCAGGGCTTAAAACCCTGGCTCTATAGCCGAATCTCTGTTTTCCAAAGTAATTCTTTTGGAACCATATTAGAAAAGGCAATAATTTCCGAAGGTGGGAATGAGGCTCTCGGCCAAGATTACCACAAGGATAAGAAAAATAAGGGCAAGGTTGATGGAGGAACCAAGGCCAGGGGAGCCGATGGAAGTGGCAACCAGTCCAAGAGGAAGGGTTTTAACTCTGGGAATACCAGAGTAAAACAAGGGCAATCTAAGAGGAGGATGGAGGTCTGTAAAACCTGCGGGAAGACTCACTTAGGAGTCTGTCTCAAAGGAAAGGTAGTATGTTATAATTGTGGACAGGAAGGGAACATTTTGCCTAACTGTCCAAATCCGAAGAAAAATAACGGATGCTTTGTATGTGGATCAACTGACCACGTAGCAAAGAACTGCCCGAAGAAGGGGACAGAAGGAAATAAGGGAACTAATAGTGGTAAGTTAGCTATTAGTGGTCCATTTCAAATGGAAATAAATGGCCCGCACTTTTAATATAACGATCCCAAGATCACGGTGGCATTAGGTGATGTAATTCACAGTATTATTTCGATCAACAATATAAATGCATACGTCTTTATTTGATTCGTGCTACTTGTTCGTTTATAGCGTGTGATTTTGCTAGACGACTAGAATTATTTCCCGAAAAATTGCCTATACCTTTGAACATTAAGGTAACAAACGAAGAGATAATTCCTATTGAAGATATTCATAGGAGTTGTTGCGTAGATGTACGTGGTCGTAAGTTATCGGTGGATTTAATACCGATAAAGTTAGGAGAATTCGACGTAATTCTCGGAATGGATTGGTTGATTAACCATGGAGAAATTATAGATTGTCAAAAGAAATGTGTGAGCATCAGGACGTTGAAGCAACCTCTAGTAGTATTTTATGGTAGTAAATTGTCGGGACGTCCGTGTTGCCTTACGATAACACAAACTAGAAAACTTTTAAGGAAGGGTTGTGTAGGTTACATATGCCATGTTGTTGATACTCAGAGAGTGGGAGAAACCATGGAACAAATACCTATGATAAACGAGTTCATGGATGTATTTCCAAGTGAGTTATCGGGTTTACTGCCGGATAGGGAGATCGAATTTGTGATAGACATTATGCCAGGAGCAGCACCAGTCTCAAGGGCACCGTACCGTATGGCGCCTGTGGAAATGAAAGAACTAATGGCTCAGCTACAGGAACTATTGGACAGAAAGTACATTCAACCAAGTGTTTCTCCATAGGGGGCACCAGTGTTGTTTGTCAAGAAGAAAGATGGATCGTTAAGTCTTTGTATCGACTATCGGGAGTTGAACAAGTTAACGATAAAGAATAAATACCCATTGCCCAAGATCAATGATCTCTTTGATCAATTGAAAGGGGCAAAGTATTTTTCTAAAATAGGTTTGCGGATGGGGTAGCATCAGTTGAAGGTTAGGAAGGAAGATCTACCAAAGACTGCATTCAGGACTCGTTATTGTCATTACGAGTTTCTGGTGATGTCATTTGGGTTGACGAATGCACCTGCTGCATTTATGGATATGATGAACAGAGTGTTCAAACTATATTTGGACAAGTTCGTAGTGGTGTTTATCGATGATATTCTAATGCCCGTCCGAGTTCTGAAAGCCGTCTTTGGAATGTCATCAGTTCTAATCTTTAATTGGTGATATCCAGAACGAAGATCAATCTTTGAAAAGAATTTTGCTCCTTGCAACTGGTCAAACAGGTCATCAATACGTGGCAATGGGTACCTATATTTGATGGTGACATGATTCAACTCCTGATAATTAATACAAAGTAGCATACTCCCATCTTTCTTCTTCACGAATAGAACAGGAGCACCCCAAGGAGAAGTACTAGGACAAATAAAGTCAATGTCTAACAATTCCTGCGATTAAGTTTTTAACTCCGAAGTTCAATAGAGCCATTCGATATGGGATTTAGAAATGGGTTTTGTCTGGGGTTCAATGTCGATACAAAATTCAATTTCACGCTTCTGGGTAGGCCGGGAAGTTCTTCGTGAATACGTCGAGAAATTCATTAACAATAGAAATATTATTCAAAAGCGACGTATTTTGTTTAGATCGTGACATGAGCTAAGAAAGCTTGACATCCGTTTTTCAATAAACGAATAGCTTTATGGCTTGAGATGGCAGTAATTGATTTTAATGGTTTGGTTGCTTGAATTCTCATAATTGGTCGATTAGGAATATGAAAGCTAACAACCTTACAAAAACAATCAATTTTTGCATGATGAGTAGTTAACCAATCAATCCCTAGAATTACATCAAATGCAAGTATTTTTAATGCAATAAGATCGACAAGTAATGTGTGGGTACCAACTTGAACCAAACAAGACTTATAAACCGTGGATGTAATGAAGGTTTCTCCCAACGAAGTTTCCACAGATAAGTCAAAGTCTAATTTCTCCGGAGTCAAATTTAATCGTTGAGCGCAAGTAGGAGAAATAAAAGAATGGGTAGAACCAATATCAAATAAAGTGTAGACTTAGCTAGAGTTTATTATAAGCTTACCCGTGATGACCTCATTCGGGTTCCTTGCTTTCGGGAGGTCACAACAAACGCTCTCCTCTTGCTTCTCTGGCTTTGACTTTTCTCGGACGACCTTTGGTGCCTCCATCCTAGCTGAATTTGTCTTCGGTGAACGACAAAATTGGGCTAAGTGACCTTCTCTTCCACAATTATAACATGCTTTGGAAGGCATCGCGCAATTTGGACTGATGTGTCCCTCCCCTCCGTATTTGAAGCATATGATAGGTGGTCTTTCTCCTTCCTAACAATGGGTGCTGACGTCTTTCCATCATTGTTGAATCTCCTCTTCTTGAAATGTCCATTCTTATTGTTTGGGCCCTGATTACCACCGAAGTGGTTACCATTTCTGGCCTGTTGATTCCCTCCACGCTTGTTGCCACCGCTTCGATGACTACTCTCACTAGTATTATCATTTTGCTGGCTGCTCTCTTTTGGTTGCGTTGACTCGTTATCGCGCTCCACCAACTGAGCCCTATTTACAACATCTGAATACAAACACAGTTTATGAGAAATAAGATGTTGACGTATCTCCGGCTTCAAACCTCTTAAAAACATTCACGCCATTCTCTCTTCATTATCCACCAAGTGGGACGCAAACCGGGATAACTACGCAAATTTTGCCTCGTATTGCGACACGATCATATTGTTTTGCTCCAATTTGATAAACTCTACCTCTTTCAAGTGACGAATACTTTTGGGAAAGTATTTGTCGTTGAACAGCTCTTGGAACTTCTCCCAAGACATCTTCAGTACGGCAGGTTGAGTATGTTTTAAAGATTCCCACCAGTAATCTACCTCTCACTTTAACATAAAAGGCGTGAAGGGAACCTTTTGCTCCTCGGAGCATCCCAAGACATCAAATATCTTGGTGATCTGCTTTATCCATGCTTCCGCCATAAGTGGTTTTGGCTCTCCCTTAAACTCCGGTGGTCCCTACTCCTTGAACTGTTTAGCGGTGACTGCCCGAGAGTTTCTAGTGTTTCCACCTATATTTTGGACAGGAGCCGCTCTCTTTCTTTGTTGTATGAATTAATTCGTAAAAAGCCTCTGAATAATCCATCATTCATCATTTGGTCAGTGTTGTTGTTTGCATGAGGATTGTCGCCTTCTTGATGCACATTCTCCTGATTATTAATATGTGGAGACTCAACGGTCTCTTGTGCTCCAGTGCTATTCTCAACATTTTTGGATGTCATTTTCAGATACTGCCACAAAACAAAGGTTAATTAACATGTAACATAATATCTCTAAACTCTGACCAACCAATTTAAATACAAAATAAATTTAAGTAGGTCCTACTTAGCGAAGGAATTCCCGTCTCACCCCTCCTAGTTCTAGTCTCACATCTTAGCCGGGATCATATCCTAAGCTTTGATACCAATCGAGACGCCCCAAAATTAGGTATACATCACCCATCTTGGGTCGTCGGATACATGGTACAAAATTCAAATACAACTTACTAATACAACTCATCAGTGTACAATACGACAAAACATAATCTGTGAGTTTGAATACAATTATTGTCTACTAGAGATTATACAAACTCAAAAGGAGTCCTCAATACAATTATTAACACACTATTTCACGTAATAGTGAGGACTACTAATGCTATCCTTCCGGACCGTCACTCTGCTTCCCCAGACTAGTCCTCGCTATGTTCTCATTTCTGAAGAGAATAAGAAAGAAAGGGTGAGCTCAACTAGCCCACTAAGAAATATTATGACTAAGATAATGCGTAATAAATTATCATTAGTCTCCAACAATGTTAAACCGATAAAATATAATAGACATCAAGTTTAACTGCTGCAATGAACAAGCAATTCATTAAAAAGAGTCAAGTAGAAAATAAAATCTACTATCTTTTATGATTAAAATGGTTTTTTCATCATATTATCGGCTGGGACTCAAACAATAAATAATCCACATCATCGAATCACCCCCGCACTACTACCCGATGATATTCTTTAGTATCACGACCACAATTATCCATGCACTACGGGCCAAGAATATTTGTGTATTCATTAATGGTCATGACCATGCCAACAATCGTCCATCAATGCACTACGGACCAACGAGGACTTTTACCACATCATTTGTAACATTACGGTCATGATTACAATCAATAATCCCTCAGTCATAATCATAACAAGTCCATCTATGCACTACTGAGCCACGAGATGACTTTCAACATAATATAAACATGAGGATGATGACAATGATATAAGAATTCAATAAAACAAGTTCATGAATTAATTTGTCCAAGAACTACTAATGTCCAAATTGTCAATATGATACTGCTTTGTAGAGTAAAATTCAAGAATGATCAGAAGAATATTTCCATGAAAAGATACTGGATGAAGCGCAAATATCAAGGATATTCTACTAATTTCATGGAGTATAGAAGTCAAAACTTTAACCAACTGAGTATAATAAAGAATGGAATAACAAAAGAAATCACCATGCATGCGGTACTTCGCATAGACAGGTTATTCCAATAGAATACTAAATAACGGAACCAGGTCAGGCGAAATTCGCACCAACAGGATGTTCCAACAGAATAATAAAGAATGGAATAACAACAGAAATCACCATGCATGCGGTACTTCGCATAGACAAGTTATTCCAACAGAATAATAATAAGGATTTTAATCGAATCCCCCAGAAACGCATGTAGACGGGATATTCCAACATAATAATAAAGATTTTAATCGAATCCCATAATAAAACGCATGCAGAATATGATATTCCAAATGTAATAGTAAAGACGGAATAATAGAAGAATGTCACCAAGTATAGGGTAGATCACAGATACAAAGTTATTCAACAGAATAATAAGAAATGGAATAACAATAGTTCTCTTCATGAATAAGAAAGAATAACACCCTTACCGTAAAAAGAAACCGAATATAAAAGTAGTTAAGTAGCGTAATACTTTTCTTCTATCTCTCTAGTCTCTCTCTATAGTTTCTCTCTCTGAGAGTTCAAAGTGAATTAAGTAAGAAAATAATGAAGGAATGAGCTTCTATTTATAGGAAAATGGAATGCATAAGAACTAATCCATGAACGGTCCAAATTGATTTACTTTAATCGACGGTCCCATATTTAAAGCAAAATCTTTTAAATAAAATATAATATATTCTATTTATAATCTAATAAAACGAATAACTTTATAAAAGATTTTACTATGCAAACACTATATGCAGCACTATGCAAACACTATGCATAATAAAATATAATATATTCTAATTATTGTCTAATAAAATGATAGCTTTATAAAAGTATTTTATTTTATATAAAAAGTTTTACTATGCAAAATACTATGCACGAGACACTATGCAACACTATATGCATAATAGAATATAATATATTCTATTTATAGAATAACTTTATAAAAGTATTACATTTTATATAAAAGATTTTCGTATTATTACATTAATAATACCAACAAAACTGAGTGACTTATGACGTAAGCATCAATATTCAATCTTGTGTGCTACTATGCAACCACGCCAGACATCAGTACTTTTAACACCGGGTGTTTCAACGATTAACATGAAAACTTCCGTAGTTATGTTTATAAAGTATTTTTGTCGTTTTCTCAATCCGACAATAATTCCGTTTTGGGGTCCACCAATGATTATGTTGTTGTACTAATATTCCCTGTTAAAACGAATATTCCCTGACCAATCGAATATTATATAACAACTTGCATACTTTGCAAAATTTATAAATATTACCCATAACTATTATATCAATTTCACTCCATAATATTCAAAATTAATAGAAAATTCATCTTTATTAAAAAAAGTTGGGGTTTTACAATGTCAAATAGATGACACCCTTAACCACGACGTTTTTCTGACTGAAACCACAACGTTTTTTCCGCGTTGTCTATTTACTGTTTTGTAGTAGTGAGAGTTCCAAGTCAGAAGGACTTGAAGAGTTCTAAGTGAACTGTGAAGAGCCAAGTCAGCTGGACTTGAAGAGTTTAAGAGTGAACTAAGAAGTTCCTAGACTGCTGGTCTAAAAGGAATCTGTGTGATTCAGAAAGTGTATAAGACATCCTTAGTGGATTTCCTACTCGAGGAATAGAAGAGTGGACTAGGAGCTTTAAGTGCTCTGAACAACTTAAAACAACTATGTCTATTACATTCCTGCTATAACTGCCATATCTGCCATAACTGCTATAACTGTTTCACTCTCATTAACTCACTATCTTAAGGGAGATTAAAAGAAGTATTAATTCCGCTGAATTTTAATCATTATAAACTAACAAGTTAAATCGAAAAGAATTTTAAAATATCTATTCAACCCCCCCTCTAGATTACTATTGTGCCTCCAGGAACTAACAATTGGTATCAAAACAGGTTCTAGTATATAGCCTACAACCCTTAAGTAGATCCAATGACACACTTACCAAGCGAATCAAGGACTGGAGGAGGCAGCAAGCCACCAATGTGCAATAAAGATAAATTCGCAAATTGTAAAGTTCGGATGCAAGTATGCATGGACTTAATAGATGAAGATCTATTTGAAATTGTTCAGAATGGGCCCTACGTTCCAACAAAGCTTGCACCAACTAGAGACGACCCAAATAGAATATAAATCAAAGTCAAGGAGGAGTGGACAGACAACGAGAAGAGAGCTGTTGATAAGTGGATTTAATATACACGAATCGATATTCATTTCAAGTTTAAATTCGTAGATATCTTCTTGTTTTGTGTTCGTTTTCACTTGTTTCATGTCATTTTATGTGTAGGGTGGTTATTGATGCAAGTGGTGAAGAAATACGGAGTTTTGGAGCGAAAGTAGAAAAACGCATGAAGTTGAAATTTTCCTTTAGCTAGCTTAGCCATGCCACCGAGTAAAGCGCCTTTTGTTGTACCCACGGGCGGGGTCTCGATTCCTGAAGTGTCCTGCTAGCTTTTGAGGACTGCTGCGACATGGATTTATGTTGTTTGTTAGGCGCCTGGACTCTATATAGGGGACTTCGAGCAGAACATAAGAAGAGCTTAATATTACATTGCAAACAACAATTCACACAACACAAGGAGCATAATTCAGAGATAAATTTTAGGATTCAAGTGCGAGCTTTGGAGGAGTAATTTGATGAGATTATCATGACGGTTGCAAATCTAGGCTATGTGAAGGGGTTTTCATTATTCTTCTTCTCTTTAGTCTTTTATTTGTAATTGAAAGGATGGTTCCGTTAGATTATTTAGTTTTTTAATTCATTCGTTATGAACTAATTCACTTATTAAACTTGTGATGGATCCTTGGGTGAAACGATGAATTTATAACTTTGATTTCCAATTCAATAAGATATTTTTAGTTTATCTATGTTAATTCGAGCGTGAACTTATGAATTGCTTGATCAATAATTCCTCGTGGATTTGAATGGAATCGAGAAAGGATATTCAAATCTAGACTTAGTTAATATAGCATGTGTCATGAATTTTGTGAATAGCAGATTTTTGATTATTGTTAAGGTAGAGATATGCTTGACATCACATGTAATTGGATAGAGAACTTAAGCTTAAACCTTCTTTAATTGCAGTTCACATAGAGATATAGTGAGTTGGTTGATTTAGGTGTTTAACTTATTTCTATCTTAATTGTGGATTTAAGTTAATATGGTATTAGTGCATCGAGATGGGGCTAGTATTACATTCGTGTTCTTGATTAATAAACTTGGATATTGAATTGAGTTGGAATAAAAGGGTTGAAAATCAGAGTGAAACTCAAGGTGAAATCATAAGTCTAATTCTCCATTAATTGTTTGAAATTCCGGATTTTGATATTAGTGATTGTTTTGTGATAGGTTATTTATTTATTAATTTAGTTTCTATAATTTTAAACCATTGATTTGAATAGTTTAATAGAATTAGGATTAATAGAAAATTGATAATTGTGAAGTTAAAATTCTTGATAATTTGTCCTCGTGGGAACGATACTTTATTCATTACTATATTACTTGTTGACTACGTACACTTGTGTGTTTTATGCGTAACGATTTTACCCAACAAGTTTTTGGCGCCGTTGCCGTGGATAATTTAGTCGAGATTTTAATATTTTTACGATATCAGTTTAATTAGTCCAGTTTTACTTAAATAGTTTTTGTTTTTGTTTTTCCTAATTCAGGTTTTTGACATTGGTTTATGCAAACACGATCTAAACATCCAGACTTGCTTCCTTTTGAGGACGACATTGAAAGGAAATTTCATAGGTTAAGTAAGTGGATCGAAAAAATGAGGAACGAATTCGAAAATTCTGATAAGGAAGAAACAATGGCTGCCGAAGACCAGAAAGCGTTGAGGGATTTTGCAACACCTAAGGTGACTGATCTGCAATCGAGCATCACTAGGCCTGCAATAGCTGCAAATACTTTTGAAATCAAGCCTGGGACCATTTAGATGATGCAGAATTCAGTTCAGTTTGGGGGAATGGCAAATGACGATCTGAATGAGCATTTAATCAGTTTTCTGGAAATATGCAGTACAATGGGGTGTCAGATGAAGTAGTGAGACTTCGCTTGTTCCCGTTCACTTTACGGGACAAAGCGAAGAGTTGGTTACATTCTCTGCCGCCGGGGTCGATTACTACGTGGGAAGACTTAGCGCCTAAATTTCTTGCCAAATTTTTCCCACCGGTGAAAACTGCTAAAATGAGGAATGACATAACGATGTTTGACCAGCAGAATGGGGAGTCGTTATATGAGGCATGGGAGGGTTACAAGGAATTACTTAGAAAGTGCACGCATCATGGATTGCCCAAATGGCTACAAATGAACACCTTTTATAACGGACTAAATGGGAATGTCAGAACCAGTATTGATGCAGCGTCGGGCGGTGCATTCATGTCTAAGAGTTACGAGGAAGCCTACAATTTGATCAAAACCATGGCGGCAAATAACTACCAGTGGCCCACAGCAAGAATAACACAGGCAAAGGCGGCTGGGATTTTTGAAGTAGATGGGGCGAAAACTATACAAGCACAGATTTCTGCACTATCCAAGAAGTTTGATACTATGAATGATAAGGTTGATACTATGACAGGGGCTCCAGTTCAGCAGGTTGCGGTAGTATGTGAATTGTGTGCGGGTGATCATCGTACAGATCAATGCGCAATTAACCCAGTATCCATCCAGTTCATAGGTAACTACAACAGAATTCCACAAAATACATATCAAAACACCTACAACCAGGGGAATAGGAACCACCCAAACTTCTCATAGAGCAATAACCAACAAACTCAAGCTCCACGACCATCATATCCCCCTGGTTTTCAGAGTCACCAACAACCGGTTCAACATCAGGAAAGGAAATCAAATTTCGAGGAAATGGTGTCGAAGTTCATAACTAGCGCTGAGGCAACAATAAAAAATCAAACAATGGTAATGAAAAGTCAAGAGATGTCGATCAAGAATTTGGAAAATCAGATTAGACACGGTGGCGTTAGCGATGAATAATAGACCACAAGGAACATTACCTAAGCGACACCGAGAGAAATCACAAAGGGTAGTAATGAGCAATGTCAAGCAGTTATGTTGAGAAGTGGAAAACATCTCGGGGGTAATAATGCAGAAAATTCAGCAACACCGGAGGAAAAAGTTAATGACAGTAACGTGGTGGAAGTTAACAAAGACGAGGGAATAAACTTAAACAATAAGCCAATTGTTTATCCTCCACCACCGTTTTAGCAGATGGTTCAAAAACAGAAGTCAGATAAGCAGTTCGCAAGGTTTTTAGACGTGTTCAAAAAACTCCAGATTAACATCCCATTCACGGAGGCCCTAGAGCAAATGCCGATTTATGCAAAGTTTATGAAAGGAATTCTTTCGAGGAAAATGAAATGGGAAGAATTTGAAACAGTGGCACTAACAGAGGAGTGTAGTGCGGTGTTACAGCAGAAGCTACCACCAAAACTTAAAGACCTGGGGAGCTTTACTATCCCATGCATAATCGAGAAAAAGTCGTTTAACAAATGTTTATATGATTTGGGGGCGAGTGTGAACCTCATGCCATTTTCAGTATACACAAAATTGGGTTTGCCCGTGCCAAAGCCTACGAATATTTCATTGCAGTTGGCGGATAGGTCAGTCACATATCCGAGAGGCATAGTAGAGGACATTTTGGTGAAAGTTGATAAATTTATATTCCCTGCGGACTTTATCATTCTGGATTTCGAGGAGGATAAGAACATACCGATTATCCTAGGGAGACCTTTCTTAGCTACGGGAAAGACACTCATAGACGTGCAAAAAGGAGAACTTACTATGAGAGTCCAAGATCAAGAAATAAAATTTAATGTGTTCAAGGCCATGAAATTCCCTACAGATGAGGAATAATGTTTTCAGATGGATTTAATTGAGTAAATCATCAGTGAAGATATGAGCAAGAGTTTGGTCATCGATCAATTAAAAACAACCTTATTGGGGGATGAAGAAAAGGACGACCCAGAATTTGTGGACCTCTTACAGATGCTAGACTCATTGCCACGAGTCAGCCGATTCAGAGCACCGTTTGAACCATTTCACACAGAGGAAAAAGCTATAGAAAAACTGAAACCGTCATTGGAGGAGCCACCAACATTGGAACTTAAGCCACTCCCTAAACATCTCAGGTATGCGTACTTAGGCAATTCAAATTATTTACCTGTAATTATTTCTGCTGCACTTAACGAATTACGGAAGAAAAAGTTCTTTGAGGGTGCTTAGGGATCACAAAAATCAAATGATTGACTGGACGATTCATGGATATAAAGGGAATTACCCCGTCATTCTGCATGTACAAGATTCTGATGGAGGATGATGCAAGACCGTCGGTGGAGCATCAACGTCGACTTAAACCAATTATGAAGGAAGTGGTAAAGAAGGAAATTCTGAAACTATTGGATGCAGGTATCATATATCCAATTTCCGATAGTAAATGGGTTAGTTCGGTTCATTGTGTGCCAAAAAAGGGGGGAATGACTGTGGTACAGAATGAGGACAACGAGTTAATTCCAACAAGAACAGTTACAAGATGGAGGGTATGCATCGATTATAGGAGATTGAATAAGGTAACCCGAAATGATCATTTCCCGCTGCCCTTTATTGATCAAATGTTAGACAGATTAGCGGGACATAAGTACTACTGTTTATTGGATGGATACTCAGGCTATAACCAGATCGCCATCGCTCTTGAGGATCAAGAGAAGATAACATTTACATGCCCTTATGGCACATTTACATTCAAGAGGATGTCATTCGGGTTATGCAATGCACCTGCAACTTTCCAACGGTGTATGATGGCCATTTTTTCAGATATGGTGGAGAAAAATGTTGAAGTGTTCATAGAAGATTTCTCAGTCTATGGAGACAACTTCGATACTTGCCTAGGGAATTTGGTCATGGTATTGCAGCGATGTAAGGATACAAACCTCATACTTAATTGGGAAAAATGCCACTTCATGGTTGAAGAAGGCATAATTTTGTGTGACAACCTGGAAATCCGGATTTTTCAGAAATTAAGATTTAAAGAATTAGTTATTAATAAAATGAATTTTTATTAATACTATTCTGTGCTATGTGTTTATTAATCGTTTTATAACCTAGAATGGTTATAAGTCGGGAGGATTCTGGCTATGAGCTAGATTTAACGAGTAAGAATTTTCAAGATGCAAATGAAAGTTTTCTGGGAACAAAAATATTTTTGGGGAAAAAGACGAAATAGGCACTATTCATCCGTTTCTGCTCGGAGATTTATTTTGAAATTACGAGAAGTTATTGATTGCATGAAATCTTGAGACGTGATGGAATATTCTGTTATGGCAAAAATGAAGTTTTTGCCTACGGACTCAAAACCTAAGGGTTAGGGAAAGTGAGTTCCGAGAATGTAACGAGTACGTATAATAACTAGGGTTATTATGCGTGAGAAATACGAGTATGATACGAGTTATTATACGAGTATAGTACGAAGATTAGTACGACGTATAATACGAATATCGTACGAACGATATACGAAGAGAATACGAGAATGGAATGCGTAGAATACGATTAGTCTTAATGGACTTTGTGTTCATGGACTTTGTAGAATCCAATTGGACTTGGATTATGTCAAGCGCAATGATTTGTGAAATCAAGCCCAAGTTAGGCCCAATAAGAATTATGGTTAAGGCCCAAACCAAGAAAAGAAACCGCGGATCGAACCGATGGGTAAACGGATGGGTAAGAACCATTAGGGCAACCCATGGGTTGACCCATGGGCTTGTGGGCTGGCCACTTGGCAACCAAGTAAGGGTGGTGGCCAAGTTAACTTGGTGGCTAAGATGTGGAGGAGGTGGGAATAGTAACTTTAGGGGCGAAATGACTATTTTGCTCCTAGCTTTAAAAATCTATAAATAGAAAGCTAAATTTTCATTTTCTGGGATTTTTGAAAATCCTACACTTGAGAGAGATAGAGAGAGCTCGGTTGGGAGAGGAAGAGGAAGAGCGTGAGCATGAATGCCCGGATCAAAAGTGATCGTGAAATAGAAAAGCTAGCGAATCGCCGGCTTTGTATAACGGAAGAGGATTAAAGAAGAACGGTAATCCGAACCCTAGTTTCTTCTAATATTTTCTTAAAGTTTTCTATGTTAAAAAAATATCTTAATGAGAATAAGAAGTAAAAGAGGTTAGTAATGATTTCATATGGTTGAAATCATAAGAAAACGAAGAAATAAGAATTAGAAATTTAGTTTATAAATTTCTTAAGCAAGTATAAGATTCGTGAGGATTTTGAGCGATCCGAATGAATATTATGAACGAGTAGGTGAATTAAGTGAGGAATGATGTTCTATAACATCAAATTCTAAGAAAAAGTGAAATCGTAATCCAAAATATCGATTAAAATGAAGAACAAACGAAGAACGCGAAGAACACGAAAAATGTTGTTGATGGACAAATTTAAAACCATCGTAGTATAATTGTTGTTGATGGACAAGTTTAAAACCATCGCGTATAAGTTAGTTGCTTATTGCTTGGTTAGGAACGGTAGAAACGTTCATGACGAACAGATTAAAACTAAGCTATAACGAAGTTATGAAAAAAATTTTGAACGGAAATTTTAAAGTTAGTAAATGAACCCGAACGTGTAGGGTTTCATAAGAATGTAAGAGAATGTATAAAACGTGAGTCGTAGACTCAAGAACGAAGGAATTTTGAGTTCGGATGACCGAATTATGGACGAACGAATGAAGAACGTTAATAACGTAAAAATGAACGAAGAGTGAAGATTAAGCCAATTGAATGGCATGTTAACGGATTCAGAATGAAGTTCTGTCCGTGGGTAATCGAAGTACGCAAGATAAGGAAGAGAATGGCTTTGGAACGACCTCGTTCTGAGTTATAACGAAGAAGTTATGAGATTTTGAAATCAGCGTCTCAAGCTTGTAAAAGACTTAGAAAATTTTTCTAGGTTTCATACGCTGGCCGCCGCCATGAAGTTAGGCTCGAGGGTAGGCGCCATGTGCAGCGAACTCGTCCATAATCTTCTGGAGAGTGGCGCCGCAGTGCAAGAGATAACAAAGGACTTGGCACCGCAACGTCAGCCCGGAAAGAGAGGAGAGAGAAATAGGTCGCCATGAAAGACGAGAGAAAGGAAGGAAGGGAGTAGCCGCAAATACTGAGTGTGAAACAATGCCCGAAAATGAGATTTTATTTCTCTAATTTTCGGGGATGTGCAAGAAAGAAGTATGAACATGTAGTTCAATTAATGTAACACTTAATCAAGTGTTTTTAACCTTTAATAAAGGTTGAACGAAAAGATTTAAATGAGATTAAAAGATAAAGAATGTGGATGCGAGTTATGGAACCGATGTTTGGGGACCGTAGTCGCGACAAACGAACGTGAGGGATTACTATGATTGGGAATTCCTTAGATGTTGGTTGATGAAGGAAATGAATAACATTCCGATGTTATGTCATGGTAATGAGAGATGAATGTTGTGACGCCCCCAAAATAGGTATACATCACCCATTCTGAGTTGTCAATACATGGTACCGAAACAACTACAACTTTATTATTACAACAGTAAAACTGTGAGTTTGAATACAAATATTATCTTCTAGAAAATATCTATACTCAAATAAATCCTCATCACATTTATTGATATATTATTTTACAAAATGGTGAGGACTACTAAACAACTCTCTCTAGAACCTTCATTCCATACCCACTAACTACTCGCTATATTCTCGCCTCCCCGAGAAGAAAAATGGAAAAAAAGGAAAAGGGTGAGCTCAACTAGCCCAATAAAGAATATTATGACTAAGATAATATACAACAAATTATCGTTAGTCTTCAACAGGAAAAATCTAATAGAATACAATAGACAACAAATTTTAAATCAATATTCGCAGCTGAAATAATAATTCATTAGAAGAGTTAAGTAGAGAATGCAAACTACTATCTTCTATATATGAATTTAAAAGTTCATCGTCTATCTTTTATCCTCAGAACATCAATCAATATATATCTCGAATCAAATATTCATCTTTGCACTACTGTGCCAAAGATATTCATCGATTAATCATGTATCATCTAAACACTGCTCATCTTTGCACTACGGGCCAAAGATATTCTTCGAAAATCATTCATCTTTGCACTACTGAGCCAAATATATTCAATAATATCATCATTTAAGACCGAGGATGATGAAAATATTTTAAAGAAATGAATCCAAAGAAACAAAATGACAAGGATTAAGGATTAAGGATTCAGTACTTTGTTTTATCCATGTCCAAAAATACCTCAAAAATAATCACAAGTGGTGTAAAATTCAAGAATGATCAAAACATGGATACAATCAAAGCTAGTATCCGAATAGATATTTTGACGAAAAGAAAATTTTTCATTTTTGATGAATAGTCCGCCGTACTCGTGAATAATGTCGATATACATGAATAGTCAGATATCGTGAATAGTAACTCTACAGACACCAAAAGTTCCAAATTTGATAAAAAACTTCAGATCAATATTTCAATATAATGATATTGAAGTAATAATATCATTATGAAAAAAATAATATCCCTTACCTCGAAAGATTAGTACTTAAATTTTAATACCGGGTATATAGTCTTTGAAGGAACTTACACCGCCTAACAATACTCAAAGTATACTCAAAATACTCACAAGAATACGCTTGATAATATAGAGAGAGAAAACTTCAGTTTCTGGTGTGATTTTCAATTCTAACCTAAGCACCCTATTTATAGGAAAATGCTTAGAACACCAAAGTAGAAAATTTAATAAAATATTAATATATATTATAAATTTCCTTAGCCCATCTTTGAAGATCTGATTTCAGCAATTAATATCACATGTTAGCCCACTTAAATGCAAAAAAACGTTTTTCTTTAAAATAATAATTAAAACTTCCAAAAATCAATTATTTCGGAGCTTCGGAACTTCAATAATTCACAATAAATAGCCCTTTTATCAGAAAATTCGAATCTTGCGAGTTTTTATAGAAAATTCAATTCTCTACAACTTTGCAGAAGAAAGTTTTCCAAATTCCAAATGTAAATTGACCAAAATCCACAAACGGGGATTTTACAGCTATAATCAAATTTCGGTCGATAAATTGGGTACAATCGATATGTTTAACATGTTTTAAACATTTATTGCAACAAAAATACTCTTCCTCCTCAGATACTCATATATCCCACATTCGTTGTAAAAATATCACCATTATTATATATTTAAAATATAATAATACATTTAAATGAATTATCTTATCGTAAAAAGATAAAATTTCAATTTTCAACAATTGTCACATTAAAATTTTTCTCCATCTATATCCACATAAAATCAATATTTTCCTCATCATATGAATCAATAATTAATTATTCACAAATAATATTACGTAATCACAATATTGACAAACGCAGCGGTTCCCTCAGAAAGAGGGGCTTTCCAATAAGAATTTCTCTCACTTCTTGGCGCAAGCAATTAGGTGACCAAACCTCTCCTTAGATGTAACTTTCTAGACATTGCCAATAATGTTATCTAATAATATTATTCGGATAATATGAATTATTGCATCGATAATGAAAAATAATCTTGTGTAATGACAATTATTGAAACAACAAAGAATATAAAATATCAACGCAAATTATTAAATCAATAAAATAATTGAGCAGTAAATTATCAGTAACCATTATTAAATAGTGCCTTCTTACGTAAGAATAAATAATTGGTGCAATCTGGTGTAAGCTACCGTGTTTTAACCAATCGGTATTTTAACAAAGATAATTCTGTAATAACTACGCCCATTATTTTTAAACCACTTATATTTGTCGCTTTCTTCATCCAATCGCTTTACATTATGGGGCCCACACATATTTAGCATGCATCATCGCATTTAATATTCCCAAACAAAGATTTAAATATACCACGACCAAAACGAATATTCCCCACAACAATGAATATTTTTTAACCACTTGCTTATTTTGAAATATTTACGTATTTTACCCCTAACTATCCACATTAATCAAATCAACCCTTACTATTTCAAAATAATAAATAGAGAAAATTAAATTTCATTAATAATAAGTTGGGGTCTTACAACCTCCCTCCTTATGAAATTTCATCCTCGAATTATTTAACGTACACAGTGTTTCAAAAGGTGATGATACCTCGCTTTCATTTCCGTTTCCAATTCCTGTGTCATTTCCTCTATAAAGCATGATTCCTCCACAAAACTTTAACTTGTGGTATGACCTTTCATGGCGTGGGACATGCTCCTTCCTATCCAAGATCTTGACAGTACCTCCTCATACGTTAAGTCTTCTGGCTATCTCGCTCGATTCTAACTCTATAACGTGGTTGGGTCTTTCACATATTTACTGAAGCACGAGATATGTGAAACACATTATGAACACGAGACATACTCGGAGGTAACGCGAGTCTATAGGCTACATTTCCTACTCGGTCAAGAATTTGAAATGGACCAATAAATCATGGATTGAGTTTTCTCTTTTCCCAAATCTTGTAACTCCTTCCATGGAGCAACTCGCAACAATACATGATCCCCTATACTAAATTCCACGTCCTTTCGATGAAGATCCACATAACTCTTTTATCGATCTTGTGCCGCTTTATTATACGTTGTCGAATCATTTGGATCTTTTCGGTGAGTCATACGTATTTAACTTGGGTCCCAACAATGTTGCTTCACCCACCTCATCCCAACATATTGAGAACAACATTTTCGTCCATATAATGCTTGAATGGAGCCACACCTATACTTGCGATAATCATTGTTGTTGTAGGAGAATTCCACCAATGGTAAATACTTATCCCAACTGCCCTTGAAGTATAGGACACAGAGTCTTAATAGATCTTCAAGAGTTTGAATAGTTCTCTCTAATTGTCCGTCCGTTTGGGGATGGTATGCCGAACTAAATCGCAAATCCGTGCCCATAGCTTTTTGCAAGCTAACCCAAAATCTTGAAGTGAATCTTGGGTCACGATCCGAAACTATGGATACTGGCATGCCATGCAACCTCACAATCTCATTCACGTCACATACTAGCAAGACGTTCAAGGAATAAGTCTCTGTATCGACAAGAAATGAGCGACTTGGTTAATCTATCAACAATAACCCAAATAGCATTGATGCCTTGAGAAACCGTAGGAAGACCCGTAATTGAAATCCATGGTAATGTGTTCCCACTTCCATTTCGAATCTCAAGTGGTTGCAACGGACCCTTAGGTACTAGATGCTCCGCCTTTACATCGTTAGCAAGTTAAACACATCGAGATAAACTTTGCAATCTCTCTCTTCATATTGTTCCACCAAAATGTATATGTCAAGATCACGATACATTTTAGTACTTCCGAGATGGATTGCAAATGGTGTATTGTGTGCCTCCATCATAATCTTATACTTCAAATCGAGTCGTTAGGAACGCAAAGTCTAGAGTGGACTCAAGTATTCCTTCTTCATCAATTCTCGCCCTAATAGCTCCTTCTTGTACTTTCTTCTTCATACGCATCAGATCCGGGTCGGTGGCTTGAGCAACCTTAACTTTTTCTATTAAAGTTGGCTCTATACGTATACTTGACATCATCGCACTCGTTCCCGCATATGATCTTCTACTCAACGCGTCAGCTACCACGTTTGCTTTTCCAAGAAGGTATTGAATAGTATGGTCGTAGTCTTTCAATAGCTCGAGCCAACGTCGCTGCCACATGTTGAGTTCTTTTTGAGTGAAGAAATATTTAAGGCTTTTATGGTCTGAATATATCTCCACTTTCTCCCATATAGATAGTGCCTCCATATCTTTAGCGCGAAATCGATTGCGCTAACTCTAGATCATGAGTAGGATAATTCCTCTCATACTCTTTAAGTTGTCGCGAGGCATAAAGCTATGACTTTCCCACGTTGCATGAGAACACATCCTAACCCTTTGCACAAGCATCGATGTAGAAAACAAATCCATCCGAACCAGAGATGGTATTGTTAGAACAGTGCCAAATAAGTCTCCTCTTAAGCTCTTGGAAACTCTTCTCGCATTCTTCGCTCCAAACGAATTTTATATCTTTCCGAGTCAATTTGAGTTAATGGAGTAGCAATTCGAGAAAATCCTTCCATGAATCTCCGATAATAACCAAATTTAAGCCCAAAAGCTACGTGCTTGATTTCATCCACCGACTTTGGTTGCTCTAACTTTGTATTGCTTCAATCTTCACGGATCCATGGATACTCCATGTTTTGACACCACGTGCCCAAGAAATGCTACTTCCTCAAGCCGAACTCGCATTTCTTCAATTTGGCATATAGTTTGTTTTCACGAAGCCTTTGAGTACCAACTTCAAATGGTGCTCATGATCTTCATGACTTTTGGAATATATGAGGATGTCATCAATAAAGACAACAACAAACCGATCCAAATATTCCTTGAATACTCGGTTCATCATATCCATGAAAGCCAGCAGGAGCATTAGTTAGTCCGAAAGACATGACTAAGAATTCATAATGCCCATACCGAAGTTCAAGGCGGTCTTTGAATATCCTCGCTTCTAATCTTCAAATGATGATATCCGTAATCGAAGATCGATTTTAAAAAGAATTGTGCCCCTTGCAATCGGGTCAAACAAGTCATCAATATGAGGTAGAGGATACCTATTCTTGATGGTGACATGGTTCAATTCCGATAGTCAATACAAAGTCGCATACTCCGTCTTTTCTTCTTTACTGAATAAAATAGAGCACCCCAAGGAGATGTACTAGGGACGAATGAAACCGATGTCCAACAATTCACGTAGTTGGACCTTTAACTCCCGAAGTTCAATAGGAGCCATTCGATATGGGGTTTTAGAAATGGGCTTTGTACTGTGTTCAAGATCAATAAAGAATTCAACTTCACGCTACGGGGTGTAGACCGGGAAGTTCTTTGGGAAATACGTCGGAAAGTCAATAACAAAGGCGGAATATTATTCAAATTTGACGTGTCTTTATTCAAATCCATAACATGGGCTAAGAAAGCTTGACATCCGTTTTCAATAAACGAATAGCTTTATGATTAGATATAGCGTTGATTGATTTTAATGGTTTAGTTGCTTGAATTAAATACAACAGGTTGGTTAGGAATATGAAAACTAACAACCTTACGAAAACAATCAATTTTGGCATGATGAGTAGTTAACCAATCAATCCCTAAAATCATATCAAAAGCAAGTATCTTTAAAGAGATAAGGTCAATGGTGTAAGGTGATGGTGCCAACTTGAATCAAACAAGATTTATAAACAATGGATGTGATGAAAGTTTCTCCTAACGGAGTTTCCACAGATAGGTCAAAGTCTAATTTATCCGGAGTCAAGTTTAAACGTTGAGCACATGCGGAGAGATAAATGAATGGGTAGCACCGGTGATCAAGTAAGGTATAAACTTCGCAAGAATTTATAAATAGCTTACCCGTGATCACCTCGTTTGGGTTCCTCGTATTTTGACCACCACAACAAACGCTCTTCCCAAAATCGTTGACTTTGACTTTTCTCGAGACGATCTTTTGAGTCACCGTCCCCACGAACTAGGTTTCGCTACCATACAATCTCGAGCGATATGTCCTTCCTTTCCACAATTATAGCATACCTTGATCTGTTGTGGGCGCTTTGACCGATATGTCCCTCTTTTCCGCATTTGTAACATATATAACCGGTGGTCGTTCTCCTCCTCCCCTAGAACCGATTCTTTTAAACCTTTGCGTCTTCACATAATCGTTGTTAAATCTCCTCTTTTTAAAATCTCCTCCCCGACTCGCTTCTTCTATTTTCACGGCCATGATTACCACCGAGTGGTTACCATTTTGTCCGTCTGCTTTTCTTTCTCCTTTGGTTATCATTATTCTCATTGATCGCTATCTCGAAGTACGATCCTCGTTATGGTCCCTCGGTTGAACATACTCGTTATCTCGCTTCTAACAATTGAGCCTCATTAACAACATCCGAATAGAGAAAATTTATGAAAATGAGATATTGTCGTATGTCGGGTTTCAAACCTCTCGTAAACATCCGCGTCATATTCGCTTATTCTCCACCAAATGAGGTGCAAACACGGATAACTCGCAAACTTTGCCTCGTCTTTGAGACACCGCCGTGTTGTTTTGTTCTAATCGATGAACTCCACTTCCTTCATACGAATGAACACTTTCGTGAAAGTATTTGTCATTAAATAATTTCTAAAATGTCTCCCAAGACATGCCGAGTGCTTGGTTTGGATGGGTACGCTTCACGATTCCCACCAAGAGATCCGCGCTCGCCACTTTAACATAAAGGTGGCGAATGGAACCTTCTGTTCCTCCGCATCCCAAGAAATCGAATATCTTGGTAATTTGCTTGACCCATGTTTCCGCCATGATCGGATCGCTTTCCCTTAAATTCTCGTGGTCCCAACTCTTTGAAGCTGTGGTTGTGACAACCCGTGAATTGCTATCATTTCCTCCTCAGATTTTGAACACGAGTCTCCTCGTCTGATTTTTTGCATGAATCGCAAAAAGCTTATAAACATCCCTCGCTCATCATCTCGCTTTCAGTGGTGTTGTTCACAGGGAGGAACATTGCCACTATTATTGCACGTTCTCCTCGTTGGTGAGTACAAAGGCGTCTCCACGCCTCATTTCCAATGTTAATATTCTCGATCGACATTCTCAAATATCGTCATAAAACAAGGGTTAATTAAGGAAATCAATATATCATATAATATCCTTATATATTGACCAACTAACAAATAAGCTTAGGTAGGACACACTAGCGAAGGATTTACTCGTCTCTCCCTCCTAGTTCTATTCCCCGATCTCCGCCAGAGATCATATCCTAAGCTCGATACCAACCGTGACACCCCAAAATAGGTATATACATCACCCATTCCGAGTTGTCAATACATGGTACGTAAACACCTACAACTTTATTATTACAACAAGAAAAGCTGTGAGTTTGAATACAAATATTATCTTCTGCAGACAATATCTATACTCAAATAAATCCTCATCACATTTATTGATACATTATTTTACAAAATGGTGAGGACTACTAAACAACTCTCTCTAGAACCTTCATTCCATACCCCACTCATACTCGCTATATTCTCGCCTCCCGAGAAGAAAAATGGAACAAAAAGGAAAAGGGTGAGCTCAACTAGCCCAATAAAGAATATTATAACTAAGATAATATACAACAAATTATCGTTAGTCTTCAATGAGGAAAAATCTAATAGAATACAATAGACAACAAATTTTAAATCAATATTCGCAATGAAATAATAATTCATTAGAAGAGTTAAGTAGAAAATACAAACTACTATCTTCTATGTATGAATTTAAAAGTTCATCGCTCTATCTTTTATCCCCGTAACATCAATCAATATATATCTCGAATCAAATATTCATCTTTGCACTCTGAGGCCAAAGATATTCATCGATTAGTCATGTTCATCTAAACACTTGTTCATCTTTTGCTCTACGGGCCAAAGATATTCTTCAAATCATTCATCTTTGCACTACAGCCAAAGATATTCAATAATATCATCATTTAAGACCGAGGATGATGAAAATATTTTTAAAGAAATGAATCCAAAGAAACAAAATGACAAGGATTAAGGATTAAGGATTCGTACTTTGTTTTATCCATGTCCAAAAATACCTCAAAAATAATCACAAGTGGTGTAAAATTCAAGAATGATCAAAACATGGATACAATCAAAGCTAGTATCCGTATATAGATATTTTGACGAAAAGAAAATTTTTCATTTTTCGATGAATAGTCACAGACTTTAAGTGAATAGTGTCGTATACATGAATAGTGCTGTATACGTGAATAGTAACTTCGACACCAAAAGTTCCAAATTTGATAAATAAAACTTCAGATCAATATTTCAACATAATGATATTCAAGAAATAATATCATTACGAAAAAAATAATATCCCTTACCTCGAAAGATTAGTACTTCTAATTTGGAATAACGGGTATAATGTCAAGGAACTTACTGCACCGCCTAACAATACTCAAAGTATACTCAAAATACTCACAAGAATACGCCGATAATATAGAGAGAAAAACTTCAGCTTCGATGTGATTTTCAATTCTAACCTAAGCACCCTATTTATAGAAAATGCTTTAGAACACCAAAGCGTAAAATTTAATAAAATATTAATATATATTATAAATTTCCTTAGCCCATCTTTGAAGATCTGATTTCAGCAATTAATATCACATGTTAGCCCACTTAAATGCAAAAAACGTTTTTCTTTAAAATAATAATTAAAATTTCCAAAATCAATTATTTTGAGCTTTGAACTTCAATAATTCACAATAAATAGCCCTTTATCGAAAATTCGAATCTCGCGAATTTTCATAGGAAATTCAATTCTCTACAACTTTGCGTAAGAAAGTTTTTCCAAATTCCAAACAAAAATTGACCAAATCCACAAACCAGGCGATTTTAAAGTTATTATCAAATTTCGGTCAATAAATGGGGTCCACCGACATGTTTAACATGTTTCAAACATTTATTGCAACAAAATACTCTTCCTCCTCAGATACTCATATATCCCACATTCGTTGTAAAAATATCACCATTATTATATATTTAAAATATAATAATACATTTAAATGAATTATCTTATCGAAAAAAGATAAAATTTCAATTTTCAACAATTGTTACATTAAAATTTTTCTCCATCTATATCCACATAAAATCAATATTTTCTTCATCATATGAATCAATAATTAATTATTCACAAATAATATTAAAGAATCACAATATTGACAACCAAGCAGTTCCCAAGAAAGAGGGGGCTTTCCAATAAGAATTTCTCCTTACTGGCGCGCAATTAGGTGACCAAACCTCTCCTTAGACAGAACTTTCTAGACATTGCCAATAATGTTATCTAATAATATTATTCAGATAATATGAATTATTGCATCGATAATGAAAAATCTTGTAATGACAATTATTGAAACAACAAAGAATATAAAATATCAACGCAAAGAATTATTAAATCAATAAAATAATCGAATAATAATTATCGTAACCATTATTAAGTAGTGCCTTTCTTACGTAAGAATCAATAATTGGTGCAATACCGGTAGTGCTATCGTGTTTTAACCACCGAGTATTTTAACGAAGATAATTTGGTAATAACTACGCAAGTTATTTTTAAACCACTTATATTTGTCGCTTTCTTCATCCAATCGCTTTCCAGTTATGGGGCCCACACATGGTCTGGCTACTGGTAAATGCGAATATTCCCTGACAGATTTAATATTCCACGACCAAACGAATATTCCCCACAACAATGAATATTTTATAACCACTTGCTTATTTTGAAATATTTATGTATTTTACCCTAACTATCCACATTAATCAAATCAACCCTTACTATTTCAAAATAATAAATAGAGAAAATTAAATTTCATTAATAATAAGTTGGGGTCTTACAAATGTAAAGCGTGTAGACGCTATGAACGCAACGTTATTGCGATGAACGATCGGTCTTAGCATACAACGGACTGTATGGCTTTGACATTAAGAAAGAATAATGAACATGGGGTTCATGGGATGGATAAAGATGAATGCAATTGAAACCTTGAGTAAAGGTTGAGTGTACGCGAATATTAAACGGATAGAACCTACACTCCGTGTAGGGTTTGACCGTAAGGTAATGAAGAATGTTGATTAACCGTGGACGGTGAAGAAATTGAGTTGAAGATAATAACGTATAATGTTAAGAAGCCGAGTTAATAATTATAACTTGGATAAACATTCCAAGTTAAAGGAACTAGACGTTGTAGGGTATGAATAAATTCATATGAAATGTTTAACGCTATGACCTCATAGTATTGACATTGAGTGATCGTTCTGAGTATACAAAAGACTATATGACTTAGACGATAAAGAATGAATCCTGAGGTATGGTAATTACTTGCCAGAAAGCCGTAAGGAATAAGAAATTAACTTAACAAACATTATAGTTTAATAGTTCATATAAGTTAAGAGAAGTTAGGTTGTGGTACACTCGTAACTTTGATAGTTGACATATGGGAGCTGGGCTAAACAATTCCTTCAGAGAGAAAAGGTATATACAAAACTGGCAACCGATCTAACTCACTGTGATGGCAGTGTAGATGAGACGGGAACTCGTTTGTTGGTTGTTTGTGGGAAACCACTCAAAGTACCATATGGACTACTAACAGAGAAGCGATGTGTGCTGAGTCCTAGAGAAGTATAAGAAGAAGATTAGAATGTAAATCATCAAAGATGATGAACGTTTTGAGTAAGACATCTCTGTATGTCATGAAGCCGTGAAACGGTAATGAAAGTTAGTCGCGTAAACTTATATTGCAAGAACGCAAACCTTAAGAAGTAAAGTTAAGTAAACCAATGTGTAAGTCAAGTATATGACTAATTGGTGTACATGTTATTTTCTTATGTGCTACATAGGAATGGGAATGAGCAGTTCAGCGTAAGCTGTAGCTGTGCGTAAGGCAAGTTTCCTAACTTCATTCATATTTTTAAATAAATGCTAGTTTCTAAAACTTCTCAGATGTTGAACTTGAGAAGTTCTGTCTATGTGCGAAAGTGTGATATTTGTACAAGGTGGTAGAATGTAGAGGCCTTGTGCCACAATTTGAACACTTCGGTGTTTCTGTGAGATGAACTGTTCTATGATTGAACTGTTCAATAAAAGAATGTTCTGTTTATACATGAAACATTATTGTTAAATTTGTGTTATTGATTCTAGCCAGACAGAATGTGCATGAAAGAGAGTAGAGAATGAAAGTATTTCAAAGTGCATGTAACTAATGTTTTAAGATGATAGGAATCAAGACTATTCCTATTATTCAAGCTGCTTCGTAACCTTTGTTCGGTTATTAAAGTCTGAAAATAATGTTTAAATTCATGAAGTTGTTTATTCAACTGTTATGACTTGTTGGGCAATTGAATGCTCACACTTGCTTTAAATGAAAAACATTTTCAGAAAACGATGTTAGAAGAACTTAAGGATCCCGTAAAGATAAAGCTGATCGGTATCCAGACGAAGTGCCATTCAGTATATGAATGTGCGTGAAGAGCAAGTGAAGACTTATAATATAGAATGATAGAATTAAACTATAAACTAGTTTAATGAACAGTTATGAATCCTTGGTGGCGGATGAAAGTCACTCGTGTAAGATGTAAAGAATAATGTAATTATCATTATTTGTAATGAAAAAGGTTATAAGGTTTCCAGAACCTGGGATTGGAGAGTGTATGTCGTTATATTTCAGTATATAATGATGTATGTTGGATGAATGATGTACTCATGACGTCACGGAATTCGTGTGAAGATAAATAGGATTTCGAGGCGTTACAATGAGTTGGTATCAAAGTGCGATAGGTTATAAACCTTAGGTATGAGTACCTTAGACTATAATCGTAAAGAGAAGGATAAGAAGATCACCACGTGATCATAGTAAATCATAGTAATAGATGAGCTGTTAAACGATGAATGATTTATAGCTAATGCTATGAATGAATGGTACTACAAAGTAGTATGGGAAGAAGAACTCAAATTGAGTTGTAAAGGATAGTATACGAATTAAAGAAAATTCGTATTAAGTAAAGAAAAAGTTAGAAGTTGTAAGATTTCAATTGAGGACTCATGTGATAGCTGAGTAGTACGAACCTTCGAATGTGAGGGGTTATTACTTAGTTATTACAGTGATAATCATTGGAATAGCATGTCGTGCTATCAATATGTATATGACGAGAAGGTGAATCTTTTCTCGGGTATATACTTGATAGGTAGAGAATGATAAGATAGGTGCGGGTTCTTGAAACTCATACTTATGAAAAGTTTGTGACTCATAGTTATATGCTATGTTTCTGAGCCCTAAGCATATGGATAGTCCTTGATTTGTTCTTGGATTACATATTGCGAAGATAAGTTCTTAAACACATATGGTTGTGGAAAGTTCCTAAACACATAAAGTGTGGTAAGTTTATGAACTATACTAAGGTATAGAAATGTTTAGGCCGAAAGTAAGTATTTTCGATGAGACTTAGCATTGAAGGTGCTAGAGAAGATTAAGTATTGTAAGTAAGTAAGACAATGAAGGAAGATGGAGAATAGGATATTCCAAGTCATCTAGCTATGCTAGATTTCAAAATTTCTTGAAATCGTCTTGATGTGCGTATTTTGAAAATGAAAGAATTGGTTCGACTTTTGGAACCAATGGATTTTAAAAGAACAATTCTTGGTATATCTATGGTAATTATTTCACTTGAGGCGAAATTGGTTTAAAATATCAAAATGAATTTTATATCATCGGTGCATTTGATGCAAAGATGGTAAAGGATGGAGTTATTAATGTAATTAAACTTTGGTGTTGGATTTGATCTTAAGATCAACAACTTTCTTTATGGTATGATGTATAATGACGAAGTCATAAACTGACGAAGTCCTCAACGTACTGTGAAGAGTGCGGTATCATGACGTCATGAAACGTTTTGATGTATTGCAAAAGAATTTAAAGAAATAGTCGATGTCAATTGAATTAACTAGACGAATGTTTTCAGTTGATATCCAAAATTTTTGGTATGGTCTAAGCTACTTGATTCAGCTAGACAAATGGTATGTCATCGAGCTTTCTTTGAGAACTTGTGCCAAACCAAATTGTTTTGGTACGGAATCTAATGATTTAGTCTGAGGAGAACATGGAAGAGGTAGTTACTTTCTTTGTGATTGTAAACTGACCGTTAAAGAAGGGCTTACGGCGAAATGTTGTTTAACCTAGTAAGAGTTCATGGTCAATTTGACCCCTCAGCAAACGTATGAAATGTTTTAAAGGTATCTTTATATTCCTCGTTATTCCTTTCACTTCATGATTCTTGATAAGTTATGAAGGGTAGGGAATGTTTGAAAGATAATAACTTCTTTGAAGAGAAGTTGAGAAGAAGGGTAAGCTAAAATTTCGAGGACGAAATTCTTTGAAGAAGGGGAGAATGTGAGAACCCGGGTAAGGGTTTGGTTTGAAGAAATTCCGAGGACGGAATTTTTATAAGGGGGGAAGGATGTGACAACCCGGAAATCCGGATTGTCCAGAAATTAAGATTTAAAGAATTAGTTATTAATAAAATGAATTTTTATTAATACTATTCTGTGCTATGTGTTTATTAATCATTTTATAACCTAGAATGGTTATAAGTCAGGAGGATTCTGGCTACGAGCTAGATTTAACTAGTAAGAATTTTCAAGACGAAAATGAAAGTTTTCCTAGAACAAAAATATTTTCGGGGAAAAAGACGAAATAGGCACTATTCATCCATTTCTGCTCGGAGATTTATTTTGAAATTCCGAGAAGTTATTGATTGCGTGAAATCTTAAGACGTGATGGAATATTCAATAAAATTTCAGTTATGGCAAAAATGAAGTTTTCGCCTGCGGACTCAAAACCTAAGGGTTAGGAAAAGTGAGTTCGGAGAATGTAATGAGTACGTATAATAACTAGGGTTATTATGCGTGAGAAATACGAGTATGATACGAGTTATTATACGAGTATAGTACGAAGATTAATACGACGTATAATACGAATATCGTACGAACGATATACGAAGAGAATACGAGAATGGAATGCATAGAATACGATTAGTCTTAATGGACTTTGTGTTCATGGACTTTGTAGAATCCAATTGGACTTGGATTATGTCAAGCGCAATGATTTGTGAAATCAAGCCCAAGTTAGGCCCAATAAGAATTAGGGTTAAGGCCCAAACCAAGAAAAGAAACCGCGGATCGAACCGATGGGTAAACGGATGGGTAAAAACCATTGGGGCAACCCATGGGGTGACCCATGGGCATGTGGGCCGACCACTTGGCCACCAAGTAAGGGTGGTGGCCAAGTTAACTTGGTGGCTAAGATGTGGAGGAGGTGGGAATAGTAACTTTAGGGGCGAAATGACTATTTTTCCCCTAGCTTTGAAAATCTATAAATAGAAAGCTAAATTTTCATTTTCTAGGATTTTTGAAAATCCTACACTTGAGAGAGATAGAGAGAGCTCGGTTGGGAGATGAAGAGGAAGAGCGTGAGCATGAATGCTCGGATCAAAAGTAATCGTGAAATAGAAAAGCTAGCGAATCGCCGACTTTGTATAACGGAAGAGGATTAAAGAAGAACGGTAATCCGAACCCTAGTTTTTTCTAATATTTTCTTTCAGTTTTCTATGTTAAAAACATAGCTTAATGAGAATAAGAAGTAAAAGAGGTTAGTAATGATTTCATATGGTTGAAATCATAAGAAAACGAAGAAATAAGAATTAGAAATTTAGTTTATAAATTTCTGAAGCAAGTATAAGATTCGTGAGGATTTTGAGCGATCCGAATGAATATTATGAATGAGTAGGTGAATTAATTAAGAAATGATGTTCTATAACATCAAATTCCAAGAAAAAGTGAAATCGTAATCCAAAATATCGATTAAAATGAAGAACGAACGAAGAACGCGAAGAACACGCGAAGAACACGAAGAATGTTGTTGATGGACAAATTTAAAACCATCATAGTATAATTGTTGTTGATGGACAAGTTTAAAACCATCGTGTATAAGTTAGTTGCTTATTGCTTGGTTAGGAACGGTAGAAACGTTCATGAAGAACGGATTAAAACTAAGCTATAACGAAGTTATAGCGAAAATTTTGAACGGAAATTTGAAAGTTAGTAAATGAACCCGAACGTGTAGGGTTTCATAAGAATGTAAGAGAACGTATAAAACGTGAGTCGTAGACTCAAGAACAAACGAATTTCTAGTTCGGATGACCGAATTACGGACAAACGAATGAAGAACGTTAATAACGTAAAAATGAACGAAGAGTGAAGATTAAGCCAATTGAATGGCATGTTAACGGATTCAGAATGAAGTTCTGTCCATGGCTAATAAAAGTATGTAAGATAAGGAAGAGAATGGCTTTGGAACTACCTCGTTCCGAGTTATAACGAAGAAGTTATGAGATTTCGAAATCAGCGTCTCAAGCTTGTAAAAGACTTAGAAAATTTTTCTAGGTTTCATACTTTCTGCAGCATTGTGCAGAGTTGTGCCTAGAGGCCGCCAAGCCAGTAGCGCGAACTTAGCCATAATCTTACGGAGAGTGAAATAATGCATTGAAGAGAGATAACAAAGGACTTGGCGCCACAGTGTTAGCCCGGGAAGAGAGGAGAGAAAAAGGTCATGCCACAAATGAGGAGAGAGGAAAGGAAGAAGCAAGCAAGCCTTTGTCTGAGGCAGATATACCAGTGAGATTGTTATTTCTCTCTAATCTTTGGGGATGTACAAGAAAGAAGTATGAACATGTAGTTCAATTAATTTAACACTTAATCAAGTGTTTTAAACCTTTAATAAAGTTTGAACGAAAAGATTTAAATGAGATTAAAAGATAAAGAATGTGGATGCGAGTTACGGAACCGATGTCCGGGGACCGTAGTCGCGACAAACGAACGTGAGGGATTACTATGATTAGGAATTCCTTAGACGTTGGTTGATGAAGGTAATGAATAACATTCCGATGTTATGTCATGGTAATGAGAGATGAATGTAAAGCATTTAAACGCTGTGAACGCAACGTTGTTGCGATGAACGATCAGTCTTAGCATATAACGAATTGTATGGCTTTAACATTAAGAAAGAATAATGAACATGGGGTTCATGGGATGGATAACGATGAATGCAATTGAAACCTTAAGTAAAGGTTTAGTGTACGCGAATATTAAACGGGTAGAACCTACACTCCGTGTAGGGTTTGACCGTAAGGTAATGAAGAATGTTGATTAACCGTGAACGGTGAAGAAATTGAGTTAAAGATAATAACGTATAATGTTAAGAAGCCGAGTTAATAAGTATAACTTGGATAAACATTTTGAGTTGAAGGAACTGGACGTTGTAGGGTATGAATAAATTCATATGAAATGTTTAACGCTATGACCTCATAGTATTGACATTGAGTAATCGTTCTGAGTATACAAAAGACTGTATGACTTAGACAATAAAGAATGAATCTTGAGGTATGGCAATTACTTGCCAGAAAACCATAAGGAATAAGAAATTGACTTAACGAACATTATAGTTTAATAGTTCGTATAAGTTAAGAGAAGTTAGGTTGTGGTACAATCGTAACTTTGATAGTTGACATATGGGAGCTGGGCTAAACAATTCCTTCAGAGAGAAAAGGTATATACGAAACTGGCAACCGATCTAACTCACTGTGATGGCAGTGTAGATGAGACGGAAACTTGTTTGTTGGTTGTTTGTGGGAAACCACTCAGAGTACCATATGGACTATTAGCAGAGAAGCGATGTGTGCTGAGTCATAGAGAAGTATAAGAAGAAGATAAGAATGTAAATCATCAAAGATGATGAACGTTTTGAGTAAGACATCTCCGTATGTCATGAAGCCGTGAAACGATAATGAAAGTTAGTCGTGTAAACTTATATTGCAAGAACGCAAACCTTAAGAAGTAAAGTTAAGTAAACCAATGTGTAAGTCAAGTATATGACTAATTGGTGTACGTGTTATTTTCTTATGTGCTACATAGGAATGGGAATGAGCGGCGATTTAAGCGTGGTAGTGGCTGCTGTGTAAAGGCAAGTTTCCTAACTTCATTCATATTTTAAATGAATGCTAGTTTCTAAAACTTCTCGGATGTTGAACTTGAGAAGTTACGTACTATGTCTTGAATGTGTGATATTTGTACAAGGTGGTAGAATGTATGAGGCCTTGTGCCATAATTTGAACACTTTGGTGTTTTTACGTGGGATGAAGCTGTTACGATGAACTGAACATTCAATAAAAGAATGTTCTGTTTATAAATGAACCATTATTGTTAAGTCTGTGCTATTGATTCTAGCCAAACAGAATATGCATGAAAGAGAGTAGAGAATGAAAGTATTTCAAAGTGCATGTAACTAATGTTTTAAGATGATAGAAATCAAGACTATTTCAATTATTCAAGCTGCTTCGTAACCTTTGTTCGGTTATTGAAGTCTGAAAAGAATGTTTAAATTCTTGAAGTTGTTTGTTCAACTGTTATGACTTGTTGGGCAATTGATTTCTCACACTTACTTTAAATGAAAAACATTTTCAGCGAACGATGTTAGAAGAACTTAAGGATCCCGAAAAGATCAAGTTGATCGGTATCCAGACGATGTGCCATTCAGTATATGAATGTGCGTGAAGAGCAAGTGAAGACTTATAATATAGAATGATAGAATTAAACTATAGACTAGTTTAATGAACAGTTATAAATTCTTGGTGGCGGATGAAAGTCACTCGTGTAAGATGTAAAGAATAATGTAATTATCATTATTTGTAATGAAAAAGGTTATAAGGTTTCCAGAACCTGGGATTGGAGACTGTATGTTGTTATATTTCAGTATATAATGATGTATGTTGGATGAATGATGTACTCGTGACGTATGGAATTCGGGTGTGAAGATAGACCGGATTTCGGGGCGTTACATTTTGGGCCATAAGGTGACGGCTCAAGGATTGGAGGTGGACAAAGCAAAGCTGGATACGATCGAGAAATTGCCTTCACCGAGCTCCGTTAAGGGTATTAAAAGTTTTCTGGGGCATGTTGGGTTCTATAGGAGGTTCGTTAAAGACTTCTCTAAAATTGTAAAACCTCTATGCAGTCTTTTAGAGAAGGATGCCACTTTCAGTTTTACTATGGAATGCAAGTCAGCGTTTGAATTGTTGAAGAAGAAATTAACTACAGCCCCCATGATTGTCACACCGGACTGGAATATGCCATTCGAGCGACTATACGGTTGGGGCTGTTTTGGGCCAAAGACGAGACAAGGTGTTTCACGCCATATATTATAAAAGCAAAACACTCACAGAGACCCAAATCCCATTCAATGCGTTTGTGCGGGGTCCCATGGTCCGGTTCAGTGACGATGCCATCATTGCCTATTATCAGTTACGGGTGCCATGATAGTGTCAGTATGCACAATTGAGGGATTTTGATCCCGACTACGAGGAGGTTATTACGAACATGACAAAGCCGAGAACATCTTGGATCAAAGGTCGAAAGGGATGTACAGTGTTCCATAGCAAGGACCTTAGCCGGTATCGCAAAATATGGTACGCCTTCTTATGTGCAAAATTACTTCCGTCCCAACACACTTCGGACGTCACCAACAAGAAGGCATTACTGCTGTACGCAATTGTGCAAGATTTTATTATTGACGTCGGGGAAATTATCAGTTTCTCCATCCGCCGGTGTTTACGTCGAAATTTTTCGGGCGGCTTGCCACACCCCTCACTCATCTGTGCGTTGTGTCGCAATGCAGGGGTGAGATGGTCCGATGATGAGCCTACTCAAATGCCGCTCGCTTTGCTTGATCCTAGAATGATAGCGCAGTATGCTGTATGGGCAGGAGGCGAGTCACATCCACGAGGTCTGAGTTTTATTTTTCCATCGGCGTCGGAAGACGAAGTCGATGCAGAAGATACCTCGGGGGATGAGGATGCAGCTTTGGGAGATCAAGGAACTGAGCAGGAACCGTAGACCGAGGCAATATACAGTCCTCAGTTCCTTGAGTTCCAAAATCAGATGAATGCGCAAAATAGGGCAGCACGCCGGGAAATGCGGCGATTGGCGATGCGACAAGATCACATGTTTGATGCTTTGAACGCATCTTTCGCCTCACTCAACACAACACTCCAAAGCTTCAACCCGGCGACTCACTATCCATATCAACAACCCGGACCACTGCCTCGATTTCCTCCTAGTGACTCAGATGATGAAGAGCACCAACCACCTCCCCAGACTTAGGCGATGGCAGGGAAGTCCTCATGACCTTAATTTATTTTTATCCAATGAGGGCATTGTTTTACTTAAGTTTGGGGGATTTAAATGTTTATTTGCATGCATTTGTTAATCTAGTTTGCATAGTAGGTTAGGTGTTTGCATAGTAGTTTAGGTCATTTTGTTGCATTGTTTAAATTTCCGTTATTATCTATGTTAAAAAAAATAATAAAAAAATAAATAATAAATATAAAAATTTAGTTAAATATTGTGTTTGCATATGTCCAACGGTGCTGCAGTTCATGTTATTTGTGGGCCAATGATGAGATTGTGAACAAGTTAACCACTACAGTATTGATTATTAGAACTGTAAGACAATTTCTGTTATGAATCGATTCTTGGACTTGTTTGAAACTGTTATAAAAAGGTTAACACTAATAACATCTTGGTTGACTGGTCAGTTCAAATTGATACATAAATAGTTTCTAAAGGATAATGCTAGGGTAAATGAGAAAATGACAAGGATAGACAGTAAAGGCTAAAATTAGGCAAGAACCTAAGTTTGGGGGAGTATATGTGGGGTATATAAGCTTTGAAAAAAAAAATAGGAAACAAGTTGAGTCTTGTGGTGGGTTGAGAAGAAACACTCCCCATAAACACAAGCGTGAGATGGAGCGTAAAACACACTAACCAACCGTCTATCTAAAAAAAAAGGAATAATGACGGGAAAAGAGCAAAAAGCCCCCGTGCCAAAAAAAAAGAAAAAGAAAAAGAAGTATAAGTATCCTGCATGTACCCTTGAATTTGGTGTTGTTTAATTTTAGTTGGGTTGTGCCTATCTTTGAAATTTTTAAGATTGCACTGTATGATTCCTTCTAAGAAGTTGCTTATGTATTTAATTTGGGTCCGTATCAGTTATCTTAGATGTTTTTCACGCATACGCATACTTATACCAAAGGATAATTGTTCAAGATTTGAGAATTAATACGAAAGTGTTGATTGGTTTTGGTAATTCGTATTGTAAAGTTGCTTGTTTTCTCTGAGGCCGATGGGATAAGTTAGTTTTGCGATATTATTGGATTCTTAGGCATTTAGATTTTATTTATTGCATCTCATTTGATTGCATAGCATGTAGTTTGTTTTGTGCTCGAGGACTAGCACGGGTTAAGTTTTGGGGATTTTGATAAGTGGATTTAATATACATGAATCGATATTCATTTCAAGTTTAAATTCATAGTTATCTTCTTATTTTGTGTTCGTTTTCACTTGTTTCATGTCATTTTATGTGTAGGGTGGTTATGGATGCAAGTGGTGAAGAAATACGGAGTTTTGGAGCGAAAGTGGAAAAACGCATGAAGTTGAAATTTTCCTTTAGCGCGGCCATACCCAAAGGCGGGCCTTTTAAGCTTATACCTTCGCCTTGAGGCGAGGTCTTGATTCCTGAAGTGTCCTGCTGGCTTTTGAGGACTGCTGCGACATGGATTTGTGCTGTTTATTAGGCGCCTGGACTCTATATAGGGGACTTCGAGCAGAACATAAGAAGAGCTTAATATTACGTTGCAAACAACAATTCACACAACACAAGGAGCATAATTCAGAGATAAATTTTAGGATTCAAGTGCGAGCTTTGGAGGAGTAATTTGAATAGATTATCATGACAGTTGCAAATCTAGGCTACGTGAAGGGGTTTTCATTATTCTTCTTCTCTTTAGTCTTTTATTTGTAATTGAAAGGATGGTTCCGTTAGATTATTCAGTTTTTAATTCATTCGTTATGAACTAATTCGCTTATTAGACTTATGATGGATCCTTGGGTGAAACGATGATTTTATAACTTTGATTTCCAATTCAATAAGATATTTTTAGTTTATCTATGTTAATTCGAGCGTGAATTTATGAATTGCTTGATTAACAATTCCTCGTGGATTTGAATGGAATCGGGAAAGGATATTCAAATCTAGACCTAGTTAATATAGCATATGTCATGAATTTTGTGAATAGCAGATTTTTGATTATTGTTAAGGTAGAGATATGCTTGACATCACATGTAATTGGATAGAGAACTTAAGCTTTAACCTTCTTTAATTGCAGTTCACATAGAGATATAGTGAGTTGGTTGATTTATGTGTTTAACTTGTTTCTATTTTAATTACGGATTTAAGTTAATATGGTTTTAGTGCATCGAGAGGTGGCTAGTATTACATTCGTGTTCTTGATTAATAAACTTGGATATTGAATTGAGTTGGAATAAAAGGGTTGAAAATCAGAGTGAAACTCAGGGTGAAATCATAAGTCTAATTCTTCATTAATTGTTTGAAATTCTGAATTTTGATATTAGTGATTGTTTTGTGATAGGTTATTTATTTATTAATTTAGTTTCAATAATTTTAAACCATTGATTTGAATAGTTTAATAAAATTAGGATTAATAGAAAATTGATAATTGTGAAGTTAAAATTCTTGATAATTTTCCTCGTGGGAACGATACTTTATTCACTACTATATTACTTGTTGACCACGTACACTTACATGTTTTGTGCGTATCGATTTTACCCAACAACTGTTCAACTCGACAAGAAGGCCAAGAACATTTTGTTTCAATCATTAGAAGATGATCTATTCGAAAATGTGGTCAACATCAAAACAGTAAGGGAGGTTTGGGAAGCACTACTTATCATGCATAAAGGAACGGAAGAAGTAAGAGAAAACAAACAGTCTCTCCTAACACAACAGTATGAAATGTTTGCTCATGTTCAAGGTGAAAATGTCACTGCCACCTACGAGAGATTCAACATTTTGCTCGACTCTCTACGAGCCTATGGGAAGATCTATCCAAACAAATATCTAATCATAAAGTTCATGAGAGCCTTACCAAGCAGGTGGGATGCCAAAACCACTGCTATTAGAGATTCGAAAAATCTTCACGAGATGACTGTTCAACAGCTATATGGAAACCTTCTGACATACGAACTGGAGCTGACTCAACGAGTAGAAATTCTATCAAAAGGAAAAAATAAGGATAAGGGTGTTGCTCTCAAAGCAACTGAAAGTACATCCAAGGTCAACACTGAAATTGACTTTGACTATGATGAAGATGACTATGAAGATCTTGCAATGCTAGTAAAAAGACTCAGAAGGTTCATGTAAAACCCCAACTTTTTGAATAAAGATGAATTTTATATAAATATTATTTTTGAATATTATGGAGTGAAATTGATATAATGTTATAGTTGTGGGTAATATTTATAAATTTTGCAAAATACATGAAGTTGTTATATAATATTAGATTGGTCGGGGAATATTCGTTTTAACGAGGAATATTAAATACAACGGCACAATCATTGGTGGACCCCACAGCGAAATTATTGTCGGATTGAGAAAATGAAAAAATACTTTATGAAAATAATGGCGGAAGTTTTACAGTTAATCTGTTGAAACACCGGTGTTAAAAAAATGCGATGTCTGGCGTGGTTGCATAGTAGCACACGGTATTAATTATTGATGCTTACGTGATAAGTCACTTAGTTTTGTTGGTTTTATTAATGTAATAATACTGAGAAAATATTTATATATAAAATAGAATACTTTTATAAAGTTATTACATAAATAGAATATATTATATTCTATTATGCATAGTGTTTATGCATAGTGTTTTGCATAGTAAAATCTTTTTATATAAAAGCGAGAATACTTTTATAAAGTTATACATTTTATTAGACAATAATTAGAATATATTATATTTTATTATGCATAGTATTTGCATAGTGCTGCATAGTGTTTGCATAGTAAAATCTTTTATAAATTTATTCGTTTTATTAGATTATAAATAGAATATATTATATTTTATTTAAAGGATTTTGCTTTAAATATGGAATAGTCAGATTAAAGTAAATCAATACAGACCGTTCATGAGTTAGTAACTATCTTGATCCATTTTTTATAAATAGAAGCTCATTCCTTCATTATTTTTTTACGAATTCTTTGAAACTACTGAGAGATAAACTATAGAGAGAAAGAAGAAAGTATACGCTTACTTCTTACTTATATATCCAAATACTCTTCTTCTTAAGGTAGGGAATATTATTTGTTGTACTCGTAAGGAGTGTTATTCTTTTGTATTCATGAAGAGAACTTATGTTATTCCATTCTTTATTATTACATTGGAATAACTTTTGTATCGCGAGCTATCCTATACTTGGTGACATTCTTCTATTATTACATCTTTACTATTACATTGGAATATCACATGCATGCGTTTTTACGGACTGATTAAAATCTTTATTATTACATTGGAATATCACATGCATGCGTTTTTATGGCCGGACTGGTTCCGCTCTTTATTATTATTCATTGGAATATCACATGCATGCGTTTTTCTGGGACTGATTCCGTCCTTATTAGTATTACATTTGGAGTAACTTTGTCTATCGCAAAAATCTGCATGCATGGTGATTTACATTGTTATTCCATTCTTTATTATTTTGTTGGAACATCACAGCCGGTCTTGAATTTACTTTGACACAGTTCCGATTATTTAGTATTACATTGGAATAACTTTTAATCATGTCAATCTGCGTATACATAGTGATTTCTTTTGTTATTCCATTCTTTATTATACTCGGTTGGTTAAAGTTTTGACTTCTATACTCCATGAAATTAGTGGAATATCCTTGATATTTGCGCTTCATCCAATATCTTTTTCATGGAAATATTCTTACGAGCATTCTTGAATTTTACTCTCTGAAAGCGATATCATGTTGACAATTTGGACATTATTGGTTCTGGATAAATTAATTCTTGAACTTGTTATATTCATATCATTGTCATCATCCTCATGTTTTATTTTTTTTTTGAAAGTCATACATGGCTTTTGTAGTGCATAGATGGACTTGGTATGATTATGACCGAGGATTATTTGATGTAATCATGACCGTAATGTTACAAATGATGTGGTAAAAGTCCACATTGGCCCGTAGTGCATTGATGGACAGTTGTTGGCATGATCATGACCATTAATGAATACACAAATATTCTTGGCCCATAGTGCATGGATAATTGTGGTCGTGATACTATAGAATATCCTTGGCCGTAGTGCAGGGGTGATTCGATGATGTGGATTATTTATTAAGCTGAGTCCCAGCGATAAAAGTGATTAAAAACCTTTTAAATCATAAAAGATAGTAGATTTTATTCTCTACTTGACTCTTTTAATGGATTGTTTGTTCCACTGCAGTTAAACTTGATGTTTGTTATATTGTATCAGTTTAACACTGTTTAAGGCTAGTGATAATTTATTCTACATTATCTTAGTCATAATATTTCTTACTGGGCTAGTTGAGCTCACCCTTTCTTTCACTGTTCTCTTTAGAAAATGAGAATATAGCTGGAACGAGTCGGGGAACGAAGTGATGGTCCTAGATGGTGCATTAGTAGTCCTCACTATTCTAAGATATAGTGTGATAATAATTGTAATGAGGACTCCTTTTGAGTTTGTATACTCTCTAGTAGATAATTTTTGTATTCAAACTCACAGTTTATGTTTTGTCGTATTGTACACGGCAATTATATTATTAAGTTGTATTTAAATTCTGTACCATGTATCTGGCGACTCAAGATGGGTGATGTATATCTAATTTTGGGGGCGTCATAGTTGGTATCAAAGCTTAGGGATATGATCCCTAGCTAAGATGTGAAACTAGAACTAGGAGGAGAGAGACGGGGAATTCCTTCGCTAGTATGACCTACCTAAGTTTATTTGGTATTTAATTGGTCGATCAAAGTATAGGGATAATATGTTATATATTAATTAACCTTTGTTTTGTGGCAGTATCTGAAAATTACATCCGAGAATGTTGAGAATAGCAATGGAGCACAAGAGACCATTTAGTCTCCACATATCAATAATCAGGATAATGTGCATCAGGAAGGCGACAATCCTCATGCAAACAACAACACGGACCAAATGATGAATGATGGATTGTTCAGAGGCTTTATTCAATTCATGCAACATCAGGCGAGAGCGGCTCCTGTCCAAAATGTAGGTGGAAACACTAGAACTCTCGGACGGTCACCGCTAAACAGTTTAAGGAGCTGGGACCACTGGAGTTTATTGGAGAGCCAAAACCACTTAAGGCAGAAGCATGGATAAAGCAAATCACCAAGATATTTGATGTCTTGGGATGCTCCGAGGAGAAAAAGGTTCCCTTCGCCACCTTCATGTTGCGTGAAGAGGCGATTCTTGGTGGGAATCAGAAAAAGCGTTACCCGACTGGCCTTTTCAAGATGTCTTGGGAGAAGTTCGAAGAGCTATTCAACGACAAGAACTTTCCGAGTATATTCATCACATGAAAGAAGTTGAGTTTATCAAATTGGAACAAAACAATATGATCGTGTGTCGCAATCTGAGGCTAAATTTGTGGAGTTATCCCGGTTTTGCATCCCATTTGGTCGATAATGAGGAGCGAATGGCGCGAATGTTTTAAGAGGTTTGAAAGCGGAGATCGTCGATATCTTATTTCTCATAAAGCGTGTTTGTACTCGGATGTTGTAAATAGGGCTCGATTATTGGAGCGCGATAACGAGCCAACGCAACCAAGACGAAAAAGCGGTACGGCGACATGAAAATACCGGTGGTATCGATCATCGAAAGCGGTGACAACAAACGTGGAGGAATCAACATGCGAAAAATGGTAACCACTTGGTGGTAATCATGGCGAAGCGGTAAAAATGGACATTTTAAGAAAAGGAGATTCAACAATGATGAAAAGACGTCAGCACCAGCAACCGTGGTTAAGGAAGGAGAACGACCACCTATCATATGCTTCAAATGCGGAGTGGAGGGACATATCAGTCCAAACTGCGCGATGCCATCCAAAGCGTGTTATAATTGTGGAAGAGAAGATCACCTAGCCCGATTTTGTCGTTCACCGAAGATAAGTTCAGCTAGGATGGAGGCACCAAAGGCCGTCCCAAAAAAGTCAAAACCGGTGGTGCAAGGGAGAGCATTTGTTGTGACCTCCCAGAAAATAAGGAACCCGAACGAGGTCATCACGGGTAATCTTATCATAAACTCTAGCGAAGTCTATACCTTATTTGATACCGGTTCTACCCATTCTTTTATTTCTCCTACTTGTGCTCAACGATTAAATTTGACTCTAGAGAAATTAGACTTTGACTTATCTGTAGAAACTCCGTTGGGAGAAATCTTCATTACATCCACTGTTTATAAGTCTTGTTTGGTTCAAATCAGTACCCTCACATTACCTGTCGATCTTATTTCATTGAAAATACTTACATTTGATGTGATTCTAGGGATTGATTGGTTAACTACTCATCATGCTAAAATTGATTGTTTTTATAAGGTTGTTAGCTTTCATATTCCTAATCAACCTATTATGCGAATTCAAGCGACCAAACCATTAAAATCAATCACGGTCATCTCAAGCCATAAAACTATTCATTTATTAAAAAAAGGATGTCAAGCTTTCTTAGCCCATGTCACAGATCTAAACAAAAATACGTCAGTTTTGAATGATATTTCTATTGTTAATGAATTTCTGACGTATTCCTGAAGAACTTCACAGCTACCCAGGCGTGAAATTAAATTTTGTATCGACCTTGAACCGGTACAAAACCCATTTCAAAAGCCCCATGTCGAATGGCTCCTATTGAACTTGAGGAGTTAAAGACTCAACTACGAGGAATTGTTAGACATTGGCTTTATTAAGTCCTAGTACTTCTCCTTGGGGTGCTCTGTTCTATTCGTGAAGAAGAAAGATGGGAGTATGCGACTTTGTATTGATTATCGGGAGTTGAATCATGTCACCATCAAAATAGGTACCCATTGCCACGTATTGATGACTATTTGACCCGATTGCAAGGAGCCAAATTATTTTCAAAGATTGATCTTCATTCAGGATATCACCAATTGAAGATTAGAACCAGATGACATTCCAAAGACGGCTTTCGGAACTCGATGCGGGCATTATGAATTCCTAGTCATGTCCTTTGGATTGACTAATGCTCCTCTTGCCTTCATGGATATGATGAACCCAGTATTCAAGGAATATTTGAATCACTTTGTGGTCGTCTTTATTGATGACATCCTCATATATTCCAAAACCGTGAAGATCATGAGCAACACTTGAGGACGATACTCCAAAAGCTTCGTGAATATAAGCTTTATGCGAGTTGAAGAAATGCGAGTTACGGCTTGAGGAAGTAGCATTCCTTGGGCACGTGGTATCAAGTCATGGAATATCTGTTGACCAAAGAAAGATTGAAGCTATTCAAAGTGGGAGCAACCTAAATCGATGATAGAAATCGTAGCTTTCTCGGCTTAGTTGGTTATTATCGGAGATTCGTAGAAGGGTTTTCTCGAATCCCTACTCCACTAACTTGAATTAACTCGAAAAGATATAAAGTTCAGTTGGAGCGAGGAATGTGAGAAGAGTTTTCAATAACTCAAGAGGAGACTCATTTCATTTTTGTTACGACAATACCATCCGGTTCGGAGGGATTTGTCATCTACGATGATGCTTCGAGCAAAGGGTTAGGATGTTTTCTCATGCAACATGGGAAAGTCATAGCCTATGTCTCACGACAACTCAAAGAATATGAGAGGAATTATCCTACTCATGATCTAGAGTTAGCATTTGTTGTCTTCGTACTAAAGATTTGGAGGCATTACTTGTATGGGGAGAAAGTGGAGATCTTCTGGATCATAAAAGCCTCAAATATTTCTTCACTCAAAGGAACTCGACATGCGACAACGATGTTGGCTTGAACTATTGAAAGATTATGATCATACCATCCAATACCATCCTGGAAAAGCGAGCGTGGTAGGCGGCGCATTGAGTAGAAGATCATATATGCAAGTCTGAATGCGATATTGTCAATCACAAAGCCCATTTTATGTGACTTGGAAAGGATGGAGATAGAGTTAAAGACTCCGGGACCCATGTGATGATGGCGAATATCTGAGTAGAACCGAATTTTAATTGATAAAGTTAAAGCTACTCAAGCTACTGAGACACGGAGCGATCGTATGAGGAAGAAAGTGCAAGAAGGTGCTATCTTTGGAAGCTAGAATCGATGAAGAAGGAATACTTGAGTCGACTCCGGACTTTGTGTTCTAACGACCACGATTTAAAGTATAAAATCATGATGGAGGCACATAACACACCGTTTGCAATCCATCCTGGGAGTACCAAAATGTATCTGATATTCGTCATACATTTTGGTGGAGCAATATGAAGAGAGAGATAGCGTTGTTTATCTCAACGTGTCTAACGTGTCAACGAGTCAAGGCGGAGCATCAAGTACCAAAAGTTCCATTGTAACCAATTGAAATTCTAGAATGGAAGTGGGAGCACATTACCATGGATTTCGTTACCGGTCTTCCCAAATTTTCTCAAGGCATAGATGCGATTTGGGTCATTGTTGATAGATTGACCAAGTTTGCTCATTTCTTACCGATACGAGAAACTTATACACTTGAACGTCTTGTTCGTATGTACATAAACGAGGTTGTAAGATTGCATGGTATGCCAGTATCCATAGTTTCTGATCGAGACTTAAGATTCACTTCAAGATTTTTGGGTTAGTTTGCAAAAAACTATGGGCACGAATTTACGATTTAGCTCGGCATATCATCCTCAGACGGACGGGCAGTCAGAGATGACGATTCAAACTCTTGAAGATCTATTAAGACTCTGTGTCCTTGACTTCAAGGGAAGTTGGGACAAGTTCTTACCATTGGTGGAGTTTTCCTACAACAACAGTTATCAAGCAAGTATTGGCATGGCTCCATTCGAAGCGTTGTATGGAAGAAAGTGTCGTTCTCCAGTATGCTGGGGTGAGGTGGGTGAAATAACATTGTTGGGACCGGAGTTGGTACGTATGACTACGGAAAAGATTCAAACGATCTGACAATGTATAAAAACCTCACAAGATCGACAAAAGAGTTATGTTGATCTTCATCGAAAGGACGCGAAATTCGATATAGGATATCATGTTTTGTTACGTGTTGCTCCATGGAAACGAGTTACGAGATTTGGAAAGAGAGGAAAGCTCAATCCTCGATTCATCGGCCCATTTTTAATCCTTGATCGAGTAGGAACTGTGGCTTATAGACTCGCTTTACCGCTAAGTATGTCTCGTGTTCATAACGTTTTTCACATATCCATGTTACGTAAATATGTGGAAGACCCGAACCACATTATTGAGTTAGAACCGGATGAAATAGCAGAAGATTTGACGTATGAAGAGGTTCCTGTTCAAATCTTGGATAAGAAGAAACATATTCTACGCTCCAAGGTTATACCTCAAGTCAAAGTTTTGTGGAGAAACCACGATGTTGAGGAAATGACATGGGAGTTAGAATCTAAAATGAAATCAAGGTATCGTTACCTCTTTGATATACTAGGTACGTACCCTAATTTCGAGGGCGAAATTTCATAAGAAGGGGAGATTGTAAAACCCCAACTTTTTGAATAAAGATGAATTTTCTATAAATATTATTTTTGAATATTATGGAGTGAAATTGATATAATGTTATAGTTGTGGGTAATATTTATAAATTTTGCAAAGGACGCAAGTTGTTATATAATATTCTATTGGTCGGGGAATATTCGTTTTAACGGAAATATTAAATACAACGACACAATCATTGGTGGACCCCATAATGTAATTATTATCGGATTGAAAAAACGACAAAAATACTTTATGAAAATAACGGCGGAAGTTTCTACCGTTAACTGTTGAAACACCCGGTGTTAAAAAATGCGATGTCTGGCGTGGTTGCATAGTAGCACTTACGGTATTAATTATTGATGCTTACGTGATAAGTCACTCGGTTTTGTTGGTATTATTAATGTAATAATACGAAAAATCTTTATATATAAAACAAAAATACTTTTATAAAGTTATTCTATAAATAGAATATATTATATTCTATTATGCGTAGTGTTGCATAGTATTTTGCATTTTGCATAGTAAAATCTTTTTATATAAAACATAATACTTTTATAAAGTTATCTGTTTTATTAGACAATAATTAGAATATATTATATTTTATTATTCATAGTGTTTGCATAGTGCACTGCATAGTGTTTACATAGTAAAATCTTTTATAAAATTATTCATTTTATTAGATTATAAATAGAATATATTATATTTTAATTAAAAGATTTTGCTTTAAATATGAATAGTCAGATTAAAGTAAATCAATCTGGACCGTTCATGAGTTAGTTACTATCACAATCCATTTTCTATAAATAGAAGCTTATTCCTTCATTATTTTCTTACGAATTCACTTTGAAACTCTGAGAGAAAACTATAGAGAGAAAGAAGAAAGTATTCTACTACTTCACTACTTATATATCGATCTTCGTCTTCTTAAGGTAGGGAATATTATTTGTTGTACTAAGTAAGGGGTTTTCTTCTTTTGTATTCATGAATGAACTTATGTTATTCCATTCTTTATTATTACATTGGAATAACTTTTGTATATCTGAGCTACCCTATACTTGGTGACATTCTTCTATTATTACATCTTTACTATTACATTGGAATATCCTGTTTGTGCGTTTCGCGCCGACACTGATTCTCGCTTCTTTATTATTCATTTGGAATATCCTCATGCATGCATTTTATCTTTGGACTGGTTTAAATCTTTATTATTATTACATTTGGAATATCCTATCTCATGCGTTTTCTGTGGGACCGATTCCGCCCTTATTAGTATTACATTGGAATAACTTTTATCATGCAAAGTACCGCATGCATGGTGATTTACATTATTATTCCATTCTTTATTATTTTGTTGGAACATCCTGCTTGTGCAAGTAATTTCACGACTGGTTTCCGTTATTTAGTATTCTGTTGGAATAACTTTTGTCTGCTCAAATCGCATGCATGCATGGTGATTTCTTTTGTTATTCCATTCTTTATTATACTCGGTTGGTTAAAGTTTTGACTTCTATACTCCATGAAATTAGTGGAATATCCTTGATATTTGCGCTTCATCCAAAGATCTTTTCATGGAAATATTCTTGAGCATTCTTGAATTTTACTCTACAAAGCAGTATCATGTTGACAATTTGGACATTATTAGTTCCTGGATAAATTCATTCTTGAACTTGTTTTATTGAATTCTTATATCATTGTCATCATCCTCATGTTTATATTTTTTGAAAGTCATCTGTGGCCTGTAGTGCATAGATGGACTTGGTATGATTATGACTAGGGATTATTGTGACACCCCCAAATCCAGGTACTTCGATTCTACGGGATTTGGTGTTCACTATACAAATATCATCTATCTATCTACCCATAATAAATGCAAACCATGCAATAGATAGAAATAAAATCTTCCCTTTATAGGGACATCTGAATCATAAACATAATCCCAGGTTAAACTAACCTTAAACATCTGTGCGGAAATATAAATAATAAGTCTTAAAAAACATCATTAACTCAAATCTAACATAAATACATCATCAAATAAAATAACAAGTATTCATCACTTGCTAACTTTGCCCTTGCCTTTACTAGTGGAAGGTTCATCGGTTCTTTCGTTCTTAACTGCAATGTTATTAATAAGCAAGAGTGAGCACTATTGCCCACAAGTATAACAATGAAATAATAGTATAATAACATGCAAGTGAATCAAAGACATCTGAATAAAAGTTCAACTTTTGAATCAAGAATGAATAACAAGAATTAAAAGAATTCTGAGGGTCATAAGACCTTCAACTATGTCTTAGGTTATCAAGGGTTATACTTGAAACCTTTAACAGTCATAAGACTATGGACCTTTCTTCTCGTACTTAGGGGGATCAACTCTTAGTACCATACTGTGCACAATATCTTAACGCTAACGCATAAGTAAATCCCTTTGCAAGGTTGTTCATCTCAGTTTGATATTCGAGTCCGCACCGAAGGAAGTTTGGTTTGGATAATTCATCAAGGGTTCTGAAATTTAGAACGTTCATCAACTATGGACTAGTTGAATCAATAAGGTTCACTAGTCTAACAAGGTTCAACAATAATAATATTCAATCTGAATAATAATCTTAAGAAGTATACAATAGAACGATTATTGTATAACAAAATCATACTTTATAAAGATAATCAATCTTTAATTTAATAATTCAAACTTGAATAATAGCAATGATAATTTACTCGAGGTAAATAATAAACTTGAACAATAATGACAAATAGGGTTAAGAAACTTGCCTCGTGCGTAGATTACACTTTAACTAAGCACGTTCTTTAAATTTAATCCCACATATCATTCATATTCATAATACCAGTTAATTATAACTTAACTAATCATCAATGATCATTCTTTTGTCTACTTTGGTTATGATTATACTTAGTCAATTTATCACATTTACTGTCACATAAAATCACTTCATGAATAATTATGTATTCCATAACTCAATCTACATGTAATTATGTTATTTACATGTTAAACATCTATTTTATCACCACAATATACTTCTAACATGTTTACATGTTCATTACATTAAGTTACTAACACATTGCTAGACTTAATCATTTTTAAAAATTCCATTTCGAACTTTTTTTTCGGAGAGTGGTATTTGCTATTTCATTGTTATATTTTGGTCTTCGTGCATGCGGCGATGATGGCGCTATGACTCGAGACTTGGTCTTTGCCATGTAATAAGGGGAAATAAAACGATGCAGTCGCACCGTGGCGTGGCGAACCAGAAACTGTTCTGCATTTCGCGAAAATTACAGAACACAGCCCAAAAACTCCAATTAAATTACTACTACACGAAATTAATCATACCCATATGTTATAATTCAGATATAATCAATACCCAACACTTATAGAGTGATTTTAACCGATTAAAACACATAATCACAGAGTTAAAATCTATAATTTCACTGACTTTGATGTTCTTCAAGGTTTCAAAAATAAAATATGAAAATTTTCACTACGGATTCGTTATAACACCGAATCCGTTTATTTAAACTTTGGTCTCTTCGTATCAACATCCATAACAACATACGAGTGTAAAATTTAGGGATAATATACGATCAACACATGAAATATCATGTATAAGACCATATGGCCATAACCCAAACTCTTAAATTTTGCAGAAATCATATACGACATGTTTTCATGAATTTGATGATATGATTTACATAATATATATAATCAAATACAATTTGATAACATTTAACACATATATAAACTTATAATCATATCATTTCCCAAATACAGAGATTTACAAAAAACTTGAAAGCCATTTTTTCTAGAAAACTAAATGACGTAAATTATGAGAATTTGAGTTTGGAGAAATTACCCAGAGTATAGTTTTAGAAGAGATGATCAGTGGTGATCCTTTCACAAATAATTGTTAATTACACACTCAAACTTTTCTGTCAAATTTTTCTCTATGAACCTTCTCTGATTTCTTTGTTAGACTTTAGAAAGTGAAGAATGAAGAAGACGTCGTATGAATTAAAGGACTGATGCGCATTATGGTCAGTTAGCCATCATGGGTTAACTGCCCATAACTCCCTCTAAGGCCATGTTTGTCTAGCTATAATAGGTTTCCAAAAACCATTTAATTTAATAAAGCTTTATCATATAGTTTAATTAATGTCACACTCCTTCATAAAATAAATCAATATCTTATTTAAAATTAAATATTATAATTTCTAATAAATTCACATAATCATATAATTAATTTTCTCATTAATTAATTATATCAAATTATTAAATCTCTAATTAATTATTACATTAATAAAAATAACATTATGCTTATTAAATATTTCATTTAATACTGATAAGCTCACATAATGACATACTTGAATAATAATTATTCTCTACGTTAATTTGATAAATGTAACACATATAATTAAATTAATCTACCACAATTGCATCAAGTAATTATTTAATCCAATAATTAAATCATCGAAAAATATTTATTTAATTCAATAAATATTAAAATTTAATTAAAAAAATCTCGTTCGTCACAATTATTCGGTGTAATCATGACCGTAATGTTACAAATGATGCGGTAAAAGTCCTCATTGGCCCGTAGTGCATTGATGGACAGTTGTTGGCATGATCATGACCATTAATGAATACACAAATATTCTTGACCCGCAGTGCATGGATAATTGTGGTCGTGATACTAAAGAATATCCTTGGCCGTAGTAATGCGGGGTGATTCGATGATGTGGATTATTTATTAAAATCGAGTCACGTGATAAAAGTGATGAAAACCTTTTAAATCATAAAAGATAGTAGATTTTATTCTCTATTTGACTCTTTTAATGGATTGCTTGTTCATTTGCAGCTTAAACTTGATGTTTGTTATACTGTATCAGTTTAACACTTTTTAAGGCTAATGATAATTTATTCTGCATTATCTTAGTCATAATATTTCTTACTGGGCTAGTTGAGCTCACCCTTTCTTTCACTGTTCTCTTTAGGAAATGAGAATATAGCTGGAACGAGTCGGGGAATGGAGTGATGGTCCTACATGGTGCATTAGTAGTTCTCACTATTCTGAGATATAGTGTGATAATAATTGTAATGAGGACTCCTTTTGAGTTTGTATACTCTCTAGTAGACAATATTTGTATTCAAACTCATAGTTTATGTTTTGTCGTATTATACACGACAATTGTTTTATTAAGTTGTATTTGAATTCTGTACCATGTATCTGGCGACTCAAGATGGGTGATGTATACCTAATTTTGGGGGCATCACAGTTCATGCGTCAAGGCAAAACCAGCAAACCAAAGAAGATCAGCAACTACAGCAGTCAGGAGCAAATGAATGATCTATGCTACAACCTGCAAAGAAGCTTCGCCATTTCATTGTAATTGCAACAAACCTCTCAGAGAAGAGCTAAATAAGAAATCACATCCGAAGAAGGAATACAAAGGCAACAAAAGGCCTCAGAAGAGAGACAAAGGCCTTGTAGCTGGAGGATCGTGGAGTGATTCAAACAATGACTCAACTCCTGAATCTGGAGATTATGAAGATCCTCAAATGGCTAATCTATGCCTAATGGCCAAACATGCAAAGGACAAACTGAACTCTATGGATTCTCTTCGGCCAAGGGTGCAAAGATGAATTGTTTTGTGGCATGATCATGACCGTTGATGAAAACACGATTATCTTTAGCCCGTAGTGCATGGATAATTTGTGGTCATGATATTAACGAATATCCTTAGCCGTAGTGCATGGATAATTCAGTGATATGGATTGATTATCGAGATGAGTCTCAGTGATGAAATATAAATTCATGGATGTGATATTAACGAATATCCTTGGCCGTAATGCAGGGGTGATACGATGATGTGGATTATTTATTAAGCTGAGTCTCAGCGATAACATATTTATTACACACTTTTAATTCGTAGAGGATAGTAGATATCATGCTCTACTTGACTCTTCTAAAATACAGTTGTATATCTTTGGCATGTAGTGCAAAGATGAATTATTAATGAATATCTTTGGCCGTAGTGGAAAGATGAATTTTTTAGTATGATTATGAGCATGAATTCTGATTTGCTACAACCATGATTTTTGATGTTTCAGGTGAAGATAGGTGATGAAAATTATCTTCGTCCTGGTTGCGAAGAGGAATTTAGAACCACAATTATGGTTATGAGTTATTCATACGATTGTGGACAGGAACTGTTGATTTATTTTACATGGATAAAATATTATTGGTTGACTTTTAACATAGAGAAGATAATAGACCTTATGGTCTATTTGACTCTTCTAATGGATTGCTCGTTCCGCTGCAACTATGATTGAAAAGTTTTATCATCTACCATATGTTCTAAATCTCTGATTTATTATTGATGAAAGCTATTGATAATTTAATTATCTTTAGTCATGATATTCTTCACTGGGCTAGTTGTGCTCACCCTTCTGTTTCACAAATCCTTTCAGGTAATAAGAGTGTTGCCGTAAGAGTGTTGTCGGGTCGAGCGGGGATAACAGGGGAATAGAACGGTGGTCTCTAGCTGAAGAGGTTCTCCCTAAATAGTATAGAAAAGTGTGTTGTATTCTATACATCATTTAGTAGTTATATTTGGTGAATCAAATAGGGTGAGGCAAACCCAACATTGGAAGGGTGTTTTACCATTATCATACAAGATGTCTAATGACATACAACCTCGTGTTATCATAAGACAGGGTTGTGCGCATCCACTTGCTGAATATATCTACGGGCACTACCTATATGATCTTGGGGTATATTTGAAATATAATTTTTACTTGGAGACAACGGAGATATTTAAATGTCAAGAGAAGACTCACCATTGGAAAGAAGATGATAGTAATCTTCTTGTTTTTCTTTGGGGACTTTTGGATCAACCAAGGATAATTCTGTGGACATATGATATCTATTATAACCTAGACGCATGGCCTCCCATGTACGAAGGTTTCATTGAGCACTTTCTTAAGATTTTAATTTCTAAAACAGTTTTTGACTATACTTTTATGTAAAGTACCATTGTAAGGTTGTGGTCGAGGTACCATGAGAGTTACATACATTTGTATTAAAACTCATAGTTAATCGTGGTGTCGTATTATATCTGACATACTCAACATTAATATAAATGAAGTTGTATTTGAATTTTGTACCATGTATCTGGCGACTCAGAATGGGTGATGTATACCTAATTTTGGGGGTGTCACAGTAATTGCTGCATAGTATCTCACGTTATTTGATTCAATTATTGTCGATATTTTATAATCAATAATTGAGATGAAAAAGTTATTATTATTATTATTTGCAATATTAACGATGTCTAGAAGTTACATCGAGGAGAGTTTGGTCACCTAATTGCGCTACCAATGGGGAGAAATCCTTATTGAAAGCCCCTCTTTCCTGGGAATGACACGGTCTATTAATATTATGAATTATAATAATGATGATGAGTTTTATTTTATTAGTATTATTAATGTAATAAAACAGAAAAGCTTTTTATATAAAATAGAATACTTTTATAAAGTTATTCGTTTTATTAGACTAATAGTAAAATCTTTTTATATAAAACAGAATACTTTTATAAAGTTATCTGTTTTATTAGATAATAATTAGAATATATTATATTTTATTATGCATAGTATTTGTATAGTGTTTGCATAGTAAAATCTTTTTATATAAAACAGAATACTTTTATAAAGTTATTCATTTTATTAGATTATAAATAGAATACATTATATTTTATTGTAAACCAATCTGGACCGTTCATTTAAAGTAAATCAATATGGACCGTTCATGAATTAGTTACTATGCAGTCCATTCTTCTATAAATAGAAGCTCATTCCTTCATTATTTCTTACGAATTCACTGAAACTCTAGAGAGAGAGAAACTATAGAGAAAGTTCTTCTTTTATAATCTTGAGCGTATTTCTTTAGAGTTTAAGAAAGCTTTGAGCGTAGTGTAAGTTTTCTTTGAGTATATCCTCGCCCTACCAGTCAAAATACTCTTCATTTACGGTAAGGAATATTATTTGTTGTACTCAGTAGGGGTATTCCTTCTTTCTTATTGGTGAAATTCTTTTGTTATTCCATTCTTTATTATTCTGTTGGAATAACCTGTATACGCGGGATACCCTATACTTGGTGAAATTCTTCAGTTATTCCATTATTTATTATTCTGATGGAACATCCTGTTTGTGCGTTTACGCATGACTGAATTCCGCTTTTATTATTACATTGGAACATCACATGCGTGCGTCTACTACGCATGACACAGTTCCATTACTTATTATTCTGTTGGAATATCATATGCGTGCGTTTACGCATGACTGGTTCCGTTATTTATTATTACATTGGAATAACTTGCATCTGCGGATATATCGCATGCCCGGGTGATTTCTTTTGTTATTCCATTCTTTATTATACTCAGTTGGTTAAAGTTTTGACTTCTATACTCCAAGAAATTAGTGGAATATCCTTGATATTTGCGCTTCATCCAGTATCTTTTCATGGAAATATTCTTCTGAGCATTCTTGAGTGTTACTCTACAAAGAAGTATCATGTTGACAATTTGGACATTATTAGTTCCTGGATAAATTAATTCTTGAACTTGTTTTATTGAATTGTCATCATCCTCATGTTTATAATATGTTGAAAGTCATTTGTGGCCTGTAGTGAATAGATGGACTTGGTATGATTATGACCAGGGATTATTCGGTATAATCATGACCGTAATGTTACAAATGATGTGGTAAAAATCCTCATTGGCCGTAGTGCATTGATGGACAGTTGTTGGCATGATCATGGCCATTGATGAATACACGAATATCCTTGGCCCGTAGTGCATGGATAATTTGTGGTCGTGATACTAATGAATATCCTTGGCCATAGTGCAGGGGTGATGTGGATTATTTATTAAGCTGAGTCTCAGCGATAAAAGTCATGAAAAACCTTTTAAATCATAGAAGATAGTAGAATTTATTCTCTACTTGACTCTTCTAATGGATTGCTTGTTTTGTTGCAGTTAAACTTGATGTTTGTTATATTTTATCAGTTTAACACTGTTGAAGGCTAATGATAATTTATTATGCATTATCTTAGTCATAATATTTCTTACTAGGCTTGTTGAGCTCACCCTTTTGCTTTCATTGTTCTCTTCAAGAAATGAGAACGTAGCAGGGACTAGTCGGGGAACAGAGTGATGGTCCAGATAATAGCATTAGTAGTCCTCACTATTCTATGAAATAATGTGATAATAAATGTAATGAGGACCCCATTGAGTTTGTATATTGTCTAGATGATAATATTTGTATTAAAACTCACAGCATATGTTTAGTCGTATTTTACACAACTGTTGTATAATTAAGTTGTATTTGAATTTTGTACCATGTATTTGGCGACTCAGAATAGGTGATGTATACCGATTTTGGGGGCGTCACAAATAATATTACAGAATCATAATAATGACAACCAGGCCGTTCCCAGAAAGAGGGGGCTTTCCAATAAGAATTTCTCCTTACTGGCGCGTAATTAGGTGACCAACCCTCTCCTTAGACAGAACTTTCTAGACATTGCCAATAATGTTATCTAGTAATATTATTAAAATAATATGAATCATTGATATGATAATAGGAAATACTGTTTAGTGACAATTATTAAAATAATAATAATATAAAATATCAACGTAGCAATTATTGAATCAATAAAATAAAATATTAAACAGTAATTACTGTAATAATTATTGAGTAGTTCCTTCTTACGTGAGAATCAATAATTGGTGCAATACCGTTTGCTACTGTGCAATAATGCGTATTACTGTGTTTTAACCACCGGGTATTCCAACAGTGTTAATGGTAACAACTACGCCGTTATTTATAAAAAATCATACTTGTCATTTTCTTCATCCAATCGCTTTCCGTTATGGGGCCCACAAAAGGTTTCGCCGTCGTACGAATATTCCCTGACAGGAAGAATATTCCACGACCAAACAAATATTCCCCGATAATAATGAATATTTTATAACCACTTGCTTATTTAAAAATATTTGCGCATTTTACCCATAACTAACCACATTAATCAAATCAACCCTTACTATTTCAAAATAATAAACAGAGGAAATTCAATTTCATTTATAAAAAGTTGGGGTCTTACAACCTTCTCTTCTTATGAAATTTCGTCCTTGAAATTGACGTACGTACCTGGTGTTTCGAAAAGGTGAGGATACCTCTTTTTTATTTCTGATTCCAACTCCCAGGTCATTTCTTCAATAGCATGGTTCCTCCACAAAACCTTAACTTGTGGTATAACCTTGGTGCGTAGGATATGCTCTTTCCTATCCAAGATCTTAACAGGTACCTCCTCGTACGTTAAATCTTCGGCTATCTCGTCTGGTTCTAACTCAATAATGTGGTTTGGGTCCTTCACATATTTATGAAGCACAGATATGTGAAAAACGTTATGAACATGAGACATGCTTGGAGGTAACGCGAGTCTATAGGCCATATTTCCTACTCGATCAAGAATCTAAAATGTACCAATAAATCGTGGATTGAGCTTTCCTCTCTTCCCGAATCTTGTAACTCCTTTCCATGGAGCAATACATAACAATATATGATCCCCAATGTCAAATTCCACGTCCTTTCGATGAAGATCCGCATAACTCTTTTATCGATCATATGCCGTTTGTATACGTTGTCGAATCGTTTGGATCTTCTCTGTAGTCATTCGCACCAACTTTGGTCCCAACAACGTTGCTTCTCCCACCTCATCCCAACATACTGGATAGCGACACTTTCGTCCATATAATGCCTCAAATGGAGCCAAACCTATACTTACATGATAACTGTTGTTGTAGGAGAATTCCACCAATGGTAGGTACTTATCCCAACTCCCTTTGAAATCTAGGACACAAAGTCTTCATAGATCTTCAAGAGTTTGAATAGTCCTCTATGATTGTCCGTCCGTTTGAGGATGGTATGCAGAACTGAATCGTAAATCTGTGCCCATAGCTTTCTGCAAGCTAACCAAAAATCTTGAAGTGAATCTTGGGTCACGATCCGAAACTATGGATACTAGCATGCCATGCAATCTCACAATCTCATTTACGTACATACTAGCAAGACGTTCAAGGGAATAAGTCTCCCGTATAGGTAAGAAATGGGCAGACTTGGTTAATCTATCAACAATAACCCAAATCGCATTTATGCCTTGAGAAACTGTGGGAAGACCCGTAACGAAATCTATGGTAATGTGTTCCCACTTCCATTTCAAAATCTCAAGTGGTTGCAATGGACCATTTGGCACTTGATGCTCCGCCTTTACACGTTGACAAGTTAAACACCTGGAGATAAACTTCGCGATCTCTCTCTTCATATTGTTCCACTAAAATGTATGTCGAAGATCACGATACATTTTGGTACTTCCAAGATGGATTGCAAATGGTGTATTGTGTGCCTCCATCATGATCTTGTATTTCAAATCAGAGTCATTAGGAACACAAAGTCTGGAGTGGACTCAAAGTATTCCTTCTTCATCGATTCTTGCTTCTGGAATAGCACCTTCTTGTACTTTCTTCTTCATACGCATCGCTTGAATCCGTGGCTTGAAAGCGACTTTAACTTTTTTCGATTAAAGTTGGTTCTATGCGTATATTTGACATCATCGCATGGGTCCCCGGAGTCTTGAATTCTATCTTCATCTTTTGTAAATCACACAAAATAGGCCTTTGTGTTGACAACATCGCACTCGTTCCCGCATATGATCTTCTACTTAATGCATCAGCTACTACGTTCGCTTTTCTAGGATGGTATTGAATGGTATGGTCGTAGTCTTTCAACAGCTTGAGCCATCGTCGTTGCCGCATATTGAGTTCCTTTTGGGTGAAGAAATATTTGAGACTTTTATGGTCTGAATATATCTCCACTTTCTCCCCATATAAATAGTGCCTCCAGATCTTTAGTGCGAAAATGACTGCTGCCAACTCTAGATCATGAGTAGGATAATTCCTCTCATACTCTTTAAGTTATCGCGAGGCATAGGCTATGACTTTCCCATGTTGCATGAGAACACATCCTAACCCTTTACCTGAAGCATCGCTGTAGATAACAAATCCATCCGAACCAGATGGTATTGTCAGAACAGTTGCCGAAATGAGTCTCCTCTTGAGATCTTGGAAACTCTTCTCGCATTCCACGCTCCATACGAATTTTGTATCTTTACGAGTCAGCTGAGTTAACGGAGTAGCGATTCGAGAAAATCCTTCCACAAATCTCTGATAATAACCAGCTAAGCCCAGAAAGATATGTACTTTGGTCACCGATTTTGGTTACTCCCAACTTTGTATTGCTTCAATCTTCGCTGGGTCAACAGATACTCCATGTTTTGACACCACGTGCCCAAGGAATGCTACTTCCTCAAGCCACAACTCGCATTTCTTCAGCTTGGCATATAGCTTGTTATCATGAAGCCTTTGCAGTACCAGCTTCAAATGGTGCTCATGATCTTCATGACTTTTGGAATAGATGAGGATGTCATCAATAAAGACAACAACAAACTGATTCAAATATTCCTTGAATACTCAGTTCATCATATCCATGAAAGCCGTAGGAGCATTAGTCAATCCGAAAGACATTACTAAGAATTCATAATGCCCGTACCGAGTTCTGAAGGCAGTCTTTGGAATATCCTCAGTTCTAATCTTCAGCTGATGATATCCAGAACGAAGATCGATCTTTGAAAAGAATTATGATCGTTGTAACTGTTCAAACAGGTCATCAATGCGATGTAGCGGATACCTATTCTTAATGGTGACATGGTTCAATTCCCGGTAGTCAATACAAAGTCGCATACTCCCGTCTTTCTTCTTTACAAATAAAACAGGAGCACCCCAAGGAGATGTACTAGGACGAATAAAACCGATGTCCAACAACTCCTGTAGTTGGACCTTTAACTCCCGAAGTTTAATAGGAGCCATTCGATATGGGGTTTTAGAAATTGGCTTTGTACCAGGTTCAAGGTCAATAAAGAATTTAACTTCATGTTCTGGGGGTAGACCGAGAAGTTCTTCAAGAAATACGTCAGGAAATTCACTAACCACGGAATTATTATTTAAATCTGACGTGTTTTTGTTCAAGTTCGTAACACGGGCTAAGAAAGCTTGACATCCGTTTTTCAATAAACAAATAGCTTTATGGCTTGATATGACAGTGATTGACTTTAGAGGTTTGGTTGCTTGAATTCGCATAACAGGTTGGTTAGGAATATGGAAATTAACAACCTTACGAAAATAATCAATTTTAGCATGATGAGTGGTTAACCAATCAATCCCTAAAATCACATCAAATGCAAGTATTTTCAAAGAAGATTTATAAATGAATGCAATGAAAGTTTCTCCTAATGGAGTCTCCACAGATAAGTCAAAGTCTAATTTTTCCAGAGTAAAGTTTAAACGTTTAGCACAAGCAGGAGAGATAAATGAATGGGTAGCACCGGTATCTAGTAAGGTATAAAATTTGCAAGAATTTATGATTAGCTTACCCGTGATCACCTCATTTGGGTTCCTCGCATTTTGACCAGTCACAACAAACGCTCTTCCAGGAACCGTTGACTTTGACTTTTCTAGGACAACCTTTTGAGTCACCATCCCCGCTGGACTTGGTTTCGCTACAGTGCAATCAAGAGCGATATGTGTAAGACCCTGAATTTTATGAAATAAAAGTATTCAATTTTTCTTATAATTACTATTCAATATATGGTTAAATTGATTAATGTTAAAGTTAAGGGTGATATATGAAATTTTTTTCAAAATACACAAGTGGTTATAAAATATTCATTGTTGTTGAGGAATATTCGTTTGGTCGTGAAATATTCTTTCTATCGGGGAATATTCGTATGACGGCGCAGCCATTTGTGGGCCCCATAATAGAATAACTGTCGGATGTAAAAAATGACAAATTTGAGTTTTTATAAATAACGGCGTAATCGTTCTGCTAACAACATTTGAATACCCAAATTGTTAAAATACGATGTCTACGCTGTTGTTCACAAGATAGCTTTACGGTATTACACAGTATTTTTGAATTATTGATTCTTACGTAAGAAGGTACTACTCAATAATTGTTATAGTAATTACTGTTTAATATTTTATTTTATTAATTCAATAATTGCTGTGTTGATATTTTATATTATTATTGTTTCAATAATTATCACTGCATAGTATCTCCATTATCGGATCAATAATTCATATTATTTGAATAATATTATGAGATAACATTATTGACAATGTCTAGAAAGTTCTGTCAAAGAGAGGTTTGGTCACCTAATTGCGCGCCAGTAAGGAGAAATCCTTATTGGAAGCCCCCTCTTTCCTGGGAACTGCCTGGTTGTCATAATTGTGATTCTGTACTATTATTTGTGAATAATTAATTATTGATTTATATGATAAGGAAATATTTATTTGATGTGGATATAAATGATGAATTTATTTATGTTGTTATAAATGAAGGAATTAATTTTGAGGTGTTTTATCAGTATTTTGTCGGATTGGAGGTATTAAAAGATCAAATCGGTGTTCTTAAGCTCTATTGCGTGAGTTATAATTTTAATCCGACCGTTGGAGCATTGTGATTTTTGGATATGTTATACATATATGAGTTAAGTATATGTCCACAAATTTTGAACCGTTAAAAATTAACGCATGATTTGTTATGAATTTTAAAAGGTGTTGAAACGATGCTTAAAATCATCTGTTTGTGAATTTCTGATATGTTCGGTCTGGAATTTGAAAAAACTTTCTTCTGTAAAGTTGTAGAGAATTTCATTTCGTGTGGAATGGATATAAAATTCGTATTTTTCTGATAAACAGGCTATTTTCTATGAATTATTGAAGATTCAGAAAATAAAATGATTTTTATTAAAATTAGGTGGGACCCACTTTTGGTTGTTAAGAAAACATGTGCTGATTTTGGGTGGACCCCACTGTGGTGGCTGAGATTTTGGTCTAGCTTGGCTGCGTAGGAGAGAAGAAAATAATATAATATTATTTTATTAATTTAGTCTCCTTTGGCGTTCTAGCATTTTCCTATAAATAGATGCTTATGTTAGAATTAAAAATCACACCAGAAACAAGTTTTCTTTTTCTCTATATGATTGAGCGTATTTTTGTGAGTATTTAGATACTTTAAGAGTTGCTATTCAGTGAAAGTTTCCTTTGGCTTTTCATCCGATATTCTAGTCAGAAGTACTGCTCTTTCGAGGTAAGGGATTTTAAAGGTTATTATGTTTTTCAGTTCGTACTTCTTCCGGCCTTCAGAAAATTCTGGAAAAATTTGAAATGATATTTTGATGAGTTTTATTGATTGTGTCCAAAAATGGTGATTTTTTGATGTATAGATTAAGAGTTATGAATTTTATGAGAACATACTATTTTAAAAGTAACCGCTTATAACTCCTTGTGGTTAACTCCAAAATTGATGAAATTTTTATTAGGAATACATCTATATAATATCAGTGTACTCTTTGAATTTCAAAATTTTTGGATAAAAGTATAATTTATGATAAATGTCTAAATATTCGGCGGTTTTGGCCATATGAAAAATAGTATATGAATTTTAAAAATTCTGAGAACAATATATGTTCAATATGGGACTATATTCTGCTAAATCCCAGAAAAGAAATATTTTTGAAACTGATTTGGTATTATTCATGAAAATGGACTAGTTATGAATGAAAGAATTAAATATGTTATGTGAAGGAACAAAAATTAGAAAATAGGATTTTATGGCTTGAGAATCTTACATGAGTTATATGCAGATTTTTTATGAGGGTTTTGGTTATTGGTGATGAAATCTTAAGAGTTGGCATTTTTTGATGAATAAATGCATTAATTAGTAAAGTGTAAACAATTTAAATAAATTGTTTATAAGCTTAAGAAATATTATTCTTTCAATATCATTATACCGAAATATTGGTATGGATTTTATTGTGGAATTTTTACCTTTTTCATGTCGGAGTTACTATTCACAAGTTACTATTCATGAGTTACTATTCACAAGTTACTATTCACGAGTTACTATTCACAGGTACTATTCACAACAAAATTGGTTTCTTTTTCTGACCAAATTATCGTTGATTTATGAATCTTACTCTTGAGATTAAATCTATATGTTGATTATATTGTTTTTATTATCATATATAACATTTTTAAACCTTAATGATGATATTTCTCTTTGACTTGTGTGTAAAGATGGGTAGATTTTTGATATGATCATGACTATGGGTTCTCTTTGGCCAGTAGTGCAAAGTTGAATTGTTGACTGGTATGATCATGACCATTGAATTTATAATTGAATATCTTTAGCTTAAGTGCAAAGGTGAATTGATCAACATGGTTATAATTATTGTTTATATAAATTCTGAAATGATTATATATTTCTTTGAGATATTAATATTTTTGGCCTGTAGTGCAAATATGAACTTGTGATTAATATATTTGGCATGTAGTGCAAATATGAACTGTTGAGGAATATCTTTGGCATGTAGTGCAAAGATGAATTGTTGATGAATATCTTTGGCCCGTAGTGCAAAGATGACCTGTTGTTGAATATCTTTTGCCAATAGTGCAAAGATGAACTGTTGATGAATATCTTTGGCCCGTAGTGCAAAGATGAATTTATTATTATTATTATGAACAGGAACTGTGATTTGGTATAACCATGATCTTTGATGTTTCAGGTAAAGACATGTGATGAAAATTATCTTCGTCCTGGATGCGAAGAGAAATTTAGAATAACAAATATGATTATGAGTATGATTGTGGACCAGAACTGTTGATTGATGTTACAGGGATAAAATATTGTTGGTGAATTTTTAACATAGAGAAGATAATAAACTTTATGGTCTATTTGACTCTTCTAATGGATTGCTCGTTCTGCTGCATTTATGGTTGAAAAGTTTTATCATCTACCATATGGTCTAAATGTCTGATTTATTACTAATGAAGGCTATTGATAATTTAATTATCTTTAGTCATGATATTCTTTACTGGGCTAGTTGTGCTCACCCTTCTGTTTCACAATTCCTTTCAGGTAATAAGAGTGTAGCTGGGTCGAGCGGGGGTAACAGGGGAATAGAACGGTGGTCATCATTTAGTAGTTATATTTGGTGAATCAAAGAGGGTGAGGCGAACCCAACGTTGGAAGGGTGTTTTGCTACTATCATACAAGACGTCTAATGACATACAACCTCGTGTCATCATAAGACAAGGTTGTGTACATCCACTTGCTGAGTATATCTACGAGCGCTATCTATATAATCTTGGTGTTTGTTTGAAGTATAATTCTCAATTAGAGACAGTGGAGATAATGATATGTCAAGAGAAGACTCACCATTGGAAAGAATATGATAGTAATCTTCTCATTTTTCTTTGGGGTCTATTGGGTCAACCAAGGATAATTCTGTGGCCATGTGATATCTATTATAACCTAGACGCATGGCCTCCCATATACGAAGGTTTCCTTGAGCACTTCCCAAAGATTTTAATTTCTAAAACAGTTTTTGACTGTACCTTTATGTAAGATGACATGGTGACGTTCTACCCAAGTTGGTGTTAAGAGTCATAGTTGATAGATATATTTGTATCAAAAATCACAACACATGAGTTGTTGTATTTTGCACGACAATTGTTGTAATAAAGTTGTAGTTGTTTTCTGTACCATGTATTTGGCGACTCAGAATGGGTTGGATGGAATGGACCTATTTTGGGGTTGTCACATTTGGTATCAGAGCTTAGGGATATGATCTTTGACGGAGATCCGGGATTAGAACTAGGAAGGGAGAGACGAGTTATATCCTTCGCTAGTGTGTGTCCTACCTAAGCTGAATTTTCTTACTTAAGTTGACAAATTGTGATATGTTAATTAACATTTTTTTTGAAGCTGTATTCTAGAATGATATCTGAAATACAGAAGATGAGCAATAGAGAAATCATGATGACAGGGATGATGGAATCTGAAATGAAAGCAAGGTATTCTCAACTCTTTGAAATACCAGGTACGTAAATTTTGAGGACGAAATTTCATAAGGAGGGAAGATTGTAAGACCCCGAATTTTATGAAATAAAAGTATTCAATTTTTCTTATAATTACTATTCAGCAAATGGTAAAATTGATAAAAGTTAAAGTTAAGGGTGATATATGAAATTTTTTTCAAAATGCACAAGTGGTTATAAAATATTCATTGTTGTCGGGGAATATTCGTTTGGTCGTGGAATATTCGTTACGTCGAATAATATTAAATGCGACGGTAAATGACCATTTGTGGGCCCCATAATGTAATAATAATCTTGGATGTAGAAAGCGACAAATTTGAGTTTTTTTAAATAACGGCGTAATCGTTACCGTTAACACTGTTGGAATACCCGGTGGTTAAAATACAATAATACGCGTGGTTGCGGTGAAGCTGCCAGATTGCATGATTTTTTGAATTATTGATTTTTACGTGAAGAAGGCACTAGTCAATAATTGTTACAGTAATTACTGTTCAATATTTTATTTTATTGATTCAATAATTGCTGCGTTGATATTTTATATTATTGTTGTTTCAATAATTATCACTGCAGAGTATCTCCATTATCGGATCAATAATTCATATTATTTGAATAATATTATGAGATAACATTATTGGCAATGTCTAGAAAGTTATGTTAAGGAGAGGTTTAGTCACCTAATTGCGCGCCAGTAAGGAGAAATCCTTATTGGAAAGCCTCATCTTTCCTGGGAACTGCCTGGTTGTCATAATTGTGATTCTGTAATATTGTTTGTGAATAATTAATTATTGATTTATATGAGAAGGAAATATTTATTTGATGTGGATATAAATGATGAATTTATTTATGTTGTTATAAATGAAAGAATTAATTTTGCGGTGTTTTATCAGTATTTTGTCGGATTTGAGGTATTAAAAGATTAAATCGGTGTTCTTAAGCTCTATTGCGTGAGTTATAATTTTAATCCGACCGTTGGATCATTGTGATTTTTGGATATGTTATACATATATGAGTTAAGTATATGTCCACAAATTTTGAACCATTGAAAATTAACGCATGATTTGTTATGAATTTTAAAAGGTGTTGAAACGATGTTTAAAATCATCTGTTTGTGAATTTCGGATATGTTCAGTCTGGAAATTGAAAAAACTTTCTTCTGCAAAGTTGTAGAGAATTTGATTTCGTGTGGAATGGACATAAAATTCGTATTTTTCTGATAAACATGTTATTTTCTATGAATTATTGAAGATTCGGAAAATAAAATGATTTTTATTAAAATTAGGTGGGACCCACTTTTGGTTGTTGAGAAAACATGTGCTGATTTTGGGTGGGCCCCACTGTGGTGGCTGAGATTTTGGTCTAGCTTGGCTGCGTAGGAGAGAAGAAAATAATATAATATTATTTTATTAATTTAGTCTCCTTTGGCGTTCTAGCTTTTTCCTATAAATAGATGCTTATGTTAGAATTGAAAATCACACCAGAAACAAGTTTTCCTTCTCTCTATATGATCGAGCATATTTTTGTGAGTATTTAGATACTTTGAGAGTTGCTATCCAGTGAAAGTTTCCTTTGACTTTTCATCCGATATTCCAGTCAGAAGTATTGCTCTTTTGAGGTAAGGGATTTTAAGAGTTATTATGTTTTTCAGTTTGTACTTCTTCCGACCTTCAGAAAATTCTGGAAAAATTTGAAATGATATTTTGATGAGTTTTATTGATTGTGTCCAAAAATGGTGATTTTTGGATGTATAGATTAAGAGTTATGAATTTTATGAGAATAGACTATTTTAAAAGTAACCGCTTATAACTCCTTGTGGTTAACTCTAAAATTAATGAAATTTTTATTGGGAGTACATCTATATAATATCAGCTTACTCTGTGAATTTCAAAATTTTTGGATAAAAGTACAATTTATGATAAATGTCTAAATATTCGGCGGTTTTGGCCATATAAAAAATAGTAAATGAATTTTAAAAATTCTAAGAACAATATATGTTCAATATGGGACTATATTCTGCTAAATCCCTGAAAAGAAATATTTTTGAAACTGATTTGGTATTTTTTATGAAAATAGACTAGTTATGAATGAATGAATTAAATATGTTATGTGAAGTAAGAAAATTAAAAAATAGGATTTTATGGCTTGAGAATCCTACATGAGTTATATGCAGATTTTTGATGAGGGTTTTTGTTATTGGTGATGAAATCTTAAAAGTTGGCATTTTATGATGATTAAATGCATTAATTAGTAAAGTGTAAACAATTTAAATAAATTGTTTATAAGCTTAAGAAATATTATTCTTTCAATATCATTATACCGAAATATTGGTATGGATTTTATTGTGAAATTTCTACCTTTTTTATGTTAGAGTTACTATTCACGAGTTACTATTCATAAGTTACTATTCACGAGTTACTATTCATGAGTTACTATTTACGGGTACTAATCACAACAAAATTGGTTTCTTTTTCTGACCAAATTATCGTTGATTTATGAATCTTACTTTTGAGATTAAATCTATATGTTGATTATATTATTTTTATTATCATATATAACATTTTTATAACCTTAATGATGATATTTCTCTTTGACTTGAGTGTAAAGATGGGTAGATTTTTGGTATGATCATGACTATGAGTTCTATTTGGCCAGTAGTGCAAAGTTGAATTGTTGACTGGTATGATCATGACCATTGAATTTATAATTGAATGTCTTTAGATTAAGTGCAAAGGTGAATTGATCAACATGGTTATAATTATTGTTTATATAAATTTTGAAATGATTATATATTTCTTTGAGATATTAATATATTTGGCCTGTAGTGCAAATATGAACAATTGATTAATATATTTGGCATGTAGTGCAAATATGAACTGTTGAGGAATATCTTTGGCATGTAGTTCAAAGATGAATTGTTGATGAATATCTTTGGCCCGTAGTGCAAAGATGACCTGTTGTTGAATATCTTTGGCCAGTAATGCAAAGATGAACTGTTGATGAATATCTTTGGCCCGTAGTGCAAAGATGAATTTATTAGTATGATTATGAACAGGAACTGTGATTTGGTATAACCATGATCTTTGATGTTTCAGGTAAAGACATATGATGAAAATTATCTTCGTCCTGGATGCAAAGAGAAATTTAGAATCACAAATATGATTATGAGTATGATTGTGGACCAGAACTGTTGATTGATGTTACAGGGATAAAACATTGTTGGTGGATTTTTAACATAGAGAAGATAATAGACTTTATGGTCTATTTTACTCTTCTAGTGGATTGCTCGATCCGTTGCAACTATGGGTGAAAAGTTTTATCATCTACCATATGTTCTAAATCTTTGATTTATTACTGATGAAGGCTATTGATAATTTAATTATCTTTAGTCATGATATTCTTTACTGGGCTAGTTGTGCTCACCCTTCTGTTTCACAATTCCTTTTAGGTAATAAGAGTGTAGTCGGGAATCGGCCAGGGGTAATAGGAATAGAAACAAAGGTCATCATTTAGTAGTTATATTTGGTGAATCAAATAGGGTGAGGCAAACCCAACGTTGGAAGGGTGTTTTGCCACTATCATACAAGATGTCTAATGACATACAACCTCGTGTCATCATAAGACAGGGTTGTGCACATCCACTTGCTGAGTATATCTACAAGCACTATCTATATAATCTTGGTGTTTGTTTGAAGTATAATTCTCAATTAGAGACAGTGGAGATAATGATATGTCAAGAGAAGACTCACCATCGGAAAGAATATGATTGTAATCTTCTCGTTTTTCTTTGGGGTCTATTGGGTCAACCAAGGATAATTCTGTGGCCTTATGATATCTATTATAACCTAGACGCATGGCCTCCCATATACGAAGGTTTCCTTGAGCACTTCCTAAAGATTTTAATTTCTAAAACAGTTTTTGACTATAACTTTATGTAAGATGTCATGATGACGTGCTACCCAAGTTGGTGTCAAGAGTCACAGTTGATAGATATATTTGTATCAAAACTCACAACACATGAGTTGTTGTATTTTACACGACAATTGTTGTAATAAAGTTGTAGTTATTTTCTGTACCATATATTTGGCGACTCAAAATGGGTTGGATGGAATGGAACTATTTTGGGGTGCTCACAATATGTCCTTCCTTTCCATAATTATAGCATACCTTGAACTGTTGTGGACAGTTTGGGCTGATGTGTCCCTCTTTTCCACATTTATAGCATACGACCGGTGGTCGTTCTCCTCCCTTAGAACCAATTGTTGCTGGTGCTGACGTCTTCACATTATCATTATTGAATCTCCTCTTTTTAAAATCTCCCCCTAACTCGCTTCTTCTATTTTCATGGCCACGATTACCAGTAGAGTGTTTACCGCTTTTGTCCGAATGTTTTCCTCCCCGCTGGTTTTCATTGCTCTCAGATGATCACGCCACCCCCAGGTACATGACCTCAGTTGTAGTCCTTCGGTTGAACATACTCATTATCTCGCTCTAATAATTGAGCTATGTTTACAACATCTGAATATAAAGAAAATTTATGAGAGATAAGATATTGCTGAATCTCGAGTTTTAGACCTCTTAGAAACATCTGCGTCATTCGTTCATCATTCTCTACCAAATGAGGTGTAAACCTGGATAACTCTGTGAACTTCGCCTCGTACTGGGACACCGTCATATTGTTTTGTTCCAGTCTAATAAACTCTACCTCCTTCATATGGCGAATACTTTCAGGAAAGTACTTGTCATTGAAAAGTTTCAAACGCTTTCAAGACATCTTTGAGTGCGGTAAGTCAGGTACGCTTCACGACTCCCACCAAGAGTCTGTCTCGCCACGGAACATAAAGGTGGCGAATGGAACCTTTTGTTCCTCCGTGCATCCCAAGACATCAAATATCTTGGTAATTTGTTTGACCCACGTTTCCGCCTTGATCGGATCTGATTTTTCAATAAATTCTGGTGGTCCCAACTCTTTGAACTGCTTGGTCGTGACAAGCTGCGAATTGCTATCATTTCCACCCATATTTTGTACACGAGTCTCCCTCGTCTGGTTTTGCATGAACTGCAAATAGCTTCTAAACATCCCATCATTCATCATTTGTTCGGTAGTGTTGTTTACAGGAAGAATATTGCCTTCCTGTTGCACGTTCCCCTGGGTGGTGATTAAAGGTGTCTCCACGGTCTCATTCACTCCACTGTTAATATTCCTAGCTGCCATTCTCAAATATTGCCATAAAACAGGGGTTAATTAAAGAAATTAAATGCCACATAATATCCTTATATTATGACTGACCAAACAAATAAGCTTAGGTATGACACACTAGCGAAGGATTACTCGTCTCTCCCCTCCTAGTTCTATTCCCCGATCTTCGCCAGAGACCATATCCCTAAGCTCTGATATAAACTCTGACGCCCCCAAAATAGGTATACAACACCAATTCTGAGTCGCCAAATACATGGTACAGAAACAACTACAACTTTATTAATACAATTGTCGTGCAAGATACGACAACACTTAAACTGTGAGTTTAAATACAAATATTGTCATCTAGACAATATTCACACTCAAATAAGTCCTCATTACAATTATTAATACACTATTTTACAAAATAGTGAGGAATACTAGAACAACTTCTAGAACCATCATTCCACATCCCGACTAGTACTCGCTACATTCTCGCCTCCTGAGAAGAAAAATGGAACAAAAAGGAAAAGGGTGAGCTCAACTAGCCCAGTAAAGAATATTATGACTAAGATAATATAGAATAAATTATCGTTAGTCCTCAACAGGGAAAATCTAATAGAATACAATAGACAACAAGTTTTAAATCAATATTCGCAGCGGAAATAACAATTTATTTGAAGAGGTAAGTAGAGAATGAAATCTACTATCTTCTATATATGAATTTAAAAGTTCATCGTCTATATTTTATCCCTGTAACATCAATCAATATATATCTGGAATCAAATATTCATCTTTGCACCACAGGACAAAGATATTCATCAGTTGGTCATGTTCATCTAAACACCTGTTCATCTTTGCACTACAGGCCAAAGATATTCATCAGAAAATCATTTATCTTTGCACTACAGGCCAAAGATATTCAGTTATATCATCATTTAGGAACGAGGATGATGAAAAATATTTAAAAGAAAATGAATCCAGTGAAACAAAAGAACAAATATTAAGGATTCGTACTTTAAATAATCCAAGTTCAAAAATACTTCATAAATAACCATAGTGGACTAAAATTTAAGAATGAAGACCAAAACATAGATCCAATCAAAGATAGGAACCATAACAGACAATCTTGAACACAGAAAAGAAAATTTAATGTTTCTGTGAATAGTGTCGTATTCGTGAATAGTGCCGTATACGTGAATAGTGTCGTATACTTGAATAGTAACTCCGACACTAAAAGATAGAAATTTCAAAAGAAAAATCATCATGCTTCGTGAATAGTACTCGTGAATAGTAACACATGAATAGTAACTCATGAATAGTAACCCCGACATGAAAAGATAAGAATTTCACAAGAAAAATCTTACCAATATTCCGGTATAATGATATTGAAAGAAATAATATCATTTATAAAAAATAACATCCCTTACCTCGAAAAGACAAGATTACATTTGGAATCGAATCGATATAGTCTTTGAAGGAACTTACACCGTATAGGAACTCTCAAAGTATCAAAATACTCACAAGAATACGCTCAATAATATAAAGAGAGAAATCTTTAGTTTCTGGTGTGATTTTTAATTCTAACCTAAGCACCCTATTTATAGGAAAATGCTTAGAACACCAAAGCAGAAAATTTAATAAAATAATATTATTATTATTAAAATTCCTACGCCCACTTTGAAATTCTGAATTCAGCATGCTTAAGAACAAGTGGGGCCCACCAATCATAACAAAAACGTTTTTAATAAAAAAATAATTAAAACTTCAAAAAATAATTATTCTGGAACTTCAATAATTCATAATAAATAGACCTTTTATCAGAAAAATTCAAATCTTATGTCTTTTTATAGGAAATTCAATTCTCTACAACTTTGCAAAATAAAGTTTTTCCAAATTCCAAACATAAATTGACCGAAATTCACATACGGACGATTTTATAGGCTATAATCAAATTTCAGTCAAGAAATGGGATCCACAAACATGAAAAACATGTTTTAAATATTTTTTGTAACAAAAATATTCTTCCTCCTCATTTACTCATATATCCCACATTCATTGTAAAAATATCACTATTATTATATTATTATAATATAATAATAAATTATTTTATCAGAAAAGATAAAATATCAATTTTCAACAATTGTCACTTTTCTAAAAATTCCTCCATTTATATCCACATAAATAAATATTTTTCTTATCATATAAATCAATAATTAATTATTCACAAATAATATTACAGAATCACGATAATGACAACCAGACCGTTCCCAGGAAAGAGGGGGCTTTCCAATAAGAATTTCTTCTTACTAGCGCACAATAAGGTGACCAAACCTCTCCTTAGACAGAACTTTTTAGACATTGCCAATAATGTTATCTAGTAATATTATTAAAATAATATGAATCATTGATCTGATAATGGGAAATACTGTGTAGTGACAATTATTAAAACAATAATAATATAAAATATCAACGTAGCAATTATTGAATCAATTAAAAAAATTATTGAACAGTAATTAATGTAACAATTATTGAGTAGTGTCTTCTTACGTAAGAATCAATAATTGGTGCAATACCGTGTGCTACTGTGCAACAATGAGCATTACTGTGTTTTAACCACCGGGTATTCTAACAGTGTTAATGGTAACAACTATGCCGTTATTTATAAAAACTCATACTTGTCGTTTTCTTCACCCAATCGCTTTCCATTATGGGACCCACAAAAGGTTGCGCCGTCGTATGAATATTCCCTGACAGGAAGAATATTCCACGACCAAACGAATATTCCCCGACAACAATGAATATTTTATAACCACTTGCTTATTTAAAAATATTTACGCATTTTACCCATAACTAACCATATTAATCAAATCAACCCTTACTATTTCAAAATAATAAACAGAGGAAATTCAATTTCATTTATAAAAAGTTGGAGTCGTACAGATATGTAGTCTTACACTAGAACTACACGATCTGACCAATATCATTCCCAGAAACACAATACTCACTGATTTACACTTGGTCAAAGGAAGCAAGTCGAAACTGCCTTATGAGAATGCTCAAGAACAGCTCAAGAACACCTATAGCGACAATTTCGTCACTATAGGGCCCTTTGGCGATAAATATTTTCAGAAATTAATTAATTTAATAAAATAAATAGAAAAAAATAGTTTTAAATTATTAAAAATACATAATAAATTATTAAAAATTATTTTAAAGTCCTAAAATTAGTTTTTAATTATTTTAAGTATATTTCATAAATATTTAATATTTTTGAAATATTAATAGTATTTAATTTATTTAATTATAATATTAAATAAATTAGTTAAAAATGATTTAAATACTTAAAAAATCATTTAAAATTATATTATGGTATAAGAAAATATTTGAAGTTATTTTTAATAATTTGTGATAAATTTCATTAATAAATTAATATTAATGATAATTAAGTTATTTAATAAAAAATTAAATAAATAAATTAAAAATGATTTTATTATATTAAAATTATTTTATATATTAATAAGGTATTTAAAAGTATTTTAAGTTATTAAATATAACTTTCAATATTTAAAGGTAAATATTTTAATTACTTATTATTAATGATATTAAGGTTATTTAATAATTATATTAAATAAATTAGTTTAAAATGATTTTATTATTATAAAAATCATTTAAAATTAAAATAAAGTGTTTAAAGATATTTTAAGTTATAAAATGTAACTTTTAATATTTAAAGGATATTTTCATTAATAATTTAATATTAATAATTATTAATTTATTATAAATGATATTAGAGTTATTTAATAATAATATTAAATAAATAATTTAAAAATGGTTTTATTGATTTAAAATCATTTAAAAAGGAAATAAATGGATTAAAAATATTTTAAGTTATAATTAAGGACTTTTTATATTTTGATGAATAAGACATTAATAATTAAATATTAATGGTAATTATTTAAAATGATTTTAATTCTTTTAAAAAATCATTTAAGGATAATATTAATACTTTAAAAATATTCTAAGTTATTATAAATAACTTTAATATTTTGGCAATGGTTTCATTAATAGTTTAATAATAATTAAATATTAATGATAATAGAATCGATTGATATTTAAATCATTTAATAATGATTCCGATGTTTGAAAATTCATGATAAATTATAATAAATGTTTAAAAATTATTATAAGTCATTTAAAAATAATATGACTGATACTTACAGATGTTGAGCAATAGGATAGAGTTTTAGACCCGATAATTACCCGATAAAGTCAGCTTCATTACAATCGATATGTTTCGAAATTGATCCTGACTTAGATATTTTGGTTCAGTATTAATGTTTGTTTGTGATTCAATGACTGTTAAACATATGTGACAATGTGATTAGGTTATGTGCTGACTGTGATAAGCAGTATTATGAGTTACGATATGTATTTCTAATCGATAGAATGATCTTATTAATGATAGGTGTCGACATAAAAGATAAAAAACTAAGTTGCGTAATTGTAAGCAGCAGACCAGGTAAGTATCCTACCTTTGCATTTTCTTTATGCAATGGACATAAGTAAGAAGATTCAGATTTATATTATTATTGTACTAGATTATTAACCATATTGTCGTATATATTATATCCGATCATTGTTTATCAACATGATATTAGATTATATAACTCATATATATATTATGTTCGTTAATTTCGAAATACATATATATATATATATAAACTGTCTAAGCTATTTGACCAGCTAGACACAGATTTAGAAATATCGTTGAATATGATAAAACCTTTTTGTATCCAATCAAATTATTTTGGTTCGGATTCCAGACTAAGTATGAACATCCCAATCAAGGGAAAACTTTTATGCGCCCAAGGCGGACAGAGTGAACGATACCCTCGTTCTTGCATGTAGTATTGATCAATCACAGGCATAACATAATTTGATTACCCCGTGCACATAAGTTATGATTTTTTCTTATGATGAAGTTCTGCTAAACCTTAGCGAAAACTAAAAATATTGTTTATAGCCTGTCAACTAATACCCATTTATAGCTAGTACGTAGTTTCAAAATTGTGAGATAGAGTTGTTATGTTATTATTATCGGTTTAGTTTACTTCACACCTATTGAATCATTGTAGAAGTGATGTATAAAAAAAACATTTAATCATTTCAGCTAGTATTTATAATTGTTATTACTTGCTGGGCACTCAAATGCTCATCCTTGCTTAATTTAAATGTTTTCAGCTAAGTGTGATCAACCAGAAGGTTCAAGCAAGAACAAAGACAAAGGAAAGCAAACAATATAAGTTTAATGGTATCTTTTGTAATAGTTATACATTATTAAGGCAATGATATTTATTATCTATCATGTAATGAAGTGTACTAAAGGTCGTGTACCTGGGATTAGACTCTGATATATATAAATTAAGTTTGGTATTTATATTATTGTTATTATTATTAGTATTATTCCGCTCATAGAAATGGTATCGTGAAGCACCAAGTTCGAGTTTCAAGTACCCGGATTTGGGGGCTTTACAAGTTGGTATCAGAGCTTGGGGTTAGAAACCTTAGGTGAGTTAGACCTTAGGCTATAACCTTAGAACATAGGGAAACGTTGAAAATACAAATAACTCATATAGAGTTTATAAGGAGATGAATTGAATAAATTCATCGTTAAACGAAATAAAAGATAACTTATATAAAATTATTATTTGTTGTGTGTATATATTATGTGCTAATCAAGATAGTTGGTGTGTAGATGTCAGATAGAAAAGAATTAGGATACCCTCAGATTGTAAGGAAGGAGTCAACCTCTATAACCGAGCCAATATCAAAGCCAGTAGCTGAAATAGAGGCTCACATTGAAAGTTACCTCAATGAGGTGATTATACTAGAAAGTGTAGTACCGTACCTAGAAACGATAGTATAACTGATAGGTAGAGTATAGTTACAGAATATAAGATTAAGCTCGAGTTCTTAAACTCTTATGCTTGTGGTGAGTTCTTAAACTTATAATGTTGTTGGGTTTCGGCATAGAAACGCAACGGAAATAAACCAATTAAAGGCAATTCTGAAACCCTAAAATAGGATCCATGCGAAAAATTCAATTAATTCAGAGGTTAGAAATTATACCGATTGTTAAAGCTATAATCGATGCGATCGAATCTCCAACGCAATTCAAATGGACTGCGTCTCTACGGTATCCACACGAACGCTCCACACGAATCGTGCTACGATCTGCAGAAGAAGGAAACGCGATACTAGCCACCAAGGATGTGGATTTTCTGAAACTATTTTCTCTCTAGTCTCTCTCTAAGAGCGGCTAGGGTTTTGGTTAATGAATAATCCTAAAATGGTCGCTACATATCATATATATAGCGATTAAAAGCAATTATTCAAAACCTAATTTAATAAAATAAGAATTTATATATATATCTTAATTAAGTCTTACTTAATTAATATACCTATATATAAATTATCCTATTAATTTAAATTCGTAATTTAAATATTATCAATCATATTGACATATTTAAATCTTTATAATTTAAATTAATTTCCTTTTAATTACGTTCTATGTGTGTGACCCTATAGGTTATTATTACGTTGACAATAATTTTAAAATCATATTATAAAAGTATAATCAGTGAGCGGCATCTAGTAATGCATCACTGCTACCCAAGTAATAATAAGATCGATGATTCGATGCAACCTTTTAGTGACCAATGTTTCAATTTAATTTAATCTGAGTTTTTCTTGATCAATGAGTAGACTATATAAAACAAATCACTATTTGAGTATGGCCATGCATTTCATAGTCCTACTCAGTCAAGAGGCCTATGGATATCACCCCTAATACATAGGAGGGTTAAATTCCATCTAGATCACTCATATTACTCACACGATTCATGATGTACCCAATAATCACCTTTATAGTCCACCCTATTAAAGGTGACATTTGATGATATCAAAGTACATAAATTCCCGTGTAGAAATATAGTGATTTCAAGTCGGAGGACCATTACATCATTATCACTATAAGAATTCCTAATGACACTTCGCATAATGCTCCACATAGAATTCTCATGGTGGGTCTGTCCAGTACATCGTTCTCTAACATGTACCTATGCATTGACTTAATATCACAAATATTTATGACCAATGAGATTTAGTCATCAGTCAATCCACATACTAGTCTTAATGCATCATTGTTGTCCCATCAATAATGATACTCGACTAGGGACATTTAAGAACAATGATACTAATTGTAAATATATAATCTCATGTTCAAGTCACATACTTGAAACTATATAATTTGTATCAATATTCTAAGGATTTTTATTATGTTAACATTTATATAACGCAGTAAATAAAACCGTAATAAAATTATTCATTTATTCAATCAAATATAATATCAAAACGTTAAGCAATTATATCAAATAATTGGCCTCTAGGGCATAAATTCTAACAAATGCGTGGTAAGAAAAAGGGAATTATTTTAGAATACCTCATATCATTCTTGAATTACTACTCCATTTCCTCACCAGCCCTTGAACCCTTGACCTCTAGAAACTAAATAATCAAACGAATACCAAACGGCTACAAGGAGGACTAGTATAGTTATGTGTGAATGGATTATCGAGGATAAGAATAGGTATGATTCTATGATGCATATAAGATAAGTATGTAAGTGTAATATAATATTCTTAACTTTTGTATAAATTGTGACAGCGATTCTCGACTTTTGAGTCACAAAGGGATAGTGGATGTTTAAAGCAATATATGCCAAGGTATGTCAAGTGTTATGAATATGAATCTATGATGGATTAATAAAATAAGTTGGTATAAAGATAATAGATATTTATCTGAACACTAGTTAATCTGAAGAAATGAGTCGAGTCAGTCATTTGAGCAGTCTTGAATGATGGTCACTTGAGCAGAGTCTTTGTGAATGATGGCTACCGGAGAAGGTGCTATGAATGATGGTCGTCAGAAGCAAAGTCTTGGGAAGATCGGCCTTCATCACATCCACTTTGATTGATTGATGGATGAGGGAATTACTTGTTGACTGTTTATCAGGCGAAGGGATCCTGAGCATCCTGAAGACTAATGGCGCCATAGGGGTCACAATTGTCTTCTTCTTCTTCTTCTTCTTCATTTTGACTAGATTCAGCTTCTCCGGACTGTGAAGAAGCATTTTCTGAAGCTTCAATTTCTTCGTCTAACTGATTAAATCTCAAATGAATAGCGTTGGCAAAGAGCCTTAGATGAGTTGTAGAATAACTATTAATATTAGAAATATCGATTGGATCAGGGGGGGGGGGGGGGCAACTGATTTACCTTTCGATTTATCAAATGACTTTTTGGATGATTTACTAGAAGATTCAATGGCGGGAGTTATGGTAACGGGAGGGGTCAGAAAAGGGGAAAGAAGAAATTCTTTTTGAACTTGGCCAACTATCATATCGACAACGAATTTATCCCACCACTTAATGTGAAAACGGCGAGACACATAGGTAATGGGTGATAACGAAGTCTGAGTTGTCCTTATGCCTATGGACGACGGAGACTGGAATATGGTGACTTCTTGAGGTGATAAAATTTCGTATTGCCATTTAAGGATCCAATGGATTTTATATTTACTACAGAAAAAAAGAAAAACTAGAACTCCTTCATAAACTGGATTATACTTAGCATGATTAGTAAAATGGTGAACTTATGTTTTGAGAAGATCGGGAAGAATCTCATAACATAGACCAAGTCTATTCCACCAAAGGGTGAACCACATGGGGATTTTACTCTTGAACTTGTGGTCGAATTGTAAAAACCACGAATGACTATGATCTTCATTTTGCTGAAGAAGGATTTTATTCCAAGCCTCAATATAATCGAAATAGCAATAAGAGCTAGTTTGATTAGAGAGTGACCTTAGATCTGAAGGATGATTTCCCCAGTCAGAAAAATTGAGTATTCTGACTAGATTGTCTTCTTCTTCTTCTTCTTCTTCTTTTTCTTCTTCTTCTTCTTCTTCATTTTGACTAGATTCAGCTTCTCCGGACTGTAAAAAAGCATTTTTTGAAGCTTCAATTTCTTCGTCTAACTGATTAAATCTCAAATGAATAGCGTCGGCAAAGAGCCTTAGCTGAGCTGTAGAATAACTATTAATATTAGAAATATCGATTGGATCGGGGGTGGGGGCAACTGATTAACCTTTCGATTTATCATATGACTTTTTGGATGATTTACTCGAAGATTCAATGGTGGGAGTTATGGTAATGGGAGGGGTCAAAAAAGGGGAAGGAGGAAATTCTTTTTGAACTTGGCCAACTATCATATCGACGCCGAATTTATCCCACCATTTGATGTAAAAACGGCGAGACACATGGGCAATGGGTGATAACGAAGTCTGAGCTGTCCTTATGCCTATGGACAACGGAGACTAGAATATGGTGACTTCTTGAGGTGACAAATTTTGTATTGCCATTTAAGGATCCAGGAGATGTTATATTCATAAACTGGATTATACTTAGCATGATTAGTAAAATGGTGAACTTATGTTTTGAGAAGATCAGGAAGAATCTCAAAACACAGACCAAGTCTAGTCCACCAAAGGGTGAACCACATGGGGATTTTACTCATGAACTTGTGGTCGAACTGTACAAACCACGAATGACTATGATCTTCATTTTGGTGAAGAAGGATTTTATTCTAAGCCTCAATATAATAGAAATAACAATAAGAGCTAGTTTGATTAGAGACTGACCTGAGATCTGAAGGATGATTTCCCCAGTCATAAAAATTGAGGATTTGTTTAATATAAAGCGAATGATAAAGAAGTTTTGACTTATTATCATTAGCGTAAATGGGTTTGATAAATACTGACTCGGTTTCAAGAAGGATGTCCTTATAATACGCAAGGGATTTATGAGGAGACCATGGGAGGAAATGCCAGATAGTAGGAAAATACTGGGCTGGAAGTTTAATGGGGTCATCTTTGGGTTTCATTTGTAACTCAAGGTGAAATAGGTGATGATCATACTTAGCGTGATATTTAGAGGCTGGGTAACTAGGTCTGTTTATAAAAAAAAGAAAGAGATTACTTTACTGATTCACCGGTCGTCTTTTTAATCTTTTCTTTCTAATTAAGTTTTTCAATAATAAAAACATATCCGCTGTTATATGGTATCAAAGCCACACGGTTGGTTCTTGGTTCTGTTAGTGGTTTTGATTAAAAATAGTTTGATTTGTTTTTAAATGTTTCTTCAAACTTTTATTTCTTTTGCTCCACTTCCAATCGCCTAACCTGCTGTAAAACACCTTAGATCGTCATAAGACCCGTTACGCCATTGTAAGTCTCCAGTGTGGGAGAAGTTTAGGCTAAAGGTATCATTAGATCTACATGTATGATTTTACTTAAGGCAAGAACGGTTTGAGTTTAAGCGGAATTATGAAATAAATAATTTTTGTTTAAACAGTTAACAAAGAAGTCTCCTGTTTAGATCGATTTCACTAATAGATCAGGACCAATCAAGTGATCCTTTGTTTCAGATTTCATCTGATTTGTTTTTAAACAAAATTTTTTTACAAAATTAATGAAATTTTGAAGATTTTGACCAATTTTTTGGTGAATTTTTTTTTTCTCCTTCTTTATAAACCAAATTTTTGGGGTTCAAACGGTATTTTCCTGGATAAAAATTTTAAGGTGGAAATGTATGGGGATGGTGATCCATCTGAGAAGATGATCAATGAAGACCTCCCAAGATCTCGCACCAACCAGTAAGACGGACCTCATCAGTTATCAAGAGTGATGGCCCCAGCCATCATCCCAGCTTTTGCTTTTACTTAAAGCAAAAGTCTTTTACTTTTAGTAAAATATAAAGTAAAGTAAAAGAATAACTTTTTCTTTTACTTTTACCAATGTAATGTAAATGTAAATGTAAAATATTTCTTATGTTTACTTTTACTTTAGTAAATTACTTTTACTTTGTACTTTTACTTCAGTGAATGTAATACTGAATCCTGCGTGATTCAATAGTAATTTAGTTTTCAGTTTTCTATTTAAGTAACTCGAAGTGTTAGAGTTACTCAGGCTTTTCTTTTGTAAGAAAACCTCACCTGAGGTCCTCTCTCCCCCTTCTCTCTAGAGTTAGACGAAGAAGAAGCTTGTTGCTTCCTTCTTCTAGTTAGATGAAGAAGAAGTCCTTCGCACTTCTTTCTTCCTTTAACAGTTAGATTCAGGTTATACTGTAATCCCTTCCTCAACTGTTTATAAATAAAAGGAAGAGATTACTTTACCGATTCACCGGTCGACTTCTTAATCTTTTCTTTCTGTTTAAGTTTTTCAATAATAAAAACTTATCCGTTGTTATATGGGATCAAAGCCACACGGTTGGTTCTTGGTTCTGTTAGTGGTTTTGATTAAAAATAGTTTGATTTGTTTTTAAATGTTTCTTCAAACATTTATTTCTTTTGCTCCACTTTCAATCGCCTAACTTGCTGTAAAACACCTTAGATCGTCATAAGACCCGTTACGCCGTTGTAAATCTCCAGTATGGGAGCAGTTTATGCTAAGGGTATCATTACATCTACAGGTATGATTTTACGTAAGGCAAGAATGGTTTGAGTTTAAGCGCAATGACATAAGAAAGAATTTTTGTTTAAACAGTTAACAAAGAAGTCTCCTGTTTTGATCGATTTCACTGAGAGATCAGGACCAATCGAGTTATCCTTTGATTCAGATTTCATTTGATTTGTTTTTAAACAATTTTTTTTTACAAAATTAATGAAATTTTGAAGATTTTGACAAATTTTATATTGGGCGGAATGAGGGAATGAAAGTTGCAATTGAAGAGAGCGCATACAAACACAATTGAATTACTAAATAAAAACAGTTTTATTGATAACTTAAACTATGTACAAGTGCAGAAAATAAAATGACTTACAAATTTACTTGACTAAGAACATTAGAAGAAGAGGGGTAAAGGAAGGCTAACAGCGGTAAAGGCTAAAGATTCAACTGAGAAGGAACTCAGCGTCTTTTAAAGTCTGTCTAACTAAATGAGTTCAGTTTCCTTTTATAGATCAAGGAAATAACTGTTACATGGTTACTATTACATTAACTAAGGTAAAAGTACAAAGTAAGAAACATATTACATTTACTAAAGTAAAGTAAAAATAAAAGGAATCTGCTTTCGCTGGAAAAGCTGGTGAATTCTTTTGACTTATGCGGCCGTGGGGCCTTGACGTATGTGACTGAAATAAATAAAGATGCTAGGCGTGAGTCGTCAGTTTGGCGGTGTGTTGTGAATGATGGTCACGGAGGGAAGTGCTTGGGAAGACGGCTTCCTTCATCACATCCACTTTGATTGATTGATGGATGAGGGCATTACTTGTTGACTGATAATCAGGAGAAGGGATCGTGAGCATCCTGAAGACTAATGGCGCCATAGGGGTCACAATTGTATTCTTCTTCTTCTTAATTTTGACTAGATTCAGCTTCTCCAGACTGTGAAGAAGCATTTTCTGAAGCTTCAATTTCTTCGTCTAACTGATTAAATCTCAAATGAATAGCGTCGGTAAAGAGCCTTAGCTAAGCTGTAGAATAACTATTAATATTAGAAATATCGATTAGATCGGGGGGGGGGGGGACCTTATTTACCTTTCGATTTATCAGATGACTTTTTGGATGATTTATTAGAAGATAAAATGGTGGGAGTTATGGTAACGGGAGGGGTCAGAAAAGGGGAAGGAGGAAATTCTTTTTGAACTTGGCCAACTATCCTATCGACACCGAATTTATCCCACCATTTGATGTAAAAATGGCGAGACACATGGGCAATGGGTGATAACGAAGTCTGAGCTGTCCTTATGCATATGGACGACAGTAACTGGAATATGGTGACTTCTTGAGGTGACAAAATTTCGTATTGCCATTTAAGGATCCAAGGGATTTTATATTTACTGTAGAAAAGAAGGAAAACTGGAACTCCTTCATAAACTGGATTATACTTAGCATGATTATTAAAATGGTGAACTTATGTTTTGAGAAGATCGGGAAGAATCTCATAACACAGACCAAGTCTAGTCCACCAAAGGGTGAACCACATGGGGATTTTTACTCTTGAACTTGTGGTCGAATTGTAAAAACCACGAATGACTATGATCTTCATTTTGGTGAAGAAGGATTTTATTCCAAGCCTCAATATAACCGAAATAGCAATAAGAGCTAGTTTGATTATAGAGTGACTTGAGATCTGAAGGATGATTTCCCCAGTCAGAAAAAACTGAGGATTTGTTTAATATAAAGCGAATGATAAAGAAGTTTGGACTTATTATCATTAGTGTAAATGGGTTTGATAAATACTGACTCGATTTCAAGAAGGATCTCCTTATAATACGCAAGGGATTTATAAGGAGACCATGGGAAGAAATGCCAGCCAGTAGGAAAATTCTGGGCTGCAAGTTTAATGGGGTCATCTTTGGGTTTCATGTGTAACTCAAGGTGAAATAGGTGCTGATCATACTTAGCGTGATATTCAGAGGCTGGGTAACTAGGTTTTGATGAGGTTGCCCTCGTTTGATAAGCATATGGGTCAATTGATTGAGGTTTACTAGCAAGAGCCGATGAATAGGGCTTGGGGATTGTCCTAAGAATATGTAGTTTAGTAATTTGACTGGGCTGAGCAACTGGGTTGACTGGGTGAGGAACGGTCATGACTACGAGAAGATGAACCTCTTCGTATACTAATGTTGTAGAGACAGTACCTGTGTTGATGAATTCACATGTGAGAAAATCAAGAACTGAATTGTTACTACCTTTAATATATTCAATATCAAAATCAAAAATACCGAGGAGAGCTTGCCATCGAGCGAACGAATGCTTAGAGGCGACGTTTTCAACGTCTTTTTCAAGAATAAATTTTGCTGATTTGCAATCTATTCTAACTATAATTTTTTGATTGAGTAGATCACGTTGAAATTTATTAATACATAAAACAAGTGTTAAAATCTCTTTTTCAATAGTACTGTAATTTAACTGTGTAGGATTCCATGCGCCTGAATGAAATCGGACGATTTGTTCTGAGGAAGTGGGAGTTAACTTTTGTTTGAGAATGCCACCGAATCAGTTTCAACTTTTTTGAATGTTGAATCATTTGAAATGCCAAGGCAAGGCAAGACCTTAACATATTTTTTGACTTGTTGGATGACCAAAGTATACACGTTAGTCCATGGAGGTGGATTACTTTGTAAGCGTTAAAAAAGAGGCTTACAAATCATCTTGAGATTTTGGTAAAACTTGCCAATATAATTGAGCTAGCCCAAGAATCTCTGTAGCTGTGTTTTATCGGTAATCTTATCTGGGAACCGGTCGGCAAATTTAATAGCTCTGTCAATTGGCCGCGTGAGTCCATGATAGAGGATTAAACCGAGAAACCTGACTTTAGTCAGAAACAGACTACACTTGGAAGGTGAAAGAACAAGACCATTGGTTTTAACCGTTTTGAAGAACGAATTCAAATGTTTCATATGCTCTTCAATAGTCTTGGAGAATACAAGGATATCGTCAATATAAACAATGATAAAATGACTGAAAGGATTCAAAATATTATTGAGAATATTCTGAAATTCAATTTTATTCGATGAAACAAAGAATTATTTATCTAGATTTCTCTCTTCGAACTATTGATTCGGAGGAGTTGGTCTAGAGTACCAATTTCTGGTAATACTTGTATTGTTAACAGTTAATTTGTTACGCTGATCATGAAAGTCTGAAACAGTATTAGACTGCTCAGAAGAACTAATGCTTTCATTATTAGATTCCACCTGATCAATAAGGGCAATAGTGCCACTTGAACTGGCTTCATTTTTGAGTTTTTTAAATAGTTTATCAATTGCATGCGTGAGTTAATTATCATGATTAGGTAAACCTAACTTATATCTATTTTCTGGTAATTTTAGTAAGGGTTGTTCAATTTTTGAATCAGGCCTTTTTAATTGCGGTTTCTTCAATTCTATCAAGCTGTCTACCAACAGTTGCTAGGTATTGATTACTGAAATTTAATTGTTCAATGATTTTTTTATCATCTTTGATATTATCAGAAATTTTAAAAGGACTGGCGATGACTAAAGTATATTTTACCGGAGTAACAATAGATTCTAATGGAGGATGACTAGAAGTAGTTTTGGATTTATCTACTTTAATCCACTGAGTTTTAGTAATAACATTACATTTACTTTGATATTGTTCATACCAATCATAAAAAGTTACGTTTATTTCTTCATTTTTAATAAATCTTTTCAATCTATTAATTATCTTATCTCTTTTCTTTTCAGTAGGGTGATTAGATCTAAATAGGTGTCTTTTTTCTTTATTAGACTTAGAGTTAAAATCTTTGACTAATTTATCCCAATCTAAAACAAAATCCTTTTTAATAACTCTTAATTGGTTATGTATGGGGGCATTAAAATCAGATTGAGTGGGAAACTCAGAAGACGTCGGAGAAGAAGAGCCTTCTTCTTCAACGGGATCACTCAAAAGTCGAAGTCGTGATTAACTGGGATCAGCCGAGAATGCCGTCGAAAGTAAGAAGTTTTCTTGGATTGGTAGGATATTATAGAAGATTCATTCAAGGCTTTTCCAAGATCGCAACTCCACTAACGAATTTAACCCGAAAAGCTGTGAAATTTGTTTGGACGGATAAGTGTGAGGAAAGCTTTTAAGAATTGAAAAAGAGGTTGAGTACGACACCTGTGTTATCTCTTCCGGATGATACAGAAAATTTTGTTGTTTATAGTGATGCGTCGCGTAAAGGACTTGGTTGTGTGCTGATGCAAAATGGCAAAGTCATTGCGTATGCATCACGACAATTGAAAGATTATGAGAAAGGATATCCAACCCACGACTTGGAGTTAAATTGCAGCTTGTTTTTTTTGCTTTGAAAATTTGGAGGCACTATCTCTACGGGAGAAGTGTGAAATATATACGGACCACAAGAGTCTGAAATATATTTTTACACAGAAGGATTTGAATATGCGTCAAAGAAGATGGTTGGAATTAATTAAGGATTACGACTATGAGATTTTATACCATCCGGGTAAAGAAAATGTAGTTGCCGACGCCTTAAGTAGAAAGGGTCGTGAGAAATTAACGATGTTGACTGCTTAGGAGGAGCTAATTGTAGAAATGGAGAAACTGGAGTTAGAGGTGAAGTATCCTATGGAAATTAATGAGAAGCTATTTCAGATGCAATCTGGTACAACCCTACTGGATAAATTTAAGGAGGCTTAGCTTCAGGACGAAGAATGTAAAAAGGTGACAAAGAAGATATCTGAAGGAACTGAACCGAGATTTAAGATGGATAAGGAAGGAATACTGAGATTTGAGAGTAGAATTTGGGTACCGCCAAAGACAAGAGATTAAGGAAGATATTTTGAGCGAGGCTTATAGTTCATGATATTCGATTCACCCTGGTAGTACCAAAATGTACCAAGATCTTCGACAACATTTCTGGTGGCCGAATTTAAAACGTGATGTTGCAGAATGTGTTGCCAAGTGTCTAACCTATCAGAAAGTGAAGGCAGAACATCAGAGACCGAGTGGATTGCTACAACCATTAGAGATCCCAGAATGGAAATGAGAACATATTACAATGGAATTTGTGGTTGGCTTTCCGACGACTCAAAAAGGCTACGACGCAGTATGGGTTATCGTTGACCGACTGACGAAATCCGCACACTTCCTTCCGATCAAAATTAGATTCAACTTAGATTAGTTGGCGAGGTTATACGTAAAAGAGATTATTTCGAGACACGGAGTTCCGGTGTCAATTGTTTCTGATAGGGATCTGTGCTTCACATCGAATTTCTGAAAACGTTTTCAGGAATGCATGGGTATGCAATTGCGAATGAGTACAACATTCCACCCTCAAACAGATGGGTAGAGCGAGAGAACGATTCAAACACTAGAAGATATGCTAAGAGCCTATGTGATGGACTTTAAAGGAAATTGGGATGATCATCTACCGTTAGTAGAGTTTAGCTACAACAATAGTTACCACGCCAGTATTGGCATGCCGCCTTACAAAGCGTTATACAGCAGAAAGTACAAAACTCCACTTTACTAGGATGAAGTTGGTGAGAGACAATTACTAGGGCCAGAATTGGTACAGCAGACAACAGAAATAGTCAAATTGATCCGAGCATGATTGGTAGTGGCTCAAGATCGACAGAAGAAATACGCTGACCCACATCGTAAGAATATCGAGTTTGAATCAGGTAGTTACGTTTTCTTGAAGGTCTCTCCCTGGAAGGGAAAGATCAGGTTCGGAAAGAAAGGGAAATTGAGCCCAAGATTCATTGGACCCTTTGAAATTTTGCGTAGAATCGGAGAAGTCGCGTACGAAGTAGCCTTACCTCCAGCACTTGAGAATGTCCACAACATCTTCCATGTTTATGTGTTACGACCCTACAAAGTCGATTACAAGCATGTAATTGGATATGAAGCCCTACATTTTGAGAAAGACTTATCCTACGAAGAAATTCATGTTCAAATTATCGACGGAAAAGAACAAGTTCTCAGAAATAAAGTTATACCTTATGTTAAGGTAATTTGGAGGAACCACAACGCTGAAGAAGCTACGTGGGAACTCGAAGAGAATATGATGAAGAACTACCCTCATTTATTTACTTAATTATATGTAAGCGATTCTGGGGACAAAATCTTTGTAGGGGGGAGAATGTAACGGGTCAAAATTATTGAGTCGTGATTCTGGGGACAGAATCCTTTTAAGGGGGGAAAGATGTGACGAACGAGATTTTTGTAATTTAATTTTTAATATTTATTGAATTAAATAAATATTTTTTGATGATTTAATTATTGGATTAAATAATTATTTGATGCAATTGTGGTAGATTAATTTAATTATGTGTTACATTTATTAAATTAATGTAGAGAATATTTATTATTCAAGTATGTATTTATGTGAGCTTATTGAATTAAATGAAATATTTAATTAAGCATGATGTTATTTTAATTAATTTAATTATTAGTTAGAGAGTTAATAATTTGACTTTATTAATTAATGATAAAATTAAATATATGACTATGTGAATTTATGAGAAGTTATTATATTTTATTTATATTAAATAAGATATATGAATTATTGTGCAAGTGGGTGTGACATGATTTAAACTATAGTATAAGAGGTTTTATTAAATTAATTGGGTATAAGTCTTTTATACTAGCCAAACATGGCCTTAGTGGGAGTTATGGACAATTACCCATGACTGGGTTAACTGGCCATAATGCGCCAGTTCTTATATCGACGTCTTCTTCATTCATTCTATTATTGCTAAGTCTAGAGAGCTTTCACAGAGAGAGATACAGAGTATTAGTTCAGAAGTCAGAGAGAAATTGATATTCATCTCTTATTAAAATCTACACTACGCTTTAGGTAATCTCCTCCTTCCCAATTTCTATTTTACGTCATTTAAATTCCATGAACATGGCTTTCAAAGTTTTTGGTTTAACCTATGTACTTAGGATAAGAGTAATGATTATGGGTTGTGTATGTGTTATGACATATCACATCGTATTTAATTATATATATTATGTAAACCATATCATCAGTTTCATGAAAACACATGTCGTGTATGTTTTTCAAAAACTTATAGAGTTTGGGTTTTGGCCATATGGCCTTATACGTGATATTTTGTGTTGATCATATATTATCCCTAAATTTTACACTCGTATTTTAATATGCATGTTGATACGAAGAGACCAAAGTTTAAATGAACAGATTCGGTGTTATAACGAATCCGTAGTGACAATTTTCATGTTTTATTTTCAAAACCTTCAAGAACATCAAAGTCAGTGAAATTGCATGCTTTAATTCTATAATTAAGTGTTTAAATTGGTTAAAGTCATTATATAAATGTTGGGTTATGTTTATACATGAATTATATCATATGGGTATGTCTAATTTCGAGTAGAAATTAAGAAATTGGCATGTTCTGCGATTTTCGCTGAACCGCCATTTACGTGTAAATGCACGCCGACCGCATATGGCATCATTACATGCCTATTTCCCACGCCACAACGCTTAAGTCTCGAGTCACATGGCGTAAGAGTCCGTGGCATGGCGCCATCATAACAAGCAATGCTAAAGACAAGACTAAGTGTAACAAAGTGGCCGCAATGCCACTCTCCAGAAAGTTCAGAATGAATTATTTTTAAAATGTTAAGTCTAGCAATGTGTTAGTAACTTAATCTAATGAACATGTAAACATGTTAGAAGTATAATGTGATGATAAAATAGATGTTTAACATGTAAATAACATAATTACATGTAGATTGAGTTATGGAATACATAATTAAATTATTATTCATGAAGTGATATTATGTGACAGTAAATGTGATAATTTGACTAAGTATAGTCATAACCAAAGTTTAGACAAAAGAATGATCATTGATGATTAGTTAAGTTATAATTAACTGGTATTGTGAATATGAATGGTATGTAGGATTAAATTCAAAGAACGTGCTTAATTAAAGTGTAATCTACGCACGAGGCAAGTTTCCTAACCCTACTTATCATTATTGTTCAAGTTTTTTATTTACCTCGAGTAAATTATCAATTCTATTATTTAAGTTCAAATGTTATATTAAAGATTGATTATCTTTTCAAAGCATGATTCAGTTATACAATAATTGTTCTATTGTATACTTCTTGAGATTATTATTTAAATAGAATATCATTGTTGTTGAACCTTATTAGACTAGTGAACTTTATTGATTCAACTAGTCCTTAGTTGATGAACGTTCTAAATTATAGAACTCTTATTGAATTATCCAAACCAAACTTCCTTTGGTACGGACTTGAATATCAAACTGAGATGAACAACCCTGCAAAGGGATTTACTTATGCGTTAGCGTTAAGATATTGTGCATGTGATGGTACTAAATTTGATCCCCTAAAATGCGAGAAGAAAGGTCCATAGTCATATGACTGTTAAAGGTTTCAAGTATAAACCTTGATAACCTAGGACATAGTTCAATGTCTTATGACCCTCAGAAATCTTTTGATTCTTGTTATTCATTCTTGATTCAAAAGTTGAGCTTTTATTCAAATGTCTTTAATTCACTCGCATGTTATTATACTGTTATTTCATTGTTATACTTGTGGGCAATAGTGCTCACTCTTGCTTAATAATAATATTGCAGTTAAGAATGAAAGAACTGATGAACCTTCCACTAGAAAAGGCAAGGGCAAAGTTAGCAAGTGATGAAGACTTGTTGTTTTATATGATGATGTATTTGTTTAAGACATAAGTTAATGATGTTGTTTAAGACTTATTGTTTATATTTCTGCACAGATGTTTAAGGTTAGTTCAACCTGGGACTGTAATTATTATTCGGATGTTGTAACCTTATAAAGGGGAAGATTTTATTTTTATCTATTGTATGGTTTGCATTTATTATGGGTAGATAGATAGATGATATTTGTATAGTGAACACCAAATCCCGTGGAATTGAAGTACCCGGATTTGGGGGTGTCACAGTTATCACCCATTGCCCATGTGTCTCGCCGTTTTTACATCAAATGGTGGGATTAATTCAGTATCGATAGCATAGTTGGCCAAGTTCAAAAAGAATTTCCTCCTTCCCCTTTTCTGATCCCTCCCGTTACCATAACTCCCGCCATTGAATCTTCTAGTAAATCATCCAAAAAGTCATCTGATAAATCGAAAGGTAAATCAGTTGCCCTCCCGATCCAATCGATATTTCTAATATTAATAGTTATTCTACAGCTCAGCTAAGGCTCTTTGCCGACACTATTCATTTGAGATTTAATCAGTTAGACGAAGAAATTGAAGCTTCAGAAAATGCTTCTTCACAGTCCAGAGAAGCTGCATGTAGTCAAAATGAAGAAGAAGAAAAAGACAATTGTGACCCCTATGGCACCATTAGTCTTTAGGATGCTCAGGATCCCTTTGTCTGATCATCAGTCAACAAGTAATGCCCTCATCCATCAATCAACCAAATTAGATGTGATGAAGGCGGTAGCCTTTCTAAGACTTTTTCTCGTGACCCATCATTCAAGACCTCCTCCGACAAATTCCTCACTTCTAGCGACTTTTATTTATTTTAGTCACATCCGTAAAGGGCCCACGACAACATAAGTCAAAAGAATTCACCAGCTTTTCCACCGAAAGCAGATTCTTTTTACTTTTACTTTACTTTAGTAAATGTAATATGTTTCTTACTTTGTACTTTTACCTTAGTTAATATAATAGTAACCATGTAACAGTTCTTTCCTTGATCTATAAAAGGAAACTGAACTCATTTAGTTTGACAGAATTCAAAAGACGTTGAGTTCCTTCTAAGTTGAATCTTTAGCCTCTACCGCTGTTAGCCTTCCTTTACCTCTCTTCTTCTAATGTTCTTAGTCAAGTAAATTTGTAAGTCATTTTATTTTCTACACTTGTAAATAGTTTAAGTTATCAATAAAATTATTTTTATTTAGTAATTCAATTGTGTTTGTATGCGCTCTCTTCAATTGCAACTTTCATTACCTCATTCTGCTGTTATATGGTATCAGAGCCACACGGTTGATTCTTGGTTCTGTAAGTGGTTTTGATTAAAAACAGTTTGATTTGTTTTTAAATGTTTCTTCAAACATTTATTTCTTTTGCTCCACTTTCAATTGCCTAACTTGCTGTAAAACACCTTAGATCGTCATAAGACCCATTACGCCATTGTAAGTCTCTAGTGTGGGAGCAGTTTAGGCTAAAGGTATCATTAGATCTACATGTATGATTTTACTTAAGGCAAGAACGGTTTGAGTTAAAGCGAATAATGAAAAAAAGATTTTTTGTTTAAACAGTTAACAAAGAAGTCTCCTGTTTAGATCGATTTCACTAATATATCAGGACCAATCGAGTGATCCTTTGTTTCAGATTTCATCTGATTTGTTTTTAAACAAAAAATTTTACAAAATTAATGAAATTTTGAAGATTTTGACCAATTTTTTGGAGAATTTTTTTTTCTCCTTCTTTATAAACCAAATTTTTGGGGTTGAAAGGGTATTTTCCTGGAGAAAAATTTTAAGGTGGAAATGTATGGGGATGGTGATCCATCTAAGAAGATGATCAACAACACCCTCTTGCGTCTGCACCAGCAGAAGACGGACCTCATCAGTTATCAACAGTGATGGCCCCAACCAACATCTTAGCTTTTTCTTTTATTTAAAGCAAAAGTCTTTTACTTTTAGTAAAATATAAAGTAAAGTAAAAGAATAACTTTTTCTTTTACTTTAAGTAAAATGTTTTTACTTTTACCAATGTAAATGTAAATGTAAATGTAAATGTAAAATGTTTCTTACGTTTACTTTTACTTTTGTAAATTACTTTTACTTTTATACTTTTACTTCAGTGAATGTAATAGTGAATCATGCGTGATTCAATAGTAATTTACTTTTCAGTTTTCTATTTAAGTAACTCGAAGTGTTAGAGTTACTCAGGATTTTCTTTTGTAAGAAAACCTCACCTGAGGTCCTCTCTCCCCCTTCTCTCTAGAGTTAGACGAAGAAGAAGCTTGTTGCGTCCTTCTTCTAGTTAGATGAAGAAGAAGTCCTTCGCACTTCCTTCTTCCTTATGATTAGATTCGTGGATATCTTGTAATCCCTTCCTCAACTGTTTATAAATAAAAGAAAGAAATTACTTTACCGATTCACCGGTCGTCTTCTTAATCTTTTCTTCCTGTTTAAGTTTTTCACCAATAAAAACTTATCCGCTTAATATAGTATCAGAGCCACACGGTTGGTTCTTGGTTCTGTTAGTGGTTTTGATTAAAAATAGTTTGATTTGTTTTTAAATGTTTCTTCAAACTTTTATTTCTTTTGCTCCACTTTCAATCGCCTAACTTGCTGTAAAACACCTTAGATCGTTATAAGACCCGTTACGCCTTTGTAAGTCTCCAGTGTGGGAGCAGTTTAGGCTAAGGGTATCATTAGATCTATAGGTATGATTTTACTTAAGGCAAGAACGGTTTGAGTTTAAGCGGAATGATGAAAGAAAATTTTTTGTTTAAACAGTTAACAAAGAAGTCTCCTGTTTAGATCGATTTGACTGATAACTTAGGACCAATCGAGTGATCCTTTGTTTGAGATTTCATCTGATTTGTTTTTAAACAAAATTTTTTTACAAAATTAATGAAATTTTGAAGATTTTGACCAATTTTTCGGTGATTTTTTTTTCTCCTTCTTTATAAACCAAATTTTTGGGGTTGAAAGGGTATTTTCCTGGATAAAAATTTTAAGGTGAAAATGTATGGGGATGGTGATCCATCTGAGAAGATGATCAAAAGCACCCTCCAGCGTCTGGACCAGCAGAAGACGGACCTCATCAGTTATCAACAGTGATGGCCCCAGCCATCATCTCAGCTTTTTCTTTTATTTAAAGCAAAAGTCTTTTACTTTTAGTAAAATATAAAGTAAAGTAAAAGAATAACTTTTGCTTTTACTTTAAGTAAAATGTTTTTTCTTTTACCAATGTAAATGTAAATGTAAATGTAAAATGTTTCTTACGTTTACTTTTACTTTGTACTTTTACTTCAGTGAATGTAATACTGAATCCTGCGTGATTCAATAGTAATTTACTTTTCAGTTTTCTATTTAAGTAACTTGAAGTGTTAGAGTTACTCAGGCTTTTCTTTTGTAAGAAAACCTCACCTGAGGTCCTCTCTCCCCATTCTCTCTAGAGTTAGACGAAGAAGAAGCTTGTTGCTTCCTTCTTCAAGTTAGATGAAGAAGAAGTCCTTCGCACTTCCTTCTTTCCTTAACAGTTAGATTCAGTATATACTGTAATCCCTTCCTCAACTGTTTATAAATAAAATAAAGAGATTACTTTACCGATTCACCGGTCGTCTTCTTAATCTTTTCTTTCTGTTTAAGTTTTTCAATAATAAAAACTCATCCGCTGTTATACGTCATTAGAGCCTCACGGTGGGTTCTTGGTTCTTTTAGTAGTTTTGATTAAAAAGAGTTTGATTTGTTTTTAAATGTTTCTTCAAACTTTTATTTCTTTTGCTCCACTTTCAATCACCTAACTTGCTGTAAAACACCTTAGATCGTTATAAGACCCGTTACGCCGTTGTAAGTCTCCAGTGTGGGAGGAGTTTAGGCTAAGGGTATCATTAGATCTACAGGTATGATTTTACTTAAGGCAAGAACGGTTTGAGTTTAAGCGGAATGATGAAAGAAAGAATTTTTGTTTAAAAAGTTAACAAAGAAGTCGCCTATTTAGATCGATTTCACTGATAGATCAGGACCAATCGAGTGATCCTTTGTTTCAGATTTCATCTGATTTGTTTTTAACCAAATTTTTTTTACAAAATTAATGAAATTTTGAAGATTTTGACCAATTTTTCGGTGAATTTTTTTTTCTCCTTCTTTATAAACCAATTTTTTGGGGTTGAAAGGGTATTTTCCTGTATAAAAATTTTAAGGTGGAAATGTATGGGGATGGTGATCCATCTGGAAGATGATCAACAGCACCCTTCGGCGTCTGCACCAGCAGAAGACGGACCTCATCAGTTATCAAGAGTGATAGCCCCAGCCATCATCTCAGCTTTTGCTTTTACTTAAAGCAAAAGTCTTTTACTTTTAGTAAAATATAAAGTAAAGTAAAAGAATAACTTTTGCTTTTACTTTAAGTAAAATGTTTTTACTTTTACCAATGTAAATGTAAATGTAAATGTAAATGTAAAATGTTTCTTACGTTTACTTTTACTTTAGTAAATTACTTTTACTTTGTACTTTTACTTTAGTGAATGTAATAGTGAATCCTACGTGATTCAACAGTAATTTACTTTTTAGTTTTCTATTTAAGTAACTCGAAGTGTTAGAGTTACTCAGGCTTTTCTTTTGTAAGAAAACCTCACCCGAGGTCCTCTCTCCCCCTTCTCTCTAGAGTTAGACGAAGAAGAAGCTTGTTGCTTCCTTCTTCTAGTTAGATGAAGAAGAAGTCCTTCGCACTTCCTTCTTCCCTTAATAGTTAGATTCAAATATATTGTAATCCCTTCATCAACTATTTATAAATAAAATAAAGAGATTACTTTACCGATTCACCGGTCGTCTTCTTAATCTTTTCTTTTCTGTTTAAGTTTTTCAATAATAAAAACTTATCCGCTATTATATGGTATCAGAGCCACACGGTTGGTTCTTGGTTCTGTTAGTGGTTTTGATTAAAAAAAGTTTGATTTGTTTTTAAATGTTTCTTCAAACTTTTATTTCTTTTGCTCCACTTTCAATCGCCTAACTTGCTGTAAAACACCTTAGATCGTCATAAAGACCGGTTACTAACTGAAGAGCTAGATCTAAATAATCGACTCATCTTTTAATACTTTTAAAAATAATTCTTAAGCATTATTCTTCTATTCATACCCTGGCTATCATTAAGACTCATACCTATGTTCTTAAACCAGACACTGCTCACACCTAGAGTCTTACAAAAGGTTTGCGGTGAACTAGGTGGACTACAGACAGTTTGGGTGACTTAGGAATAATGAGAAGAAGAATATTTTGAAATCAGAAAAGAAAAGTTGATTAAATAGATCTTACTGTATCATTTAGAAATAAACAATAACTTATCTTTGATACCATTTGGGGCGGAATGAGGGAATGAAAGTTGCAATTGAAGAAAGCGTATACAAACACAATTGAATTACTAAATAAAAATAGTTTTATTGATAACTTAAACTATTTATAAGTGCAAAAAATAAAATGACTTACAAATTTACTTGACTAAGAACATTAGAAGAAGAGGGGTAAAGGAAGGCTAACAACGGTAGAGGCTAAAGATTCAACTGAGAAGGAACTCAGTGTCTTTTGAAGTCTGTCTAACTAAATGAGTTCAGTTTCCTTTTATAGATCAAGGAAAGAACTGTTACATGGTTACTATTACATTAACTAAGGTAAAAGTACAAAGTAAGAAACATATTACATTTACTAAAGTAAAGTAAAAGTAAAAGGAATCTACTTTTCGATTGGAAAAGTCGGTAAATTCTTTTTTGACTTATCTTGGTAGTGAGGCCTCGACGCTGTGTTGAAAATAAATAAAAGCTGCTAAGCGGGAGTCAGTCAGTTTGTCGGGCGGTGTGCTCAATGATGGTCTTAGGAGCGGTGTCTTTGTGAATGATGGTCACGGAGGAAAAGTCTTAGAAAGATGGCTGCCTTCATCACATCCACTTTGATTGATTGATGGATGAGGGCATTACTTGTTGAGTGATGATCAGGCAAAGGGATCCTGAGCGTCCTGAAGACTAATGGTGCCATAGGGGTCACAATTGTCTTCTTCTTCTTCTTCTTCTTCTTCATTTTGACTAGATTCAACTTCTCCGGACTGTGAAGAAGCATTTTCTGAAGCTTCAATTTCTTCGTCTAACTGATTAAATCTCAAATGAATAGCGTCGGCAAAGAGCCTTAGCTGAGTTGTAGAATAACTATTAATATTAGAAATATCGATTGGATCAGGGGGGGGGGGCAACTGATTTACCTTTCGATTTATCAAATGACTTTTTGGATGATTTACGAGAAGATTCAATGGCGGGAGTTATAGTAATGGGAGGGGTCAGAAAAGGGGAAAGAGGAAATTCTTTTTGAACTTAGCTAACTATCATATCGACAACGAATTTATCCCACCACTTAATGTAAAAACGGCGAGACACATGGGCAATGGGTGATAACGAAGTCTGAGCTGTCCTTATGCCTATGGACGACAGAGACTGGAATATGGTGACTTCTTGAGGTGACAAAATTTCGTATTGCCATTTAAGGATCCAATGGATTTTATATTTACTGCAGAAAAAAAGAAAAACTGGAACTCCTTCATAAACAGGATTATACTTAGCATGATTAGTAAAATGGTGAACTTGTGTTTTGAGAAGATCGGGAAGAATCTCATAACACAGACCAAGTCTATTCCACCAAAGGGTGAACCACATGGGGATTTTACTCTTGAACTTGTGGTCGAATTGTAAAAACCACGAATGACTATGATCTTCATTTTGGTGAAGAAGGATTTTATTCCAAGCCTTAATATAATCGAAATAGCAATAAGAGCTAGTTTGATTAGAGAGTGACCTTAGATCTGAAGGATGATTTCCATAGTCAGAAAAACTGAGGATTTGTTTAATATAAAACGAATGATAAAGAAGTTTGGACTTATTATCATTAGCGTAAATGGGTTTGATAAATACTGACTCGGTTTCAAGAAGGATGTCCTTATAATACGCAAGGGATTTATTAGGAGCCCATGGGAGGAAATGCCAGCCAGTAGGAAAATACTGGGCTGCAAGTTTAATGGGGGTCATCTTTGGGTTTCATGTGTAACTCAAGGTGAAATAGGTGCTGATCATACTTAGCGTGATATTCAGAGGCTGTGTAACTAGGTTTTGATGAGGTTGCCCTCGTTTGATTAGCATATGGGTCAATTGATTGAGGTTGACTAGCAAGAGCCGATGAATAGGGCTTGGGGATTGTCCTAAGAATCTGTAGTTTAGTAATTTGACTGGGCTGAGCAACTAGGTTGACTGGGTGAGGAACAACAGTTCCCTTTAACTGATTGACTAGGCCAGAAGAACGACCATGACCACGAGAAGATGCACCTCCTCGTATACTCATGTTGTAGAGATAGTTCTTGTGTTGATGAATTCACGTGTGAGAAAATCAGGAACTAAATTGTTACTACCTTTAATATATTCAATATCAAAATCAAAAATACTGAGGAGAGCTTGCCATCTAGCGAACGAATGCTTAGAGGTGACGTTTTCAACGTCTTTTTCAAGAATAAATTTTACTGATTTGCAATCTATTCTAACTAGAAATTTTTTATTGAGTAGATCACGTTGAAATTTATTAATACATAAAACAAGTGATAAAATATCTTTTTTAATAGTACTGTAATTTAACGGTGTAGGATTCCATGCACCTGAATGAAATCAGACGATTTGTTCTGAGGAAGTGGGAGTTAACTTTTGTTTGAGAATGCCACCGAATCCAATGTCAGAGGCATTAGTTTCAACTATTTTGAATGCTGAATCATTTGAAATGCCAAGGTAAAGCAAGATCTTAACATATTTTTTGACTTGTTGGACGACCGAAGTATGCACGTCAGTCCATGGAGGTGGATTACTTTGTAAGTGTTGAAAAAGAGGCTTACAAATCTTCCTGAGATTTTGGTAAAACTTGCCAATATAATTGAGCGAGCCCAAGAATCTCTGTAACTGTGTTTTGTCGGTAATCTTATCTGGGAACCGGTCGGCGAATTAAATAGCTCTGTCAATTGGCCGCGTGAATCCATGATAGAGGACTAGACTGAGAAACCTAACTTTAGTCAGAAACAGACTACACTTGGAAGGTGAAACAACAAGACCATTGGTTTTAACCGTTTTGAAGAACGAATTCAAATGTTTAATATGCTCTTCAATAGTCTTGGAGAATACAAGGATATCGTCAATATAAACAATGATAAAATGACTGAAAGGATTCAAAATATTATTGAGAATATTCTGAAATTCACTAGGTGCATTTTTTAGTCCAAATGACTGAACATTCCATTCGTAATGACCGAACGGAGTAGTGAATGCTGTTTTGTATCTGTCCTTGGGGTGAATAGCAACTTGCCAGAATCTTGACCTAAGGTCAAATTTACTGAAGATTGTGGAGGAGCTTAACCTACTAAGGAGATCTTCCTTATTGGGTAGAGGGTACCTAATCCACTCTAAGACTTTATTTAATGGTTTATAATTGATAACTAGGTGAGGAACCCCTCTTTCCTTTTCTGCTTCATTGTTAACATAGAAGGTGTAACAATCCAAAATTTTATTTATAATTTAAAATATTTATTAAATTAAATAAATATTTTATTTATGTGATTGTTGTTAGTATATATTTGTGAATTAAATAATACTCTAATTTAATTTAACAGTTAGAGAGTTGTTAAAGATTACATGAGTTGCTATATTGATGTCGTAATTTAATAATTAAAGTGATATATTAATTGTTAAATAAAATTATAATGAGATTATAATTTTGTGATATTTGGTTAAGTGGAAAATTTATTTAGTATGTGGTAATTAGTTTATTTAATTAAGATTGGATATGAAAATCCAAGTAAACAATGTGGGACAATAGACTATATTTATTAAAAGAGTTTTAATTTAATTTTACCAAACAAAACCTTAGAGCTTTTGAAATTCTTAATTTAATCTTGTTTTGCCAAAAAGGCTTAAGGAATGATTAAGTCATTATTTTAATATGGTTTTGCCAAACAAGCCTTAGGGCATTAAAAATTCTAATTTTTGTAACTTATATATTAAATTGATAATAAGTATATGTAATTATATTGGGAGTTACATATTCTATAATTATATGTGTTATATGTATATTGTATATACACTAAATTATATTAATTTTTTAAACCTAAGTCTAAACTAAGAACAATAGAGAGAGAAAGGCGGCTGAATATTTCAGTAGTTATAGGGAGTCTAGGAGGGGTCTTGGATCTTCATACAACTTAAAATCATAAGCTACTTTGAAGGATAAAGAAGGCTTGCAAGAAGAAAAAGGTAAGAAAATGAAAGTTTTCACTTTTTGTGCTCTTTTTGTTAGATCTTTATGAACCAAGCAACTTTTGTTTTGGATCATTAAAAACTCATGATTTACATGAGTATTGGTATTTTATATGTGTATCAAAGTATTTTTGAAATCAAAAGTTAGATCCAAAATGAGGAAATCAAGTTTTGTACCAAAAGGTTTAAGAAAAAGCTTTCCTTTGTATGCTATATATATTTTTTTATGTTAGATTCTTTGGGTTCATGTGATTAATGGTTTAAAACATGTTAGCATGCTAGATGCATGGGTTAAGGGAAAAACTCCTTTGGAATCACTCAAATATGTTAAGAAATGAGCAAGTTATGAACTAAATCCCAAACTACCTTAACTGTTGAACACAAGCTACTGATCAGTTTCTTCTGTCCATTTTTCCGGGAGCAAAACAGAATCAAAATAGATGTGTAATACATGGAAACTGTAGTTCGGGAAATTACGAATCCAACGATACCTATTGGACCTAAATCCGATTTGTAGATTTCGTTTTATAAGCGTTTTCGTCAAGGACCCCAAATCTGGAAAATGAACCAACTGTTGAAGAAAGCCTTTCGGACCAGTCACTTTGGGCCTGATTTCAGGGACCTAGACAAATTGGAATTTGGTATTTGATAACTGAAAACTGTAGTTCAAGAAGATACGGATCCAACGAGTTTGATTGGGCCTCAATCGGAGTTGTGGATCTCGTAATACAGGCGTTTCTGTAAACGACTCCAAAACTGAAAATGTTTACAAGGCATGTAATGGTCAGTCGGTAGTGGCCTGATTTCAGGGTGTTATACTGTTCCAAATGGACCGTTTCTTGAGCCTACAACGTAGCTCGGGAAGTCACGGTTCTAACAATACCAAGTGGGCCCAAATCGGACTTGTAGATCACCGTCTACAAGTATTTATGTGGAGGACCCCAAATTTAAACGAAAATTATAGAATAAATAGAAAATAAATATTAGAAATTCATAATAAATTTGTAAAAATTATTTTAAAGCATAAAAATGGGTTTTTAATAATTTGGAATATATTTCACTGATATTTTAATATTTTTAAATATTAATGATAGTTAATTTATTTAATTATTATATTAAATAAATTACCTAAAAATGATTTTAATACTTTAAAAATCATTTAAAATTATATTAAAGTGTAAGGAAATATTTTAAGTTATTTTTATGACTTTTAATATTTTGTAATGAATTTCATTAATAAATTAATATTAATGATAATGGAATTAAGTAGTATTTAATTCATATTAATATGATATTAATGATTGAAAAATCATGATAAATGATAATAATTATCTCAAAATTATTATAAGTCATTGAAAAATATTTTGATTGAAAATAAAATTATCTAAGGTAAATGTAAAGCATTTAGGCAAAGTCTTATGGAAATTAGACTCATGAATTATCTGACTAGGCTTTTTGGGATGTCAGAAATTATACCTAAATTCAACTCGGTCGAAATAGTTTGACTTGATCCGAATTTTAGGTATTTTATGTATCGATAGGATTATGTGGTAATTTGTTAGGTTATATTATAATCGTATTTAACAAAGACTATATCTTGATGATATTCTAAATATTTGGAGATCGGTATTATCTATGTTAGGTCTTGAAAAGCGATATAGGTCAGCAGAATTGAATCAATGGTACAGACATATGTTCTCTAACTCGATCTCGAATTGATATTTTTGAAATATGCTTGGGGTTAATCATTACTGATTATACCATGTCTATGAATTATTGATTCTCACTCTGTGCATATTTCATGTATTCATCAGGTATGAAAGGCTGATCACCTTCATTACCATTTGGTCCAGTTGATTTATTCATGTTCATTATTCGTTCAACTATGAAAATTTATTCATGATCTTTCGCAATGTATATATTGTAGAAAGTTAGCCAACTTATTGTTCAATTCTTTCGATCATGATATATCCTTAATTGAACTTATACTTGCTGGGCAAAATTGTTGCTCACACTTGCTATATCATGATAAACATTGCAGATTATGACGAATACATTGGTTACTAGAAAAGTCCAAGACAAGTCAGCTTTGGATTAAATGCGCAGCTAAAGTTGTAACAATAATGTATGATAATAGCTTTGTATGTCTGATACGATATTGATTTAGGTATTATGTGAAGGTTCTCGACCTTGGGGATAGTGTGTAATATTTAATGTATAAACAATTTATGTTTATATCTTTTGCAATAGTTATAGAAATAGTACACCGGATTCGTGGTGATTTGGGACCCGAATCTGGGGATGTTACAGTTGGTATCAAAGATGTAGGTTATAAACCTTAGGTAGGAGTACCTTAGGCTATAACCTTAGAGAAGAGAGGTGAAGATATTGAACGAATACGCTCAAATAGAGTTTGAACAATAAGAAGTAATTTAAGAAATTTATAAAGAAGGGATGAAAACATGCGTGAGATGATTCAAAGAAGAATATCGCAGAGTTATGGAGTTACCCTACTCCAATAATAAGAATATAAAGTGATAACAAATAGACAATGTCTATAAGAAGAGGTTGGTAACGAAGTTAAGAATGAAAAGTTATAGTTAAGTATGGTACATTTGTACTCTTTAGTAATTGAGGTATGGTATCTGGGCTAAACGATTCCTTCATAGAGCGGAGATATATACGAACTAGTAACTCAAAACCTAGTTTGTTGGTTGTTTGTGGGAAACCACTCAGCGTACCATATTGAAACTGTTAGAGACTCGATGTGTTCCAAGTGTAGAAATGGATACGTATGATGAAAGTGTAGAACTTGAATGAAATTTTAAGCGATGTAAATGAAGTTAGAAATTCTTAAAGGAAGAATTTTTTTTATAAACAAGAAGATTCAAAGAAGAATCTAAGAGATATAAAGATAACAAATGGGAGTTTCCTAACTCCAAAAGCCAAGATAACGAATAATGTCGTAAATGATGAAAAAGAGAAAGAAAGAAGATCGTAAAACAAAACGATCACGAGTTAAGAAAAGAATTTTAAGGGAGATGATTATAGAATAAGATCACGACGTGGTCTATTTAAGTTATAAAAGAAAGATGGTCTATAATGTTTGAATAATTATAGCTTAATGCTATGAAGATGGAGTACTATGAAATAGTATGAGATAACTCATGAGGAGTTATAGATGATGTGATACGAGGAATTCGTATCGAGCAAAGAGCAAGTTATAAGCAAGATAGAGTTAGGTGGGATTTCAATTGAGGACTCATATGATGGCTGAGTTGTACAAACCTTTGTATGGGTGAGGGTTTTGTGCTTGCACTCAGTTTATCACATTGATAATCATTGAAATATTAGTGTCGTGCTATTTGCTATATGCCTGTTGAGAAGGTGATTCTTTTCTCATGTGTATAACAGATAGGTAGAGTATAGTTAGAGAATATTATAAGGTTAAGTGCGAGTTCTTAAAACTCATACTTATGGTAGGTTCATGACTCATAATTATATGGTATGTTTTGAACCCTCAAATGAATGATCGCCTTTATGGTCCGACTAGGATAAGTTCTTAAACTCATATGATTGTGGCAAGTTCCTAAACTCATAACGCAGTGGTAAGTTTGACGAACTGGGTATAGATAAGTGTAAATGGAGTATTGAGGATGATAAGAATAGATAGACCTATTAAGCAATGGATCATTATAGAAAGTGGAGTTGATGGTGGAAGCATAGGTACTCTAAATCTACTAGCTATGCTAGACTTTCAAAATTTATTGACTTCGTCTTTGATGTTTACACTTCTATTTTCTTGAAAACATTGGATCAAATGATGGAACCAATGAGTTTTAACAACAATCTTATTATTCGTATGTTCATGCTAATTGCTTGGCTTAGACAAAAATGATTTGTAATATATCAAAATGTATTTTATATCATTAATGCATCATGTAACTTTGGTGCAAAGATGATAAAAAGCGATGGAGTCATCAATGCGGTATTACTAGTGTTGGATGTGATCTAAGGATCGTCATTTCCACTATGGTATGATGTAGTATGATAAAATCACCAAATGACGGAATCCTCAACTGAATTTGTAAAATACAAAGCAGTATCGTAACGACGTCATAAAAAGATTTTTGAGATTTCTTTAAGATATGAGAATATATATATATGTATATTTCGATTGATGTCCGAATTGTTGTAAAAGTCTATGCTATTTGATTCAGCTAGACGAATATTGAAAGATGTTCATGAAATTCAAGCGTTTATTGAAAAGTTATGCCAAACCAAATTGTTTTGGTGCGGATTCAGATGTTGAAAAGCTGAGGTGAACAACCCTATAAGGGGACATGTTTTTGGGGACAATGGTTCTGAGCGTAACGCATATAGTCATTACAAAACACTACGTTGCGGCCCAACGTAGTGGTACAATAGGCTAGCCACCTAGTGTACGTGAGGAGGGTGTTTTTAGTCTTTGTGATTGATAAACACTCTGGTTTGCAGTGTGAAGGATTGAGTTGAAGCACTAGTAAACCGAGAATAGAGTTCACGGTCTTGTGACCCCTTAGCATGATTTGGAATCTTTTAAAATTCATGAGTTATTCATACTTCTTCCCAATTATTGAGCAATTGTGAAAGATTCTTGCAATTCTAAAAGGTGAATGTGGTAAGGATGATATTCCTTAGAAAGAAGTAAGTCGTAGAATGCGACACAAAATGATGAATATATGGAATAGGTGAGAAAAGAAATTTTGAAATGAGAAGGAGATGAGTTATCAAAGAATAATGTAAATCTCTTTATAGAAAAGTTTAATAATTGAAGAAAGACCTTTGTGGAAAGAAGTGGTTATAAAACCCAATGAGTGAATAAAGTATTAACGTAAAATCTATTTTGATAGAATGAATGAATAAAGATTAATAAATAAAAATTTCGAAGACGAAATTCTTAGAAGAATGGGTGAATGTAATATCCCGAGTGTTTATGATAACAATCTTTAGAAAAGGAAATAAATGGATTAAAGAATATATAATACTCAGAATATAATTGAGTTAAAGTGAAAGTTATGAAATAAAACCTAGAATTTGTTGAAGAAATGAATGTAGTAGGAAATATAAAACCTATATTAAGGTCACGTGTTGAACTTATTCAATGAAGAGATTTGACGAAAACCTGAGTAAGGTAAGGTTTCGGTGATTCCGAGGATGGAATCCTTATAAGGAAGGAAGAATGTGATGAATGAATTATTTGAGTTGTGATTCTGGGGACAGAATCCTTGTAAGAAGGGAATGATGTAACAATCCAAAATTTTATTTGTAATTTAAAATATTTATTAAATTAAATAAATATTTTATTTATGTGATTGTTGTTAGTATATATTTGTGAATTAAATAATACTCTAATTTAATTTAACAGTTAGAGAGTTGTTAAAGATTACATGAGTTGTTATATTGATGTTGTAATTTAATAATTAAAGTGATATATTAATTGTTAAATAAAATTATAATGAGATTATAATTTTGTGATATTTGGTTAAGTGAGAAATTTATTTAGTATGCGGTAATAAGTTTATTTAATTAAGATTAGATATGAAAATCCAAGTAAACAATGTGGGACAATAAACTATATTTATTAAAAGAGTTTTAATTTGATTTTACCAAACAAAACCTTAGAGCTTTTGAAATTCTTATTTTAATCATGTTTTGCCAAAAAGGCTTAAGGAATGATTAAGTCATTATTTTAATATGGTTTTGCCAAACAAGCCTTAGGGCATTAAAAATTCTAATTTTTGTAACTTATATATTAATTTGATAATAAGTATATGTAATTATATTGGGAGTTATATATTCTATAATTATATGTGTTATATGTATATTGTATATACACTAAATTATGTTAATTTTTTAAACCTAAGTCTAAACTAAGAACAATAGAGAGAGAAAGGCGGCTTCATATTTTGGTAGTTATAGGGAGTCTAGGAGGGGTCTTTGATCTTCATACAACTTAAAATCATAAGCTACTTTGAAGGATCAAGAAGGCTTGCAAGAAGAAAAAGGTAAGAAAATGAAAGTTTTCACTTTTTGTGCTCTTTTTGTTAGATCTTTATGAACCAAGCAACTTTTGTTTTGGATCATTAAAAACTCATGATTTACATGAGTATTGGTATTTTAAATGTGTATCAAAATATTTTTGAAATCAAAAGTTAGATCCAAAGTGATGAAATCAAGTTTTGTACCAAAAGGTTTAAGAAAAAGCTTTCCTTTGTATGCTATATATATTTTTTTATTTTAGATTCTTTGTGTTCATGTGATTAATGGTTTAAAACATGTTAGCATGCTAGATACATGAGTTAAGGGCAAAACTCCTTTGGAATCACTCAAATATGTTAAGAAATGAGCAAGTTATGAATTAAATCCCAAACTACCTTAATCAAGGAACACAAAGCTCTTGATCAGTCACTTCTGTCCATTTTTCCGGTACCAAAACAGAACCAAAATAGATGTTTGATATATGGAAACTGTATTTCGAGAAATTACGAATCCAACGATACCTATTGGACCTAAATCCGATTTGTAGATTTCGTTTTATAACCGTTTCCGTTAAGGACCCCAAATTTGGAAAATGAACCAACTGTTGAAGAAAGCCTTGCAGACCAGTCACTTTGGGCCTGATTTTAGGGACCTAGACAGATTGAAATTTGGTATTTGATAACTGAAAACTGTAGTTCAAGAAGATACGGATTCAACGAGTTTGATTGGGCCTCAATCGGAGTTGTGGATCTCGTAATACAAGCGTTTCTGTAAAAGACTCCAAAACTGAAAATGTTTACAAGGCATGTAATGGTCGATTAAGGTGGCTTTTGATTTCGTGGTGCTATATCATGCCAAATGGACCGTTTCTTGAGCCTACAACGTAGCACGGGAAGTCACGGTTCTAACAATACCAAGTGGGCCCAAATCGACTTGTAGATCACCGTCTACAAGTGTTTATGTGGAGGACCCCAAATTTAAACGAAAATTATAGAATAAATAGAAAATAAATATTAGAAATTCATAATAAATTTGTAAAAATTATTTTAAAGCCTAAAAATGGGTTTTTAATAATTTGGAATATATTTCACTAATATTTTAATATTTTTAAATATTAATGATAGTTAATTTATTTAATTATTATATTAAATAAATTACCTAAAAATGATTTTAATACTTTAAAAATCATTTGAAATTATATTAAAGTGTAAGGAAATATTTTAAGTTATTTTTTATGACTTTTAATATTTTATAATTAATTTTTAATAAATTAATATTAATGATAATGGAATTAAGTAGTATTTAATTTATATTAATATGATATTAATGATTGAAAAATCATGATAAATGATAATAATTATCTGAAAATTATTATAAGTCATTGAAAAATATTTTGACTAAAAATAAAATTATCTAAGGTAAATGTAAAGCATTTAGGCAAAGTCTTATGGAAATTAGACTCATGAATTATCTGACTAGACTTTTTGGGATGTCAGAAATTATACTGAATTCAACTCAGACTGAAATAGTTTGACTTGATACCGAATTTTAGGTATTTTATAGACTGATAGGATTATGTGGTAATTTGTTAGGTTATATTATAACTGTATTTAATAGTACTATACTGTGATGATATTCTAATATTTGGAGATCGGTATTATCTATGTTAGGTCTTCAGAAAAAGCGATATAGGTTGCGTAACGGTAATCAATGGTACAGACAAGTTCTCTAACTCGATCTCGAATTGATATTTTTGAAATATGCTTGGGGTTAATCATTACTGATTATACCATATCTATGAATTATTGATTCTCACTCTGTGCACATTTCATGTATTCATCAGGTATGAAAGGCTGATCACCTTCATTACCATTTGGTCCAGTTGATTTATTCATGTTCATTATTCGTTCAACTATGAAAATTTATTCATGCTCTTTCGCAATGTATATATTGTAGAAAGTTAGCCAACTTATTGTTCAATTCTTTCGATCATGATATATCCTTAATTGAACTTATACTTGCTGGGCAAAATTGTTGCTCACCCTTACTATATCATGATAAACATTGCATATTATGACGAATACATCGGTTACAAGAAAAGTCAAAGACTAGTTAGCTTTGGATTATATGTGCAGCTAAAGTTGTAACAGTAATGTATGATAATAGCTTTGTATGTCTGATAGGATATTGATTTAGGTATTATGTGAAGGTTCTAGACCTTGGGGATAGTGTGTAATGTTTAATGTATAAACAATTTATGTTTATATCTTCTATAATAGTTATAAAAATAGTACACCGGATTCGTGGTGATTTGGGACCCGAATCTGTGGATGTTACAGAAAGCAGGACAAGACCATGGCGATTTACTTTGTCTAATTTAACCTTTACTAAGGAGATCATTGATTTCCTTTTTGCACAACTCCATTTGTTCATGACTCATTTGAATTGGTCTAGCTTTAGTGGGAATTATATGTTCTTTAAATTCTTTAGCATAAAGTAGTCTGACTACATGCTTCTTCCTATGCCAAAAGGCGCTGGGAGAATCAGAACACAAATTATCTTGTAAGTATTCTTTAAATTGACAATTTGTTCTTGAACTCTTTTACTCTTAAGTTGCTCTTCAACTTGTTTGTATTTAATTTCTTCCTTTAAAAAGCTTAATTGGGTAACTTTGCAATTTAATAGATTTACCGATTTAGAAATCGACTCTTCTTGAATAAATTTAAAATCTCTTTCATTTGGTTTAATAAGAAATTTAAATGTTATCTTCTTTCCTAAATTCTTACAGCTTAATCCTTTATTATCGGTAGTGAATTGATATAATAAGTATATAAACGGTAACCCTAAAATGATTTTATCTGTAAGATTGCGAATTAAAACAAATGAGGTTTTAAAGCACATATTATCTTGACAGATATGAACTTTAGATAATTTATATTTTATTTCCATTTGACTACCATTAGCTGAATTGAGCTTTCCACTAGTCATTTTATAATACTTAGTGCGGATAAGACCTTCTTGAATACAATTCAAATCTACACCAGTATCAACCAAGGCAGGAAGTTGTATTGAGAAAGTTTTATCAATAACTAAATTAATAGAGATATACCATTTTTGGATGGTGATATCTTTAATTCTTTTAAGAGAAAGACCTTGAACGAAAAGATCAGTCTCATCTTTAACACCTGAAGATTCAGGTAAGTCATGATCTTCTTCGCTGGAAGAGGAATCATGAACTTGAAGGTCAGATTTTTTATCTTCAATTTCTTTTCTTAAATTAACAACGTCTAATTTTAAATTAAAAATTTCTCTTTTGAGTTTATTAACCTCTTTATTTAATTCAGGGAGAGTGACTTCTCTAATTGGGGACTTAAATCTTTCAAGAGTTTTATTAAGACTAAAAATAGGTTTCTCTTTGGCTTTAAGAACCCTATCAGTAATTTTCTTATCTTTTGTTAATAAATTTTAAATCTGGATCAGTAATTTTGCTAATTAAGTCAATTAACAAAGAACTTTCTTCATCCTCTTTGGTAATTACACTTAATCTCTTGCAGCAAATGTTACTGCAATCCTCATCACATACTGTAACTTCATTATCACTATCTGATTCATCGTTACAAGTGCTGCTACTACTCGAAGATTCTGGAATATCAGAAGCTTCTTCGTTACTGATTCTATTTTCAATTCTTATTAACTCTAGCAATTGTTCAGTATCTTCAGTTGAGATATTTAGCTGGGCTAACTTTTGCTTAACTCTACACTCACTTTTAAAGTGTCCTTTCTGCCAAGTTGTTGTTTGTTTCTAAATGATACAATAAGATCTATTTAATCAACTTTTCTTTTCTGATTTCAAAATATTCTTCTTCTCATTATTCCTAAGTCACCCAAACTGTCTGTAGTACACTTAGTTCGCCGCAAACCTTTTGTAAGTCTCCAGGTGTGAGCAGTGTCTGGTTTAAGAACATAGGTATGAGTCTTAATGATAGCCAGGGTATGAATGGAAGAATAATGCTTAAGAATTATTTTTGAAAGTATTAAAAGATGAGTCGATTATTCAGATCTAACTCTTCAGTTAGTAACCGGTTAACTTTGCCTCCCGTTCTAGACATAGTTAACCAAGAAGAACATAGCTATAAAAACATAAGTCAAGTACTCCATGATTGGAACATACCCAGAGTTTCTCCTAGAGATATTTATCAGTCAACATTTTTAGATAACTTTAAAACTGATTATAATGTTAAGACAGTTGAAAAGGTTTATGCTATTAACAAAGAATATAAAAATTGTAGTCTTTTATCTCTGGATGTTATTAAAAAACATAGGAAAAAGGGTTATAATTTTATTCATATAGGTCTTGTTCAAGTTGCAGTTAAACCACTTAACATCAAAGGAATTAATTCATGTATCTACCTTTGTCTTAGAGACGCTAGATTTTAAATTATTACCCCAGTATTATTGGAGCTATGGAATCAAGTTTGCATAATGGTCCTATCCATTTCAATTGCTTTCTTGATTTCACCCTTAGCCTCAGTGATCAAAATTTATTAAAAGCTTTAACGTTAAATATTAAAACTGCTGGTGAGATTACTCAAATGATTGAAGGATCTCAGCCTATAGCTTTGATTTACAGGATTTATTACAAGACTATGAAGTCAAACTTGAATGTTCATGCTCTTAATAAAAGTCCTAAAGATTAAACAGTTTTAATTGAAAGCTCAACTAGTGATGCTAATGTCCAGACCCCGAGAATAATTCTCTAGAAGGACATTACTTTACCTAGTCAATGGACTTTACCTAATGAGTTACCATAGCAGCCTGTAGTTAACAATTCATTAAACATAGAAAATATTAGACAGTTTTTAGACAGAACTGTTAAAATTAGTTTTGAACGTAGTAGAAATCCAGTAATAATAGAAGATATTTCAAGTTCATCAGCACCTTCAGTTACCCATACTAGAAGAGACACTAAAGTTCTTAGTAATCCTTCTATTAAAGACATTAAGCTTAAAGGAATCCTTAATCAGGGTCAAGCTAGTCACCCCTGTTACACCTAGAGTGATCCCATTGAAGAAGAAGGCTCTTCTTCTCCGACGTCTTCTGAGTTTCCCTCTCAATCTGATTTTAATGCCCCCATACATAACCAATTAAGAGTTATTAAAAAGGATTTTGTTTTAGATTGGGATAAATTAGTCAAAGATTTTAACTCTAAGTCTAATAAAGAAAAAAGACATCTAATTAGATCTAATCACCCTATTGAAAAGGAAAGAGATAAGATAATTAATAGATGGAAAAGATTTATTAAAAATGAAGAAATAAACGTTACTTTTTATGATTGGTATGAACAATATCAAAGTAAATGTAATATTATTACTAAAACTCAGTGGGTTAAAGAAGATAAATCCAAAACTACTTCTAGTCATCCTCCATTAGAATCTATTGTTATTCCGGTAAAAAATACTTTAGTCATCTCTAGTCCTTTTCAAATTTCTGATAATATCAATGATGATAAAAAAAATCATTGAACAATTAAATTTCAGCAATCAATACCTAGCAACTGTTGGTAGAAAACTTGATAATTGAAGAAAAATTTGAAGAAACCGCAATTAAAAAGCCTGATTCAAAAATTGAACAACCCTTACTAAAATTACCAGAAAATAGATATAAGTTAGGTTTACCTAATCAAGATAATGAACTCACGCATGCAATTGATAAACTATTTAAAAAACTCAAAAATGAAGCCAGTTCAAGTGGCACTATTGCCCTTATTGATCAGGTGGAATCTGATAATGAAAGCAGTAGTTCTTCCGAAGCGATCTAATCTTTATTTGCACTTTCATTATCAGCTTAACAAATTAATTGTTAACAATACAAGTATTACCAGAAATTGGTACTCTAGACCAACTCCTCCGGATTTACAGTTCGAAGAGAGAAATCTAGATAAACAATTCTTTGTTTCAATCTAATAAAATATATGAATGGAATATTGATGGATTTAGTGAACAAGAAATTCTTAATAAACTAGATCATATGTCTATGGTAGCTAATAGCTATATTAAAAAATTCAATCATCTGTCTCAACCGGACATAGTTGAATTAATAGCTAGTGGATTTACTGGTATTCTTAGGTCTTGGTGGGAAAAACATCTCACAGAAGAATCTAGAATATCATTTATTCATGCTATCCAGATGGATGATGACGGCAATCCCATCTTTGATGAAGATGCTGGTATTGGTCCGCCTGACGGAGTTAATACTTTAATTTTCACCATTATTAAACATTTTGTTAGAACTCCTAGTAACATCACTGAAAGAATTCATGATCAACTTAGTAACCTCACTTGTCCCACCCTAAGTGATTTCAGGTGGTATAAAGTGAAAGTAGTATGCACACAAGCCAATCATGTTTGATGATAAAGCATATACTTTGTAACAATCTTTTTCATTTATTAATAAAAAGTATTAATTTATTAAAGGCTTATATTTATCTATATGATGCTGTTTTATAATATGTGATAAACCCATAGTTTTAAGCAATGCTTTTAGAATAATGATGATGATCATTCTAATGAGATCTAAATTCTTAGAAAGCTTAAAACTAAAATAATTCCCAATCATTGGATTACTAAATTGGGGATTAGTGAATCCGGATAGATTGGTACATACGTTGCTTGCTTCATTGGATGAGGATGATTGATCTCATGATCATTTGTGTGGAGACACTAAAGCAAGTATGTAGGTGCTTATTAGAGAATAAGTTCAATTGAACGTTGGCTCGCTAAGGAATACCTAATGGAGTTTTACTTGCTGTCAATAGGAATTCTGTAGTGATAGTAGTAGACAAGTGATCCTTGGACTTGAGATCATCATAGTATCTTGTGTATGATGAGTTATACTTTGACTTATTCCTTAAGACCCTTAGGGTATATCAAAGGGTATGCTTGGGTATAACAAGTTGTACATGGAGATAATATATGATCAATAAAGAATCTACCACTTCTAATAAAAGAAGAGAATGTCCTATGTGATTCGATAAATGACAACCCAAAGAGTCCTTGGCCAAAGGAGAATGAAATTAGAAAGGAGTTTCTAATTTGCATTATTTGGAGTTGTGCATTTAAGGATCGAAATACATATAATTAAATAAAATAAGACTTGTGATGAAGAATTCCATGTCTTATATTTAATTGGGACATCAGATGGTGGAAGGATTGAATTGTACTTTGTAACTATTTACTCAAAGGTTCTTTTATGATTAATGTTGAAATCTATATTATCCGAAAAGTCGTTGATCGCTAGGGAGGCTTATCCCTTGTAGAATAAATATTATTTATTTAAATAAATTAATTGTTTAATTTATTTATTTAAATAAGATTAGAATTGTTCTAATTGATTTATTCACAACCGGTTTAATATGGAGAACCTAAAGGGTCACACCATAAAAGGAAGAATAATTATTTAAGAAGTTAATGGCATAATCGTAATAATATATGTTAAGTATATTTAATTTAATCTATGGTGATAGAATAAATTAAATAGCTTAATATTTATTATTTAATATTTTAGAAATATTAAATATAAATTAATAAGAGGAGTCTTATTAATATTATTACAATTATTATTATTTTAATTTCTAAAAGAGTTTAGGAATTAATTTAATATAAGTACTCTCATTTATTCCTAATAGGATTATAAGGGAAAATTAATTAAAGGAGTTTAATTAATTATCCCTAATAAGATTAGGGAGCCCATTTAATTAAAAGAGTTTAATTAAATAATACCTTATTTTAATAGGGTTACTTGATATCTTTATAAGAGGAGTCTTATATCAGATATTAAGACTACGTGATATTTTCAATGGTTGGAGAGTACGCTCCTTTTCTATAGAGATAGAAAAACTAGGGTTTAGCCAACTACCCATCTTCTTGAATCCTTCTTCTTCCTTGGTGGATCACCTCTAGAGGCCAAACACTTGGGTGGCTAACGTTGATCAAAGGAAGGAACCAAACCCAGTGAATTCAAGTTGAACGCGAAAGGATTTGGAGGTGAACTTGTACCTGAGGAAGCTCGATCTTCAAGGGTATGATTTTATTCTTTATCTTTTCGTTTAATTAATAATTGTGCATAAAGGGTGATCCGGGTATATGGTTTGTAAAATTTTAAAACTCTGATTTTTACACGTTTCCGCTTATTTTTGCAATTTGATTGCGTTCATGAATATTACAAACCTAACATAAAGATGTATTTACTTCACGAGTTATGATGCGCACTGATAGTAATAAACCATTTTGGAAAGAAAAATTCGTTAATGGTTTACCTTCTTTGTTTGCACATAAAGTTAGAGAAGATTTGAGTAAAACTTTAGGATATATTGATTATGATAATTTAACCTAAGGTGATATTATAAGTTATATTAAAAAAATTGGATTAAAAATGTGTATTGGCTTTAAATTAGCTAAGCAAGCTAGTAAAGATAAAAATAAAGCTAAATACAAGTTAGGTACCTTCTGTGAACAATATGGTTTACCCCACATGGCTCCTACAGAAGAAAGCCGACATAAAGCATATACATATTGAGTCTCAGCATAAGAGTCATAAACGACGTAAAAAGAGATATAATCAAGATAAAAATAATAATCAAGATTCTTATTACAAGAAACCTAAGTTAACACACAAAAAATCAACTAAAAAATCAAAGAAATTTGATAAAAGTAAAATTGTATGTCACAATTGTGGGCAGAAAGGACACTTTAAAAGTGAGTGTAGAGTTAAGCAAAAGTTAGCCTAGCTAAATATCTCAACTGAAGACACTGAACAATTGTTAGAGTTAATAAGAATTGAAAATAGCATCAGTAACGAAGAAGCTTTTGATATTCCAGAATCTTTGAGTAGTAGCAGCACTTGTAACGATGAATCAGATAGTGATAACGAAGTTACAGTATGTGTTGAGGATTGCAGTAACAACTGTTGCAAGAGATTAATTGTAATTACCAAAGAGGATGAAGAAAGTTCTTTGTTAATTGACTTAATTAGCAAAATTACTGATCCAGATTTAAAAATTCAGTACACAAAACAATTAAAGGATTTATTAACAAAAGATAAAAAAATTACTGATAGGGTTCTTAAAGCCAAAGAGAAACCTATTTTTAGTCTTAATAAAACGCTTGAAAGATTTAAGTCCCCAATTAGAGAAGTCAGTCTCCCTGAATTAAATCAAGAGGTTAATAAACTCAAAAGAGAAATTTTTAATTTAAAATTAGACGTTGCTAATTTAAGAAAAGAAATTGAAGATAAAAAATCTGACCTTCAAGTTCATGATTTCTCTTCCAGCGAAGAAGATCATGACTTACCTGAATCTTCAGGTGTTAAAGATGAGACTGATCTTTTCATTCAAGGTCTTTCTCTTAAAATAATTAAAGATATCACCATCCAAAAATGGTATATCTCTATTAATTTAGTTATTGATAAAACTTTCTCAATACAACTTCCTGCCTTGGTTGATATTGGTGCAGATTTGAATTGTATTCAAGAAGGTCTTATCCGCATTAAATATTATAAAAAGACTAGTGAAAAGCTCAATTCAGCTACTGGTAGTCAAATGGAAATAAAATATAAATTACCTAAAGTTCATGTCTGTCAAGATAATATGTGCTTTAAAATCTCATTTGTTTTAATTCACAATCTTACAGATAAAATCATTTTAGGGTTACCGTTTATATACTTATTATATCCATTCACTACCGATAATAAAGGATTAAGTTGTAAGCATTTAAGAAAGAAGATAACATTTAAATTTCTTATTAAACCAAATGAAAGAGATTTAAAATTTATACAAGAAGAGTCGATTTCTAAATCGGTAAATCTATTAAATTGCAAAGTTACCCAATTAAGCTTTTTAAAGGAAGAAATTAAAAATAAACAAGTTGAAGAGCAACTTAAGAGTAAAAGAGTTCAAGAACAAATTGTCAATTTAAAGAATTACTTACAAGATAATTTGTGTTCTGATTCTCCCAGCGACTTTTGGCATAGGAAGAAGCATGTAGTCAAACTACCTTATGCTAAAGAATTTAAAGAACATATAATTCCCACTAAAGCTAGACCAATTCAAATGAGCCATGAACAAATGGAGTTGTGCAAAAAGGAAATCAATGATCTCCTTAGTAAAGGTTTAATTAGACATAGTAAATCATCATGGTCTTGTCTTGCTTTCTATGTTAACAATGAAGCAGAAAAGGAAAGAGGGGTTCCTCGCCTAGTTATCAATTATAAACCATTAAATAAAGTCTTAAAGTGGATTAGGTACCCTCAACCCAATAAAGAAGATCTCCTTAGTAGGTTAAGCTCCTCCACAATCTTCAGTAAATTTGACATTAAGTCATGATTCTGGCAAGTTGCTATTCACCCCAGGGACAGATACAAAACAGCATTCACCACTCCGTTCGGTCATTATGAATGGAATGTTCAGTCATTTGGACTAAAAAATGCACCTAGTGAATTTTAGAATATTCTCAATAATATTTTAAATCCTTTCAGTCATTTTATCATTGTTTATATTGACGATATCCTTGTATTCTCCCAAGACTATTGAAGAGCATATTAAGCATTTGAATTCGTTCTTCAAAACGGTTAAACCCAATGGTCTTGTTCTTTCACCTTCCAAGTGTAGTCTGTTTCTGACTAAAGTGAGGTTTCTCGGTCTAATCCTCTATCATGGACTCACGCGGCCAATTGACAGAGCTATTCAATTCGCCGACCGGTTCCAAGATAAGATTACCGACAAAACACAGCTACAGAGATTCTTGGGCTCGCTCAATTATATTGGCAAATTTTACCAAAATCTCAAGAAGATTTTTAAGCTTCTTTTTCAACGCTTACAAAGTAATCCACCTCAATGGACTGACGTGCATACTTCGATCATCCAACAAGTCAAAAAATATGTTAAGGTCTTGCCTTGCCTTGGCAGTTCAAATGATTCAGCATTCAAAATAGTTGAAACTGATGCCTCTAACATTGGATTCGGTGGCATTCTCAAACAAAAGTTAACTCCCACTTCCTCAGAACAAATCGTCCGATTTCATTCAGGCGCATGGAATCCTACACAGTTAAATTACAGTACTATTAAAAAAGAGATTTTATCACTTGTTTTATGTATTAATAAATTTCAACGTGATCTACTCAATCAAAAATTTCTAATTAGAATAGATTGCAAATCAGCAAAATTTATTCTTGAAAAAGACGTTGAAAACGTCACCTCTAAGCATTCGTTCGCTAGATGGAAAGCTCTCCTCAGTATTTTTGATTTTGATATTGAATATATTAAAGGTAGTAACAATTCAGTTCCTGATTTTCTCACACGTGAATTCATCAACACAGGGTACTGTCTCTAAAACATGAGTATACGAGGAGGTTCATCTTCTCGTGGTCATGGCCGTTCTTCTGGCCCAGTCAATCAATTAAAGGGAATTGTTGTTCCTCACCCAGTCAACTCAGTTGCTCACCCCAGTCAAATTACTAAACTATAGATTCTTGGGATAATCCCCAAGCCCTATTTATCGGCTCTTGCTAGTCAACCTCAATCAATTGACCCATATGCTAATCAAACGAGGGCAACCTCATCAAAACCTAGTTACCCAGCCTCTGAATATCACCCTAAGTATGGTCAGCACCTATTTCACCTTGAGTTACACATAAAAATCAAAGATGACCCCATTAAACTTGCAGCCTAGTATTTTCCTACTGGTTGGCATTTCCTCCCATGGGCTCCTTATAAATCCCGTGTGTATTATAAGGACATCCTTCTTGAAACCGAGTCAGTATTTATCAAACCCATTTATGCTAATGATAAGAAGTCCAAACTTCTTTATCATTCGCTTTATATTAAACAAATCCTCAGTTTTTTTGACTGGGGAAATCATCCTTCAGATCTCAGGTCACTCTCTAATCAAACTAGCTCTTATTGCTATTTCGATTATATTGAGGCTTGGAATAAAATCCTTCTTCACCAAAATGAAGATCATAGTCATTCGTGATTTTCACAGTTCGACCACAAGTTCAAGAGTAAAATCCCCATGTGGTTCACCTTTTGGTGGACTAGACTTGGTCTGTGTTATGAGATTCTTCCCGATCTTCTCAAAACACAAGTTCACCATTTTACTAATCATGCTGAGTATAATCCAGTTTATGAAGGAGTTCCAGTTTCCTTCTTTTCTGCAGTAAATATAAAATCCCTTGGATCCTTAAATGGAAATATGAAATTTTGTCACCTCAAGAAGTCACCATATTCCAGTCTCCATCGTTCATAGGCATAAGGACAGCTCAGACTTCGTTATCACCCATTGCCCATGTGTCTCGCCTTTTTACATCAAATGGTGGGATAAATTCGGTGTCGATAGGATAGTTGGCCAAGTTCAAAAAGAATTTCTTGCTTCCCCTTTTCTGACCCCTCCCGTTACCATAACTCCCGCCATTGAATATTCTAGTAAATCATCCAAAAAGTCATCTGATAAATCGAAAGGTAAATCAGTTTCCCCCCCCCCCCCGATCCAATCGATATTTCTAATATTAATAGTTATTCTACATCTCAGCTAAGGCTCTTTTATGACGCTATTTATTTGAGATTTAATCAGTTAGACGAAGAAATTGAAGCTTCAAAAATTCTTCTTCACAGTCCGAGAGAAGCTGAATCTAGTCAAAAAGAAGAAGAAGACAATTGTGACCCCTATAGCACCATTAGTCTTCAGGATGCTCAGGATCCCTTCGCCAATCATCAGTCAACAAGTAATGCCCTCATCCATCAATCAATCAAAGTGGATGTGATAAAGGCAGCCGTCTTCCCAAGACTTGCTCAAAGTGACCATCATTCACAAATACCGTCATTCTCATTAAGCACCATCATTTAGCACTTTCTTTCGACAACCACTCTCCTACCTAGCGACTTTATTTATTTCAGTCACATGCGTCAAGGCCCCACGGTCGCATAAGTCAAAAGAATTCACCAGCTTTTCCATCGAAAGCAGATTCCTTTTACTTTTACTTTACTTTAGTAAATGTAATATATTTCATACTTTGTACTTTTACCTTAGTTAATGTAATAGTAACCATGTAACAGTTCTTTCCTTGATCTAAAAAAGGAAACTAAACTCGTTTAGTTAGACAAAATTCAAAAGACGCTGAGTTCTTTCTCAAATGAATCTTTAGCCTCTACCGCTTTTAGCCTTCCTTTACCTCTATTCTTCTAATGTTCTTAGTCAAGTAAATTTGTAAGTCATTTTATTTTCTGCACTTGTAAATAGTTTAAGTTATGAATAAAACTATTTTTATTTAGTAATTCAATTGTGTTTGTATGCGCTCTCTTCAATTAAAACTTTCATTTCTCGCCTCAAACTTTGTTTGTTCCCTCATTATTTAATCATTTTCTTTTCCGATTTCAAATATTTTCTTCTCATTATTCCTAAGTCACCCAAAGTTAGTCCACCTAGTTAGGCAGAAGCCTTTTGAAAGTCTCCGGTGTGAGCAAAGGTTCCGGTTTAAGAAATATAAGTTTGAAGAAACATTTGCTTAAAATTATTTTGAAATTATTAAAAGAATATAGTTATGAAAACATAAGTCAAATAAGTACTCATGATTGGAATATACCCCAGTTTCTTCTAGAGATATTTTTTAATCAAAACCATTATAATGAACCAGGTTGAAAAGGTTTATGCTATTAACAAAGAATATGAAAATTGTAGTCTTTACTATATTATTAAAAACATGAAAAGTTTTATTATTGAAAAACTTAATTAATTCATTTATCGAGAAAAAAGATTAAGAAGGCATGGAATTAAGTCGGGTCCTAACCATTTCAATTGGATGAATCGGTAAAGTAATCTCTTTCATTTATTTATAAGCAGGTTGAGAAGGGATTACGTCCATTATCCTAATTATCTAATTGTTAAGGGAAGAAAGAAGTGTGAAGGACTTCTTCTTCATCTAACTAGAAATCCAAAGAATAATGATATTTCAAGTTCATCAAAAGACCTTCGCTTATCAACAAGCTTTGCTTAAAGGAATCGTTAATCGTGGTTGCTTAGTCACTCAAGTAACATAAATTAGTCAAAGATTTTAACTCTAAGTCTAACTGTTAGATCTAATCACCCTAACGAAAAAGAGAAGAGATAAGATAATTAATAGATGAAAAGATTTATTAAAATGAAGAAATAAACGTTACTTTTAAGCGATTGGTATGTAACAATATCAAAGTAAATGTAATATTATTACTAAAACTCAACAAGTTAAAGAAGATAAATCCAAAACTACTTGTCATCCCTCCATTAGAAGGGGAGAGGGACCTCGGTGAGGTTTTCTTACAAAAGAAAATCTGAGTAACTCTTTCTGATACTTGAGTTACTTAAATAAGAAAAAAAAGTAAATTATTGTTGAATCACATGATTCACTATTACATTCAAAACTTTAGCTAATAGTAAAAGTATAAAAGTAATTTACTAAAGTAAAAGTAAACATAAAGAAACATTTTACATTTACATTTACATTTACATTTACATTGGTAAAAGTAAAAACATTTTACTTAAAGTAAAAGCAAAAGTTATTCTTTTACTTTACTTTATATTTTACTAAAAGTAAAAGACTTTTGCTTTAAGTAAAACCAAAAGCTGAGATGATGGTTTGGGGCCATCAACTGTTGTGATGATGTCAGTCTTATTTGGTGCGAGCCAGGAGGAGAGTCTTGTTGATCATCTTCTCAGATGGATCACCATCCCATTAATTTCCACCTTAAAATTTTTCGGTGAATTTTTGGGGTTGAAAGGGTATTTTCCTGGATAAAAATTTTAAGGTGGAAATGTATGGGGATGGTGATCCATCTGAGAAGATGATCAACAACACCTTTCGGCGTCTGCAACAGCAGAAGATGGACCTCATCAGTTATCAACAATGATGGCCCCAGCCATCATCTCAGCTTTTGGTTTTACTTAAAGCAAAAGTCTTTTACTTTTAGTAAAATATAAAGTAAAGTAAAAGAATAACTTTTTCTTTTACTTTAAGTAAAATATTTTTACTTTTACCAATGTAAATATAAATGTAAAATATTTCTTACGTTTACTTTTACTTTAGTAAATTACTTTTACTTCAGTGAATGTAAATAGTGAATCCTGCGTGATTCAACAGTAATTTACTTTTCAGTTTTCTATTTAAGTAACTCGAAGTGTTAGAGTTACTCAGGCTTTTCTTTTGTAAGAAAACCTCACCTGAGGTCCTCTATCCCCCTTCTCTCTAGAGTTAGACGAAGAAGAAGCTTGTTGCTTCCTTCTTCTAGTTAGATGAAGAAGAAGTCCTTCGCACTTCCTTCTTCCCTTAACAGTTAGATTCAGGATATACTGTAATCCTTTCCTCAACTGTTTACAAATAAAAGAAAGAGATTACTTTACCGATTCACCGGTTGTCTTCTTAATCTTTTCTTTATGTTTAAGTTTTTCAATAATAAAAACTTGTCCACTTTTATATGGTATCAGAGCCACACGGTTGGTTCTTGGTTCTATTAGTGGTTTTGATTAAAAATCAGTTTGATTTGTTTTTAAATGTTTCTTCAAACTTTTATTTCTTTTGTTCCACTTTCAATCGACTAACTTGTTGTAAAACACCTTAGATCATTATATGACCCATTACACCGTTGTAAGTCTCCAGTGTGGGAGCAGTTTAGGCTAAGGGTATCATTAGATCTACAGGTATGATTTTACTTAAGGCAAGAACGGTTTGAGTTTAAGCGGAATGATGAAAGAAAGAATTTTTGTTTAAACAGTTAACAAAGAAGTATCCTGTTTAGATCGATTTCACTAATCGATCAGGACCAATCGAGTGATCCTTTGTTTCAGATTTCATCTGATTTGTTTTTAAACAAATTTTTTTTACAAAATTAATGAAATTTTGAAGATTTTGACCAATTTTTCGGTGAATTTTTTTTTCTCCTTCTTTATAAACCAAATTTTTGGGGTTGAAAGGGTATTTTCCTTGATAAAAATTTTAAGGTGGAAATGTATGGGGATGGTGATCCATTAGAGAAGATGATCAACAACACCCTCCGGTGTCTGCACTAGCAGAAGACGGACCTCATCAGTTATCAACAGTGATGGCCCCAGCCATCATCTCAGCTTTTGCTTTTACTTAAAGCAAAAGTCTTTTACTTTTAGTAAAATATAAATTAAAGTAAAAGAATAACTTTTGCTTTTACTTTATGTAAAAAAATTTTACTCTTACCAATGTAAATGTAAATATAAATGTAAAATGTTTCTTACGTTTACTTTTACTTTAGTAAATTACTTTTACTTTGTACTTTTACTTCAGTGAATGTAATAGTGAATCTTGCGTGATTCAACAGTAATTTACTTTTCAGCTTTCTATTTAAGTAACTTGAAGTGTTAGGGTTACTCATGCTTTTCTTTTGTAAGAAAACCTAAGCTGAGGTCCTCTCTGCCCCTTCTCTCTAGAGTTAGATGAAGAAGAAACTTGTTGCTTCCTTCTTCTAGTTAGATGAAGAAGAAGTCCTTCGCACTTCCTTCTTCCCTTAACAGTTAGATTCAGGATATACTGTAATCCCTTCCTCAACTGTTTATAAATAAAAGAAAGAGATTACTTTATCGATTCACCGGTCGTCTTCTTAATCTTTTGTTTCTATTTAAGTTTTTCAATAATAAAAACTTATCCGTTGTTATATGGTATCAAACCCAGTTATATATATATATATATATATATATATATATATATATATATATATATATATTGGTTAATATTATGCCCAAAAATCCTCCCTCTTTCTCGCATCGCCTCCCTGCCCTAACTCTCCCACTCTTATTTTAGCAGCCGCATAGTAAGAAAAAAAGAAATACCACGACGGCTCCAGATCGATCAATGGCAATTTCCCCTAATCTTTCTTCTAGATCGGCGACTCAACTCCCTCACTTACATCTGCAGCACTTCCCTTTCCCCTCTCTCAACTTCCTTTAACCCTAACCAATGACCACTCACCAATGAGTTATCGCAGAGAAAATTAGAGATTCTCTCCTGTACTTCGTAAGTAAATTGAATTAATTGCTATTGGTCGAATTTTCTTTCAAAATAATTTCTTTACTATGTATTATTCATTCATATTCAGGTTAATTTGTTGAATTTGTCAATTCCTCGAAAAGAAATGTTTTGTTCTGGAAATTTTGAATGCTAATAGTTAGGCCTTGTCCGCTGATTCTTTTGTAAATATGTTTTACTTCTGAAATGGGTTCTATTTTGGTTGGTTTCAATTACTTTAGGATGTTTAACATACTTTTTTGTTATGAATATTTTTTGTATGTATAGAAGTGTTTAGCTAGAATTTGTTTGAATTGTATCTCAAGATTGATGGTTTTAATGGACTTTTGTGGTAGTAATTTTATGCAATTCCGGTCGTTTTAAAAATTTCTATTTGATTAAGGGTTTATGTATACATACCCCATTAGAGTGGATAAACTTCAATAAATTATTTATGTATTTGGTGTGGGAGACTATCCCACGATCTTCTGAGCGATGTGGGGTTCTCAGGCCATTGTCAAATTAACTTTGATTGGATGCTTTTATCAAATTCCTGAAATTGTATTACTAATTCATATACCTACATCTTTGTATGTAGTTGTATTCACACATGTATATGTATGCATGTTTGTGTAAACTAATAAAATCCTATTAAATTGACAAAAATCCGTTACCAAATACGTGGTTCTTGATCTTTAGATAAACTTCTACATTTTAGATAATAGGAACCTGATTACAGCTAATATCCACGATGATTAGATGTACTCCAATTTCCAGTTGTGCATGTGTCTAACAAGAGAATTAATCTTCTCAATGCTCTAGATTCAAAATTAATTCAATTCAAAATCATGTAGGTGGTGACAGTTGGGATCATAGAGGGAGGCAAAGCTGCTAATATAATTCTGGTGACCGTTATATTTGGAGGAACTTATAGAAGTTTGAGTTCTCAAGGTCTAGTTTACCTCAAGGAACGCATCAAAGAGGTAAAATTTGCACCCAATTAATTTGAATGTCTGTAGAATGGTCTTCATGGATTGTGGTAAACTTGTCAATTACTGATATTTATTGTTATTCAGATTCTTATGTTTTTCAAAAATTGCAAAAATTTGTTATTGAATAATGCTAGTTGTCTAAAATATGTCTCAAGTACAAGTCATAACTGTGTTTGGTATATAATGATTGCTTAGGACCTGCCATAATGTTGAACAACCAGTATAATGATAAAATGTGTACTTGAGAAAACCCCTGAATTTGAGTTCCATTGCATTACCCTTTAAATTTAGTTTTATAAAGCAAATTGTTCTTGATTCCACTATTAAGTCAGAAACCTGTGTTGGTTCTTTAACCCTTCGACCTCTTTCGTAAATACCTTCTAGTCTAGGATGTTTTTGGAATGTTGATATTCAAATGCATATATATTGGACGAGAAAAAAATCATGGGGTAATTCCTCATTTAGCATTACTTTTATATGCATCATGAACCCTAGATTCCTAGTCTTTCAAATGAAGAACACAAGATCAATGTTTTACTAACAGATCATAGAGATGTAAGCAGCGATGCTTCAATGTAAAGCAATGGTGGACTTTAAGGAGGGGACACCGCTGCCTCACCCGGTGATGGAAAACCACAAATCATTATATGAGCATGCAAAGGAAGTTGGGGAGATCTTACTTGGGAAACCGAATATGCAACTGATTCTAGTAACTATGGGAGCCGAGGATTTTAGCTTCTATTCACAGAGGATGCCAGCTGCCATGTTTGTACTTGGAATAATGAATGAGACATTGGGATCAGATATTCCATTGCACTTGCCTTACTTTATTATTGATGAGGAAGCTCTTCCGATAGGAGCAGCTCTTTATGCTGTTGTTCCCATTTCTTATTTGGATAGTCAGTGTCATAACTGTTGATACTCAAGTTTGACTTGCAACGTTTCTACTTGTGCAATATGAATCTTTGGCCAAAATGAGGAAAAACTTCAAACAATTTAGCTATTATTCAGGTACCATACATTGACTAGTCCTGACATGGCATCTTTTTTCTTTAGGACATTTCATGAAAAATTACTTGTATTTTCATTGTATAGTTATTCTTTTATAAATGCACATGCCAATGAGATTCTGACTTCATCCTTTGTTCAAATCTTCAGAAAAACTAAGTAAGAAAAAAATATGGTCCATCTTTAATACATTCAATTGTCTATATAGTTTTTCCTCTTTACTCCTTCGCACTGTAAAATCAAATTTGTCTGCAAGGTAGCAGCTCGATCTTATGTCAAATGGGAACGAGATTGTAAGATCTCCACAAGTGGATTGATAGCCATGACCAGATCAGATGGTGTAACAGAATTAGATGCTACTTCTACTCTTTCTGCTAAAAGTAATACTGCAATTAAGGTTTGTAATTGAAAAGGCATCTCATGAAAGCCCATGGCTCTTTTACTTTTTTGTTAAAACTTTTTTTTGTGTTTGTCAAATGCCTTGAACTGGTACTCAATAGGAATTGGTTTCCTTTTATAAAGCCTCTCAGGTCTTTTTTGTCAATGAAGGATATAAGTATACATCATAAGATTTAATGCAGAGCTTAATAAAGACCTATTTGTTTCATCTTAAAATTAAATAATGTTAGAAAATGTACGTGATTTTCGTTGAAGTACTTTAGTGATTTCAAAATTATTAGTTATATTTCTACTTCTAAATTATAAAATTATATGAGGTTTTTAATATGTTATTATACTTTTTACTTAGTTGATTGAGTAATTATAGATGGAGTAATAATCAGGAAAAAATAAGCTGCAAGCCTGAATAATAGTTTAATAACATTATACATATTAAATCAAATAACTAAATTTATTACCAATAAATCAAGCAAGTAAGACATCATGAATATTGGTGAAATGCATAAACTAATGATTTTGCAGTTTTATGCTTCTTGAAACTCCAATATGCATTTCCAAAATATTTGTTGTTCAAGCTGGCCTTGTACGTTTGCAATCATGTATCAGATACATACCTTCTTGGTTTATGTTATTCTTGCACATTCAAATATTTATTCTTCTCAACATCACAATTTTGTAATTCGTTTTTCCTCATTTGAGACTAAAACATCTTATTTTTTGGTGGTAGTATTTCAAGATGGATCTGGTAAATATCAGGACAACCTAGTATTTTGTAAAGTTTCGAAGCGTATATATCAAGAGAAAAATTGTAGTCAAGTCAAAAGATATTTTGGATTGGCTCTCCGAGAACCTAGAGGTCAAAAATGATTTGTACTCGAGACATTCCCGTTACCATCTGATGCACTACATCAAAAAGTGTCATGTCAAAATTTTGAAGAGAAAGGAGAGGAAGAAGGTAAAATTCAATTTTCGTTGATGCGTGTAATCTCTGTTGTGTTGTAGTTGCTGATTTTTTTGAAGTGTTGTTTTTAACTTCTATAGTTGTTATACTTATGGTATATTTATTGGACTTGGACAGGGATTGCAGATCACTAACAAAGTAAACACTACATTAACTTTCAAAAATGATGAAAGAAAAAGACCAGCTCCCCTTCCATGTATGTAGCTAATTGTATTAATGATTTGGTTTATTTCATGTATAAAATTCAGCAGAATTTTATTATTCTGGTTGCCTTGCCCTCCATATCATGGACCTTTGATGTCTTGGATTTTCTTAGTCATTGTGTTTTGGCATCGAAATAGATGTCTCATCTTTGTGAAGTCAGTTTCATTTCTATTTTACAATAGTTAAAGTTCCTCATATATTTGCTAATATTTTTCTTAAAATATCAAAAATGGATGTTGCAACCAATATATGATGAGCAATATGATGAGCAATATGATATTGTGATTGCCTATTTGTCTTTTTCTGCTTATGAGCAATACAGTGTACATTAGTACCACGTAGCAACTCTATTGTCTTTGTGTATTGATTTTGGCACTAAGTGCATCTGGTGACCTATTTGCTTCATTTTTCTGACTTGCTATTATTTTTAAATATGTGCAGGAAGACTTCTTCTACGACTTACCTTACAATACTGGGTATCAAATTTTCGTGCTACGTTTACGGAAGATAATGGACGAAATTATGAAGTGTACTCTCTCTATATATGTAGATATATACTTTGATTGAAGGACTGTGGTAGCTTTAGGTGTTTAATTGTAAAGATAATGAATGATTATGTAGTGGATGATTTTATTAAGTTAATAATATTTTAGTTTTTTATATTTTTGTCATTATTTGCTATGGGGACATTGAGCCAGCTAGGTACACAAAAAGAATGTCATGTATTATGAATATTAACCCTAATTATGGAAAACCTTAATTAATTAGGAACCCTAATTAATCGAGAACCCTAATTTCTAAATTATCTTAAACCTAATTTCTAAATTTAGAAAACCCTAATTATAAATTTATAACCCTAATTGACAAATTAGTAACCCTAATTTGCTAATCGTGAACCTAATCGCTAATTTATCAATCTTAATGCTAATTAGTGAACTTTAAACCTAACTTTCATATTTGTATTATTAGAAATCTAAACTAATGTAGAAACCCTAAATTTGTAATTTAGGAAACCTAATTTTTAATTTAGTCTTATTGTCAAATTGAAAACCCTAAATTTGTTAATTATGGTGCTAAGGATAATTGGTGAATCTATGATCTAATGTTTATGTTATATGTAATTAGGAACTAAGTATGATTAAGGAAACCCTAATTTCCATTTTTAGAAACTAAAATTTTATTATTTTTTTTGCTTAATTAGAAATCCTACAAATTAATTGTGCAAGACCTTATGGTTAAACCCTAAGAGTCAAACCCTAAGAGTTTGCCAATTGCCCAAAATGCCATTAAAATTCCAAGTAAAAAGACTAAAATGCCCCTCTAGCATTATTTGAGGTAACTTGTAAATCTAGCAAGATATGGAGTGGTTGGCCTACTAGATTATCCATGTGACTTAAATTAAAAATCCCAGCCATTTTATACCACCAATACATTGCATCTAGGGCTTATATATATAGTATTAGAGAGAGACAAGTCCATTATTTGGCCATTTGAGCACCAACTCTCTACCAAGACCATATATCTCTCTAACCCACGAAATCATAAGACAAATCAGTCCCAAAACAAAGCCCCACTAACATATATATCAAATCAGAAGCGAAGAATCAAAGCTTGTTCATATAAGGTATAAAGCTAACCCTAGAAATTTGATCATATATGCTATGTTAGATGTTATGATTTAGTGTTAAAAACATGTTGTTTATGGTGTCAATAGATGATCTGGGTTGCTAGAAGTTAGATCCATAACATCTAGAGGCTCGGATTTGAAGATTTGCAAAATCTGGAAATTTTGTTTTTGTTGTCTGACAGTCAAATGTCAGTCCACGTAGATCTGTGCTTGTTTATGATTTTTGTGTTTTAAAGGTTTGAAGTTGTTCTCTGTAATTAATGTTTTTAGTATTCTGAAAGTGGTTTCATAATCATTGAACATATATATCAAAAGTTATTCATGATCAAAGTCCGTTGACCGAACACGAAATCAGTTTTACGGAAACCCGAAAACAAGAACGTCATTCGGGCGATGGGCTTTAATAAACCTACTGATCTCGCTACCGTTAAGCTGTTATGATGTTTAAGGGTAGTTATATTATAGTATGGCATGAGGACTACAAGTCCAGAACAATCTTGAACCTTAGAAAGCAATGGATCGGATGTAGTGACCGGTCAAAAGGCATTGACCATTCAATTTCTGTTTCTGGGCAACCCAGAAGTTACCCAGATGGGTCTGACAGCTTGTTCATGAGTCCCAATCTAGATTGTGTTATGTGATTTGTGTGTTTTATTGTATCCGTGTTATAGTATGTTATATTGACTTCATTTCTAAACCTTTAGATCACCTTAATGACAAACGTGATCAAAGTAATCGATGGTCAAAGTAGGCTTGATTGACTGCTTATGAAAATTTCTGGAAAACCCTGAAACCTCCAAGAGCGATTTTTCTGACAACGTTTGACCTGTCATGATTTGGCTATTCTGTTGATGTTGTGTTTATGTTTTGTAATAGAGCTCTTAAGTTACATGTTGTCTACATACTGAAGCTTAATATCACAAAAATATTACACGATCAGTATGTAGTGGAAGCCCAAAGTAAGACCCACGATCTGTTCTTCATTTCTGGGTAACCCAGAAATGAAGAACAACCTCTAACAACTAGTTTGGGTACCCATATCTCCTTTGTTATGCATGTTATGACTATGTTTCTTGTTGGATAATAGTCCTACACTAGAACTACACGATTTGACCAATATCATTCCCAGAAACACAATACCCACTGATTTACACTTGGTCAAAGGAAGCAAGTTGAAATTGCCTTATGAACACTCAAGAACACCTATAATGACGGTTTAAATACGCTATAGGCCCCTTTAATGACAAATATTTACTTAAATTAATTATTTTAATAAAATAAATAGAAAAAAAATAGTTTTAAATTATTAAAAATACATAATAAATTATTAAAAATTATTTTAAAGTCTAAAAATTAGTTTTTAATTATTTTAAGTATATTTTAAAATATTTAATATTTTTGAAATATTAATAGTATTTAATATAATTAATTATAATATTAAATAAATTAGTTAAAAATGATCTAAATACTTGAAAAAATCATTTAGAATTATATTATGGTATAAGAAAATATTTGAAGTTATTTTTAATATTTTGTGATAAATTTCATTAATAAATTAATATTAATGATAATTAAGTTATTTAATAAATGAATTAAATAAATAAATTAAAAATGATTTTATTATATTAGAAATCATTTTAAATATTAATAAGGTATTTAAAATTATTTTAAGTTATTAAATATAACTTTCAATATTTAAAGGTAAATTTTATTAATTAATTAATATTAAAGATATTAAGGTTATTTAATAATTATATTAAATAAATTAGTTTTAAAATGATTTTATTATTATAAAAATAATTTAAAATGAAAATAAAGTGTTTAAAGATATTTTAAGTTATAAAATGTAACTTTTAATATTTAAAGGATAATTTCATTAATAATTTAATATTAATTATTATTAATTTATTATAAATGATATTAGAGTTATTTAATAATAATATTAAATAAATAATTTAAAAATGGTTTTATTGATTTAAAATCATTTAAAAAGGAAATAAATGGATTAAAAATATTTTAAGTTATAATTAAGGACTTTTTATATTTTGATGAATAAGACATTAATAATTAAATATTAATGGTAATTATTTAAAAATGATTATGATTCTTTTAAAAATCGATTTAAGGATAATATTAATACTTTAAAAATATTCTAAGTTATTATAAATAACTTTAATATTTTGGCAATGGTTTAATTAATAGTTTAATAGTAATTAAATATTAATGATAATAGAATTATTTGATATTTAAATCATTTAATAATGATTACGATGTTTGAAAATTCATGATAAATTATAATAAATGTTTAAAAATTATTATAAGTTATTTAAAAATAATATATCGATACTTACAGGATATTGAAAGCAACGGGATAGAGTCTTAGACTCGATAATTACTGATAAAGTTGTTTTTTTTGAAATCGTGTTTGAAATTGATCCGAACTTAGATATTTTGACTGTATTAATGTTTATTTGTGATTCAATGACTGTTAAACATATGTGACAATGTGATTAGGTTATCTGCTGACTGCGATAAGCGGTATTATGAGTTACGATATGTATTTCTAATCGATAGAATGATCTTATTAGTGATAGGTCTCGACATAAAAGATAAAAAACTAAGTTGCGTAACTGTAAGCAGCAGACCAGACAAGTATCCTACCTTTGCATTTTCTTTATGCAATGAACATGAGTAAGAAGATTCAGATTTATATTATTATTATACTAGATTATTAATCATATTGTCGTATATATTATATCCGATCATTGTTTATCAACAAGATATTAGATTATATAACTCATATATATATATATATATATATATATATATATATATAAAATTAATGAAAAGAATATATATATATATATATATATATATATATATATATATATATATATTGTCTAAGCTATTTGACCAGCTAGACACAGATTTAGAAATATCGTTGAATATGATTAAACCTTTTTGTATCCAATCAAATTATTTTGGTTGGATTCGAATAAGTATATGAACATCCCGATTAAGGAAAACTTTTATCTACTTAAGTGACGACAGAGAAACGATACCCTCGTTCTTGCATGTAGTATTGATCAATATAGGGCATAACGGGCTGATCACCCCTCGTGCCTGTAAGTTATGACGGTTTGCAGATGAAGTTCTGCTAAACCTTAGTGAAAACTAAAAACATTGTTCATAGCTTGTCAACTAATACCCATTTATAGCCAGTACGTAGTTTCAAAATTGTGAGATAGAGTTGTGATGTTATTATTATTGGTTTAGTTTACTTCACAACTATTGAATCGTTATAGAAGTGGTGTATAAAGAAAATATTTAATCCTTTCAGCTAGTATTTATAATTGTTATTACTTATTGGGCACTCAAATGCTCATCCTTGCTTAATAGCCAATACGTAGTTTTAAAATTGTGAGATAGAGTTGTGATGTTATTATTATTGGTTTAGTTTACTTCACAACTATTGAATCGTTGTAGAAGTGATGTATAAAGAAAATATTTAATCCTTTCAGATAGTATTTATAATTATTATTACTTATTGGGCACTCAAATGCTCATCCTTGCTTAATTTAAATGTTTTCAGCTAAGTGTGATCAATTAGAAGGTTCAAGCAAGAACAAAGACAAAGGAAAGCAAACAATATAAGTTTAATGGTATCTTTTGTAATAGTTATACATTATTAAGGCAATGATATTTATTATCTATCATGTAATAAAGTGTAGTAAAGGTCGTGTACCTGGGATTAGACTCTGATATATGTAAATTAAGTTTGGTATTTATATTATTGTTATTATTATTAGTATTATTCCGCTCATAGAAATGGCATCGTTAAGCACCGAGTTTGGGTTTCAAGTACCCGGATTTGCGGGCTTTAAGTGATAAATAAAAATATATTTTGATATTTCAAATCGTTATCGTCTAGCTGAAACATGTAGCATAGACTATTCTTTAAACCGTTCAACAACCATTGTAATTCAGTATTATCATCTCAATAAGTAACGATGTGTCGGTGGCCCGAAGTCCACACATACACAATGGTCACCAGAAGTTGAGAATAAAAAAAAATTATTTTCAAAAACACATAGTGCGTATTTAGCTTGACGTAAAAAATTTTGAAGTCTAGCATAGCTAGGAGATTTGGAAAACCTAATGTCTCCACTAATGATCCATTGCTTAGTAATCTATCTATTCCTTTTATCCTCAATATTCCATCCACACAAAACTATACCCAGTTCATGAAACTTACCACACTTATGAGTTCAGGAACTTTCCACAATCATATGAATTTAAGAACTTGTCCTAGTTAGACCTTTGGCATCCATTCGCTGAGGGGTTCATAAACATTTCATATAATTATGAGTCACGAACGTACCATAAGTATGAGTTTTAAGAACTCGTACTTAACCTTATATTCTCTAACTATACCTTACCTATCTGTTATACACCTGAGAAAAGAATCACCTTCTCAATAGGTATATAGCAAATAGCGCGACACAGAAATTCCAATAATTATCAGTACCAGAAACTAAGTGGTTTTTACACCGAGTACAATTCCCCCCCCCCCCCCCATAACAAGGAATCATATAACTATGTTGCTGACATGAGTCCTCAATTGAAATCCCCACCTAATCCTACCTCCCTTCTCAATACAAATTTCATTTAATCCGTATTCATAATCCTTTCCTGAATCTATACCAATTCATAGACACACAACAATCTTTATTGTAAACTTTTCAATCATTAGATTGATTATTCTCCATGCTATCACCTTATCAGATCACGGGGAGATCTCATCGTAAAATTTATAATTCATTTCTATACTATGATCATTTTGTTTTACGATCTCATTTCCCTGTACTTTTAGTCTATTAGACTTTATCTATTTATCACTATTGTCCAAGTTTATTTTCAGAGTTAGGTAACTCTATATCTTTATAACTTATCGAGATTCGTCTTTGAATCTTATCAACGCACTAACTCCTTTTGAGTTAGTCCTTATCCTTATCCCACTGCGGTTATTAGCCTAAGGTAACCCTACCTAAGGTGTATAACCTATATCTTTGATACCAATTGTGAGGGCCCTAGATCCGAGTCCCGAATCACCGCGAATATGGTACAATCATTCTATTACTATTACGGAAGATATAAACATAAATTGTATATACAATACATTTACACACTAACCCCAAGGTCGAGTAACCTTCACATATACACAATTCATTAACCTATCTGACATACAATGTTATTATTATACAATACTGTGACACTTCTAGCTGCATATAAAATCCAAAGTTGGACTTATCTTTGTCCTTTTCTGTATCTGATGTATTCGTCTTAATCTGCAATGTTAATCATGATATAGCAAGGGTGAGCAACAAGTTTGCCCAACAAGTTTAAGTTCAATAAATTAAAGATATATCATGATAGAAATTTTTTGAATAATAGCTGGCTAACATCCAGCAATACAATTGTGAACTAGCATTCATCTCAACAAGTAACAATGTTTCGGTGGCCCTAAGTCCACACATACACAATGGTCACCAGAAGTTGAGAATAAAAAAATTATTTTTCAAAAGCACATAGTGCGTATTTAGCTTGACGTCAAAAATTTTGAAGTCTAGCATAGCTAGGAGATTTGGAAAACCTAATGTCTCCACTAATGATCCATTGCTTATGTTTTATTTGATTCGGGTGCTACTTGGTCATTTATATCCGATGACTTTGCTAAGATCTTAGAATTTCCTAAGGATGAGTTAGAATACCCCATGAACATAGAGATTGCGGATAGAGAAGTAATTCCTGTTAAATACATACACAAGAATTATAGGGTGGATATTAAGGGTAACATTATGAACGTAGATCTTATCCCGATTAGACTGGAGAATTTGACGTCATTTTGGGAATGGATTGGTTATTCAATTACGGGGCTGTAATTGATTGCCAAAAGAAATGGATTAACCTTATGACTCAGTCAAAGGTTGTGTTTTATGGCAATAAGTTGCCTAGACAAGCGAGTTGTCTGACGATGATGTAGGTCAGGAAGTTGTTAAGACAAGGTTGTGTAGGATATTTAACCTATATAGTCGACAGTCGTAAAGAGAACCCAAAAATGGAAGATATACCAGTCATGAGGGACTTCATAGACGTATTTCTGGATGATCTGCCAGGACTTCCGCAAGATCGAGAGGTTGAGCTTGTGATCGATTTGGCGCCAGGAACGACCCCAATATCGAAGGTACCGTACCGGATGGCTCTGGTAGAGATGAAAGAATTGATGGTACAACTGCAAGAGCTACTTGACAAGAAGTACATCCAACCGAGCATATCGCAGTGGGGAGCGTCGATGTTATTTGTGAAGAAGAAGGACGGGATGATGCGGCTTTGCATCGACTACAAATAAATGAATAAGGTCACCATTAAGAATAGATATCCATTACCGAGGATCAACGATCTATTTGTTCAATTGAAGGGAGCAAGATACTTTTCAAAGATAGACTTTAGGAGTGGTTGTAACGCCCCAGAAAAATCATACAATTTGTAAAATGATTTTATTTGAATTAATAATGAATAAAATTATATTATATGTGTTAGTAAGATGAATGTCGTTCTATAACTTAGAAACATCGAAAAGTCGTAGTATTTTAACTACGTGAAGGAATTAAAGTGTTTGAATTTCCAAGACGAAAATAAAAGCTTTCCGAGAAATTTTTTGAAAAACACTATTCATCAATTTTTGTTCGAGAATTATTTTTGAACTTCCGAGAAATACGTAACGATAGAATATCGAGGTGAGATGGATTATGTAATAATAATTCAAGTATGGAAAACGTAATATTTCGTATGCGGACTTAATTTGAGAACGTTCAAAAATAAAGCGTTAAGAAGATTAATGTATTGATCGTATGATACTTATGTATTGTACGAGTAAATGAATACGAGTATGATGTGAAGTATAATAAGAGTAAGTATGAATGATGGAATATCGTATATTATGATTTAGTATGTGAATTAGAATACGAGAATTATGCGTATAGAGTACGTCCTAAGGCTTTAAGCCATTTGTAAATGGACTTGTGGATTATGTAGGATGTACAAGTCCAATAAGAATTGGATGTGCAAGCCCAAGTGTTTGATAAATGTGAAGCCCAAAGTAATTTAATGCAAGCCCAAAGCTTAAGCTAAACTAATTAAATCTAAGCCCAATGTAATGATCCATTGGACTAGGGTGATCCATGGGGCAACCCATGGCTGATCTTGGTGCCCAAGTGTTGTGATGACCAAGAACTTTATGTGGTGGCCAAGCATTTTGTGTAGGGAGTAAGTTTACTTAGAGATTAAGTATGGAATAGTAAGGAGGTTACAAAAAAGGTGGGATTGGCTTTTGTCCATAATGCCCTAACTTCTTCTATAAATAGCAAGCTCAAATTTCATTAGTTGTTTGTTCAATTTCATCTAACATCTTCCAACTTAAGTGTTAGAGAGAATAAACACATATAAGCTAAACTTCCATTGTTAAAAAAGAAGAAGAAGAGCTAGTTCATCAAAGGTAAATGATCCTATGCCATTAGTCTTCCATCTCTTCCATGATAGCTTGATAGAGAAGTGATGGTCATGTATGCTAAGAAATTATAAGAAGGGATAAGCTAAAGACTTAAGTATTAATAAGTCGGGAATAAATACTTTGCCCATGAATACGCTATGAACTAAGGAAAAATTTGTAAGACTTATATCATGTTTACATGAATTTTGTTAGTATGATAATAAGATGTAAAAATGATGGTTAGAAGACTTTAACTATCATAAGCCATGTGAAACAAAGTTAAGTGTAGTTTATACTTTGACAAGTAATACACTCATGAAGAATAAGCCATAACCTAACATGAAAATAAGTTGTTATAATATGTAGGTTGAGATGTCTAGTTGATGGATTGAATCCATTTGGAATGATGAACAAATCATTAGTAACGAAGTTTTGCCGGAATTCACACGATTGGACTATAATCGTCGAATTCGTGAAATTCTCGGAATGGAAGTCGGATTTTGTGTTTGAGCTCAAAAACATTGGTTTTCGATGGAGACAAGTCTTATTTGGCATTATAGAGTTGCGGACTCAAAAATGGCGAATTCCGACTTAGAACAAAGAAACGAGCATTGAACGTTCATGAATGTTTATTATTCTCGTTCAAAATGAACCAATAGGTGAATTTCGAGTTAACAAAGTCAAAAATATAAAATTCTTGAATGAACACGTAGAGTAGGTGATATATGAACTATAGATTCTTGAACGAGCCAATTCGAACTTATTACGTAGAAGGTAAGAGCCCGGGAATTTCACAAAGTTGAAAAACTGCCCAAGTTTTCTAGTGCACAGAGTTGGCACCACGGCGCCAGCCTAAGGCCAAATAGGTGGCGCCGCATCGCCGAGCCTAGCCGGGAAAAGCTGTGACCTACTAGAGTTTGGCGCCGCAGCGCGACCCATTATACTGAAGTTGGCGCCATGACTGAGCAACCGGGAAGACCCCTCTCGACGAAGTCGCTGGCCATTGCGTGGGTCAAGGAAGGAATGATGGTGCCACATCGCCAACCTTAGGGTTTTACATAGAGATGACTGGTTATGAAGATAAAGAGAAGGACAATGAGTTAATACAAACTTAATAAACATGAAGTAACATTGTTAAGACATTATTAAAGACATGGTATGAACACTTAGGGGTAAAGAAAGTCAATTGTATGTGAATGTACGAACGACGTAACGGAACGCCGGAACTAATAATAATAAATCTAAGTCATAATTAAATTGAGAAGAAGGGTAAGATTCGTTAGGAACTATGCATGTTTATTCATGACCTAATGTGTTATGTGATGTTATCATCTACTGTAGAGACCTTAAGGACTTAAAGTGCACATGTAATAACAGTAGCAGACGCTAAAGGCAAGTGTAACGCCCCAAAATCCGGTCTATCTTCACACCCGGATTCCGTACGTCACGAGTACATCCTTCATCCAACATACATCATTATATACTGAAATATAACAACATACACTCTCATATCCCAGGTTCTGGAAACCTTATAATCTCTTTCATTACAAATAATGGTAAATACATTATTCATTTCGTCTTACAAGAGTGACTTTTATCCGCCACCAAGGATACATAACAATTCATTAAACTAGTCTATAATTCAAGTTCACTTTTCTACATTACAAGTCTTCACTTGATCTTCTCGCTCATTCATCTTCTGAATGGCACTTCATCTGGATATCGTCAGCTTGATCTTTACGGGATCCTTAAGTTCTTCTAACCCTGATCTCTGAAAATTGTTTTTCATTTAAAGCAAGAGTGAGAATTCAATTGCCCAGCAAGTCATAATAGTTGAACAAACAACTTCAGAATTAAAACATTTCTTTAAAACTTCTATAACCGAACAAAGGTTATGAAGCAGCTTGAATAATAGGAATAGTCTAGATTCCTAACATCTTAAAACATCAATCATTTTCACTTTGAAATACTTTCATCCCTCTACCTTTTTCATACACATCATGTCTGGCTAGAATCATTAGCACAGACTTAATAATAACGGTTCATGTATAAACAGAACATACTTGTATTGAACAGCTCAATCACAGAACAATTCATATCATAGAAACACCGAAGTGTTCAAATTGTGGCACAAGGCCTCATACATACTACCACCTTGTATATACATCGCACATATGCACATAGACAAGACTTCTCAAGTACAACATCTGAGAAATTTAAGAAACTAACATTCATGTAATATGAATGAAGTTAGGAAACTTGCCTTACGCCCAGCTATAGCTTATGCAGAACTGCTCATTTTAATTCCTAAATAACACATACGGAGAAAACATAAACACCAATTAGTCATATATTGAACTTATGCATTGGTTTAACTTCACTTTACTTCTTAGGGTTCGCGTTCTTGCAATATAAGTTTACGCGACTAACTTCCTTTACCAGTTTACGGCTTTATGACATATGGAGATGTCTTACTTATACGTTCATCATCTTGGATGATTAGCATTCTTATCCGACTTACCTTCGACTTTCATTAATCTTATTACTATTCATTAAGGCTTTCTTGATAAATCATATCCTATTAATACTTTCGTTATCCTTTACATGAACCCCATGTTCATTACTCGTTCTTAGTGTCGAAGCCATACTGATCGTTGTATGCTAAGACCACTTACAGTGTCTATACGCTACACACTTATCCCTAATTATCATGTCATAACATCGAAATGTTATTCATTACCCTCGTCACTCAACGTCTAAGGAGTCACAATCATAGCAATCCCTCACGTTCGTTCATTGCGACTACGGTCCCTGGACATCGGTTACGTAATCCCGTGATTAAATTCTTTGTAATTTAATCTTGTTTAATCTATATGTTCAACCTTTAATAAAGGTTTACATCACTTGATTAAGTGTTACATTAGTTGAATATTATATTCTTTTTCGTCCTTTACATTTCCCCAAATGAATGAGCGGTTAAAAGCTCATCTCGGCTTTTTCTAACAACTGCGCCATGCGCCACTCTCTTTTGCCGCTCCTTTTTAGATCTCTCGTGCTCGATTTGCAGTGTTAGCGCCAACTTGACCCCGATGTTAAATCAAATTTGAGGCGCTTACTTCTTCTCTCATAAGCTCCTTCATTAGTACCTCGTGCGGTCATTCCAAGCCATTCTGCCTTATCTTACGTACTTAACCCTAGAAAATTTCTTAAATTCGTTAGATTGGCTTGATTTTCGTAATTTTAATCTCATCCGAACTGCATTCGAACTCGCTCTCGTTCTTGAGTCCACGACTCACATTTTCTATGTTCTCTTACTTTCTTATGAAACCCTACATGTTCGGGTTCATTTACTAACTTTTCTAATTCTCGTTTGACTTTTACGAAATTTTTGCCAAAACTTCGTTATAGCTAAGTTTTAATCCGTTCTTCATGAACGTTTCTACTATTCCTAACCAAGCAATATGCAACTAACTAATGCGATGGTTTTAAACTTGTCCGTCAACAACAATTAAACTACGATGGTTTTAAATTTGTCCATCAACAACGTTCTTCGTGTTCTTCGCGTGTTCTTCGTGTTCTTCGTTCGTTCTTTGTTTTAATCGATATTTTGGATTACGATTCCACTTTTTATTGGAATTTGATGTTATAGAACATTATTACTAACTTATATCACCTACTTATTCATATAATCCATTCGGATCGCTCTAATTCATTATAAATCTTATACTTCCTTAAGAAATTTATAAACTAAATTTCTAATTCTTATTTCTTCATTTTATTATGATTTCAACCATATGAAATCATCTCTAACCTTATCTACCTCTTATCTTCATTAAGTTATGTTTTTAAACATAAAAACTTAAAGAAAATTTAAAAGAGATTAAGTTCCGATTCTGCTTTCTTCTTTAATCCTCTTAGTTATACTCTGGCCGTGATTTGCAAGCTTTGCTATTACACGATCACTTTCGATCCGATCATTCATGCTCATGCTCTTCCTTCTCCCTCCCATCCGACTTTTCTCTCTCTCTCTCTCTCTCAAGTGTGGGACTTTCCAAAATCCAAAAATAATGAAATGAGCTTCCTATTTATAGATTTTCAAGGCTAAGGGCATTTTAGTCATTTCGCCCCCACCTCCTTACTCTTCCCACCTCCTCCAACACTTAGCCACCAAGTTTACTTGGCCACCACCCTTACTTGGTGGCGAAGTAGCCGCCCCACATGCTCATGGGTCAACCCATGGGTTGCCCATTGGTTATTACCCAACCGTTTACCCATCGGTTCGATCTGCGGTTTCTTTTCTTGGTTTGGGCCTTAACCCTAATTCTTATTTGGCCTAACTTGGGCTTGATTTCACAAAGCATTGGGCTTGACATAATCCAAGTCCAATTGGATCCTACAAAGTCCATGAACTCAAAGTCCATTAAGACTAATCGTATTCTACGCATTCTATTCTCGTATTCTCGTAATCTATTCGTATATTGTTCGTACGATATTCGTATTATATGTCGTAATAATCTTCGTACTATACTCGTATAATAATTCATATCATACTCATATCTCTCACGCATAATAACCCTAATTATTATACGTGATCATAAAAATTTCAGAACTCACTTTTCCTAACCCTTAGGTTTTGAGTCTGTAGGCGAAAACTTTGTTTTTGCCATAACTAAAATATTATTGAATATTCCATCACGTCTCAAAATTAAACGTAATCTATAACTTCTCGGAATTTCAAAATAAATCTCCGAGCAGAAATGGATGAATAGTGCCTATTTCGTCTTTTCCCCAAAAAATATTTTGTTCCCGGAAAACTTCTATTTTCGTCTTGAAAATTCTTATTCGCTCAATCTAGCTCGTTGCCAGAATACTCCCGATTTATAATCATCCTAGGTTATGGAACGATTAATAAACACGTAGCACATAACAATATTAATAAAAATTCCTTTTATTAATAATTAATTCTTTAACCTTAAATTCTGGACGATCCAAATTTCTGGGTTGTCACATTCTTCCCTCCTTATAAAAATTTCGTCTTTGGAATTTCTTAAAACCACACCCTTACCCGGGTCATCACATTAACCCTTTCTTCACAGAATTTCGTCCTCGAAATTTTAGCCTACCTTTCTTCTCAACTTCTCTTCAATGGAGTTCTTATCTTTCCCTCATTCCTAACCCCCATAACCTATCAACAATCATGAAGTAGAAGGAATAACGAGGAATATAAAATTTCCTTTAAAATGTTTCATACTTTTGCTGAGGGGTCAAATCGACCATGAACTCTTACTAGGTTAAACGACATTTCGCCGTAAGCCCTTCCTTAATGGTCAGTTTACAATCACAAAGAAAGTAACAACCTCTTCCATGTTCTCCTCAGACTAAATCATTAGATTCCAAACCAAAACAATTTGGTTTGGCACAAGTCCTCAAAGAAAGCTCGATGACATACCATTTGTCTAGCCGAATCAAGTAGCTTAGACCATACCAATAAATTGGATATCAACGTGAAACATTCGTCTAGTCAACTCAATTGATGTCGATTACTTCTTTAAATTCTTTTCGCAATACATCAAAACGGTTTATGCGTCATGATACCGTACTTTTCACAGTACGTTGAGGACTTCGTCAGTTTGTGACTTTGTCATTATACATCATACCATAGCGGGTTGTTGATCCTAAGATCACATCCAACACCAGGTTCAATGGTATTAACAACTCCATCGTTTTACCACCCTTGCATCGAATGCACAGATGATATAAAATTCATTTTGAATGTTCTAAATCAATTTCTGTCTAGCCGAAGCAATTAGCATAGACATACCAAGAATAGCTCTTTTAAAAATTCTATTGATTCCAAAAGTTGAACCAATTCTTTCCTTTTCAAAATGTACATATCAGCACGAGTTCAATAAAGTTCAAAATCTAAGCATAGCTAGAGGACTTGAAATATCCTATTTCTCCACCTTACTTCATTGTCTTACTACGATAATACTTAATCTTCTCTAGCACTTTTAATTCTAAGCCTATTGAAAACGACACATTTTCAGTCTAAACATTCCTATACCTTAGAACAGTCCATCAACTTACCACACATTATGAGTTCAGTAACTTTCCACAATAATATGAGTTGAAGAACATCCTGACAGACCATAGGCGTCCATTCGCTGAGACGTTTGAAAACATACCATATTATTATGAGTCACGAACTTACCATAAGTATGAGTTTCAAGAACTCGCACCAACCTTATCGTTCTCTACCTATCAAGTATATACATGAGAAATGATTCACCTTCTCATCATAAACATCTTGATAGCGCGACCAATCCCAATGATTATCACTACCAGAAGCTAAGTGATTGTAGAGCCAAACACAATTCCCTGCCCGTACAAAAAATTGGTCAACTCAGCTTCTGACCAATATAAGAAGCTAAGCGGTTGTTACACCAAGAACAATTCTCTGCCCATACAAAGAATTGTTCAACTTAACAACTATATCGCATAAGAAGCCAAGTGGTTCTATAACCACGTACAATTTCCCCGCCCATACAAGGAATCATACAACTCAGCTGCTAATATGAGTTTTCAATTGAAATTTTACAACTCCCAAATCTCTCTTTACTTAATTTGAATTTTCTTTAATTCATATACTATCCTGGTCAACTCAATCTGAGTTCTTCTTCCCGTACTACTTCATAGTACCTTTCATTCATAGCACTTCGCTATAAATCATTCATTATTTAACAACCCATCTATTACTACGAGTCACTATGATCACGTGGTGATCTTCTTATCCTTCTCTCTACCATTATAGTCTTAGGTACTCCTACCTAAGTTTTATAACCTATCGGCTTTGATACCAACTTGTAACGCCCCAAAATCCGGTCTATCTTCACACCCGGATTCCGTACGTCACGAGTACATCCTTCATTAAACATACATCATTATATACTGAAATATAACAAATACACTATCATATCCCAGGTTCTGAAAACCTTATAATCTCTTTCATTACAAATAATGGTAAATACATTATTCATTTCGTCTTGCAAGAGTGACTTTTATCCGCCACCAAGGATATATAACAATTCATTAAACTAGCCTATAATTCAAGTTCATTTTTCTACATTACATGTCTTCACTTGATCTTCTCGCTTATTCACCTACTGAATGGCACTTCATCTGGATACCGTCAGCTTGATCTTTACGGGATCCTTAACTTCTTCTAACCTAGATCGCTGAAAATTGTTTTTCATTTAAAGCAAGAGTGAGCATTCAATTGCCCAGCAAGTCATAACAGTTGAACAAACAACTTCAGAATTAAAACATTTAAAACTTCTATAACAGAGCAAAGGTTATAAAGCAGCATGAATAATAGGAATAGTCTAGATTCCTATCATCTTAAAACATCAATCATTTTCACTTTGAAATACTTTCATCCCTCTACCTTTTTCATACACATCCTGTCTGGCTAGAATCATTAGCACAGACTTAACAATAACGGTTCATGTATAAACAGAACATACTTGTATTGAACAGCTCAATTACAGAACAATTCATATCATAGAAACACCGAAGTGTTCAAATTGTGGCAGAAGGCCTCATACATACTACCATCTTGTACATACATCGCACATATGCACATAGACAAGACATCTCAAGTACAACATCTGAGAAGTTTAAGAAACTAACATTCATGTAATATGAATGAAGTTAGGAAACTTGCCTTACGCCCAGCTATAGCTTACGCTGAACTGCTAATTTCAATTCCTATGTAACACATAATTAGAAAACATAAACACCAATTAGTCATATATTGAACTTATGCATTGGTTTAACTTCACTTTACTTCTTAGGGTTCGCATTCTTGCAATATAAGTTTACGCGACTAACTTCCTTTACCAGTTTACAACTTTATGACATACGGAGATGTCTTACTCATACGTTCATCATCTTGGATGATTAGCATTCTTATCTGACTTACCTTCGACTTTCATTAATCTTATTATTGTTCATTAAGGCTTTCTTGATAAATCATATCCTATTAATACTTTCGTTATCCTTTACAAGAACCCCATGTTCATTACTCGTTCTTAGTGTCGAAGCCATATTGATCGTTGTATGCTAAGACCGCACGTCCATTGCAACAACGTTGTGTTCACAGCGTCTATACGCTACACACTTATCTCTCATTATCATGTCATAACATCAAAATGTTATGTATTACCCTCGTCACTCAACGTTTAAGGAGTAATAATCATAGCAATCCCTCACGTTCGTTCATTGCGACTACGGTCCCCGGACATCGGTTACGTAATCCCTTGATTAAATTCTTTGTCATTTAATCTTGTTTAATCTATATGTTCAACCTTTAATAAAGGTTTACATCACTTGATTAAGTATTACATTAGTTGAATATTATATTCTTTATCGTCCCTTACATTTCACCCAAGAGCTGAGCTGTTAAAAGCTCATCTCTGGCTTTTTCCCAACATTGGCGCCGTGGTGCCACTCCTTTTGTTATCTCTCGCTTGCCATGCATGAGTTAGCGAACTTGACCCCGATGCAGCTGCCGCTGCCACTCTCTGCAAGGCATTCTTGGCGGCCATGACGCCAAACTAACCCTAGAAAATTTCTCTAAGTGTTAAATCCAATTTGAGACGCTTATTTCCCGATCTCATAACTCCTTCGTTATAACTCAGAACGAGGTCGTTCCAAAGCCATTCTCTTTCTTATCTTACGTAGTTTAATACCCATCAAGCAAAAATTCAATATAAATATGTTAACGTGCAATTCAATTGGCTTGATTTTCAACCTTTGTTCATTTTACGTTTTTAACTCTCTTCGTTCGTTTGTCCGTAATTCGGTCATTCGAATTCGGTACTCGCTTGTTCTTGAGTCCACGACTCATGTTTTCCATGTTCTCTTACTTTATTATGAAACCCTACACATTCGGGTTCAATTACTAACTTTCTAATTCTCGTTTGACTTTTACGAAATTTTTGCCATAACTTCGTTATAGCTAAGTTTTAATCCATTCTTCATGAACGTTTCTACTATTCCTAACCAAGCAATATGCAACTAACTTATACGCGATGATTTTAAACTTGTCCATCAACAACAATTAAACTACGATGGTTTTAAATTTGTCCATCAACAAGGTTCTTCGTGTTCTTTGAGTGTTCTTCGTTCGTTCTTCGTTTTAATCGATATTTTGGATTACGATTCCACATTTTAATCGATATTCTTCTAACCCTGATCGCTGAAAATTGTTTTTCATTTAAAGCAAGTGTGAGCATTCAATTGCCCAGCAAGTCATAACAGTTGAACAAACAACTTCAGAATTAAAACATTTCTTTAAAACTTCTATAACCGAACAAAGGTTATAAAGCAGCATGAATAATAGGAATAGTCTAGATTCCTATCATCTTAAAACATCAATCATTTTCACTTTGAAATACTTTCATCCCTCTACCTTTTTCATACACATCCTGTCTGGCTAGAATCATTAGCACAGACTTAACAATAATGGTTCATGTATAAACAGAACATACTTGTATTGAACAGCTCAATTACAGAACAATTCATATCATAGAAAAACCGAAGTGTTCAAATTGTGGCATAACGCCTCATACATACTACCACCTTGTACATACATCGCACATATGCACATAATTCTTATTTGACTTACCTTTGGCTTTCATTAATCTTATTACTGTTCATTAAGGCTTTCTTGATAAATAATATCCTATTAATACTTTCGTTATCCTTTATATGAACCCCGTGTTCATTACTCGTTCTTAGTGTCGAAGCCAAACTGATCGTTGTATGCTAAGACCGCTCGTCCATTGCAACAATGTTGCGTTTATAGCGTCTATACGATACACTTATCTCTCATTATCATGTCATAACATCGAAATGTTATGCATTACCCTCGTCACTCAACATCTAAGGAGTCACAATCATAGCAATCCCTCACGTTCATTCATTACGACTACGGTCCCCGGACATCGGTTACGTAATCCCGTGATTAAATTCTTTGTCAATTAATCTTGTTTAATCTATATGTTCAACCTTTAATAAAGGTTTACATCACTTGATTAAGTGTTACATTAGTTGAATATTATATTCTTTATCGTGATAATTTAATTATCTTTAGTCATGATATTCTTTACTGAGCTAGTTGTGCTCATCCTTTTGCTTCATAATTACTTTCAGGTAATAAAAGTGTAGCTGGGTCGAGCGGGGGTAACAAGGGAATAGTAAGGTGGTCTCTAGCTGTGGAGTTCTCCCTAAACAGTATAGACAAGTGTGTTGTATACATCTTTTAGTAGTTATATTTGGTGAATCATATAGGGAGAGGCGAACCCAACGTTGGAAGGGTGTTTTGCCACTATCATACAAGATGTCTAATGACATACAATCGCGTGTCATCATAAGACAGGGTTGTGCTCATCCACTTGCTGAGTATATTTACGAGCACTACCTATATAATCTTGGTGTTTGTTTGAAGTATAATTCTCAATTTGAGACAGTGGAGATAATGATAAATCAAGAGAAAACTCACCAATGGAAAGAATATGATAGTAATCTTCTCGTTTTCTTTGGGGTCTATTAGATTGAACCAAGGATAATTACGTGGCCATATGATATCTACCATAGCCTAAAAAGCATGGCCTCCCATGTATCTGAAGGTTTCCTTGAGCACTTCCCAAAGATTTTAGTTTCTAAAAAGCAGTTTTTGACTATACCTTTATGTAAGGTGTCATTTGTGAGAGTCTTTCACCACAGTTGGGACATGTGTCACATTTGGTATATATTTGTATCCAAACTCACAGTATATGTGTTATTGTATTTTGCACGATAATTGTTGTAATTAAGTTGTAGTTGTTTTCTGTACCATGTATTTGGCAACTCAGAATGGGTTGGATGGAATGGACCTATTTTGGGGTTGTCACGCGCTGCTTACAGAATGCAACTTAGTTTTATCTTTTATATAATCAACTATCAGTAGTAAGATTATTTACTGATTAGAATAAAATATTACAACACATAATACTGCCTATTGCAGTCAACATGTAACCTAATCGCATTATCACACATATCTAACAGTCATTACATCATAAACAAACAATAACACATTCAAAATATCTAAGTCTATATTAATTTCTGAAAATTATCGGTGTATCGATAGCTTTATCGGGTAATTATCAAGTCTAAGACTCTATTCTGTATCTCAACATCCTTAAGTATCAGTCATATTATTTTAAATGACTTAGTAAACATTTATAATAATTTATCATGAATTTTCGAATATCGAATTATAATTAAATTATTTAAATATCAAACAATTCTATTATCATTAATATTCAATTAATATTAAACTATTAATGAAACCATTACCAAAATATCAAAGTTATTTATAATAACTTAAAATATTTTAATTTACTTAAAATATTTTAAAATGATTTTTAAGTAAATAAAACCATTTTAAAACTATTTATTTAATGTAATTATTAAATAAATAAAATATCCTAATATTACATTATTATCATTAATATTGATTAATTAATGAAATTATCCTTTAAATATTAAAAATTATATTTTATAACTTAAAATATTTTTTAAACACTTTATTTTCATTTAAAATGATTTTTAAAATAATAAAATCATTTTTAAACTAAATTATTTAATATAATCATTAAATAACTTTAATATCATTAATAATAATTAATTAAATAAATTCATCACAAAATATTAAAAGTTATGGAAAATAACTTAAAATATTTTCTTATACCATAATATAATTTTAAATGATTTTTCATGTATTAAAATTATTTTTAAATAATTTATTTAATATTATAATTAAATAAATTAAAAAATTTAATATTCCAAAAATATTAAATATTTATGAAATATATTCAAAATAATTAAAATATAATTTTTGGACATTAAAATAATTTTAATAATTAATAATGTATTTTAATAATTTAAATCTAATTTTACGTAATTATTTAATTAAAATAATTAATTTTATAAATAAAGCGTCAGCTAAAAATTTTTTTTATAGCGACGTAGCTTTATCGCTTATATAGGTGTTCTTCATCAAACCTAGATCTTCATACACAGTTTCGAGTGGGTGGCTTTGACCATGTGTAATTTAGTGTGTGTTGTGTTTCTAAGCCTATTCATGGTCAGATCTGGTAGAGCTAATGTAAGACTACAAGATCCAGTCATAAACACGTTCATATCATGCATCAAATTAGAGATCTAAGCCATCAAAGTGGCTGTCAGAGGCTGTTCTTCATTTCTGGGTTGCCCAACAATGAAGAACAGATCGTGGGGCTTACTTTGGACCTCCACTACATACTGATCGTGTATTATTTTTGTGTTCTATAAACTTCAAGTTGTAGACAATATGTAGAACTACAGATCTATCATATAACATTAGTAAAACAACAACATAATCAAGTAGAAAATGGCCGGTCAAATCTTGTCAGGATCTGTGTTCATAGATTTTCTGGGTTTTCCAGAAAACCATAAACGTGAACTTCTTAGCTACTTTGACCGGTTACTACATTCATCCTGTTTAATGTTTAGGATATTTTAAGGCATAAACTTGGAGTTAATATACCATACTACAAGATAGATCCAACAAAAACAACAAAACATTAACAACCAGAAAGATCAAGGGCCAGGAACTTATTGTCAAAACGATCTGGGTATGTTCTTGACTGCCCAGATTTCTTCTGGTCAATGCCGGTCAACAGTATTTGACCGTTAATAACTTCTATGCTAGACATCAAATGACCCTGATTCTTTTTGCATATTAAAGATCACATTACAAGCTACACAGAAAAACTTAAAAATAACAAAAATAATAAACGACCAAAGATATGTGGCCACTGACATTTGTTGTCAGACCACAGTTGACAAAATTTCCAGATCTTATAGATCTTCAAATCTGAGCCTCTAGATGTTATAGATCTAACATATAGCAACCCAGATCCTCATAAGACACTATAATAAACATATTCTAACACTTAAACACAAGATCTAACAACAAATTTTGGACAGAAATTCAAAGTAGGGTTTTATACCTTAATGAACAATTTCTTTTGATTTCTGGCTTCTGATATGTTATGGTTGATCGTGGGGCTTTGATTTAGGACTGATATACTTGTATATTTCGGAGGTTAGAGAGAGAGGAGCTCTTGGATGAGAGTTTTGCAAAAATAAGTGAACAAATGATTTTCTCTCTCCTTCAATCTATATATAGTAGTGCTAGATACATGTAATGGCTGATATAATTAAATGCTAGATGCTAAATTGGTAGGGTAGGGGTGTTTGCCATGATTTGCTAGCAATAATGCACAATAATTCACTAATAATACACTAATGGGACAAAAAGGGCATTTTGGTAATTTCATTTAAAATTTCAAGGGCATTCTAGTACAATGTGCTTGCATCTAGGGTTTAATCATTAGATTGTAAATCTTATAATTACCCAAATAATTCCTAGGGTTTGACAATTTAAAATAATTGTACAATAACATTTTAATTAAACACAATAAATTAAAATTAGGGTTTTCAATAGAAAATTAGGGTTTCTTAATATTAACAATTAGGGTTTCCTAATTAACCATTAGGGTTTCCTAATTATCTGTATATTTTACTAACACGGTAATTACGATTTCTAATTTCAACCAATTAGGGTTATTTAAATAATAATTAGGGTTTTCCTAATTATCCATATAATTCTGATGAATGAGGGTTTCTTCTAATTACATACATTCTAATACATAGTAAAAATCATATAACACGATTCTTACTTTAGTCTTATCTCATAAATGAGTTTAATAATTAGGGTTTAACAACACTAAGATAAGGATCATAATTTACCACATTTGACGATAATATTAATACCATGACATATACGGTATATATTTATAATCTTTGAACTTAAAATATAATTAATATTACATTATTATTCTCATTCTGGATAAAATTCCAAATTTAGGGTTTGGATTCCATATCTAACTTATCCTTCGTGGCACAAAACATCAATAATCTAGTTAAAATAATTAACTTAAATATTACGAATGTTTCATATAATAAAATATTTATTATCATAATTCTAATTGTCTCTTCATATATTATTTAAATAATATCCAATCATGTATTCATGGAAAATAATTAATAAAAACATTTACGCTACGTAAATTAATTACCATGAGAATATAATTTGTAGTAATTAATAATTCTAAAATTATTTCTAATTTTTCAAGTAATAAATATATTTGCATTTATCGTACACATTACTTGACACTTATTCTTATAAAAAAAAATTCATATGTAAAAATTCCTTATTTATTTTTATAGAAAATATCGGGTTATTACATATGTTCCACCTACAAGAAGCTTGCTTCAATCCATAAATGGATCGTTGTAGCTTACATACTTGATTTGTTCCAACCGTTGAAACAAATCATTCTAGATGTGCCATATACACATCCTCCTCAAGTTTCCCATTGAAGAAGTTCGTTTTCACGTCCATCTGCCAGATTTCATAGTCGTGGTAAGCTACAATTGCAAGCAAAATCCAAAAGGACATGAGCATCGCTACTGGTGAGAAGGTTAAGTCATAGTCAACTCCTTATCTTTGTTTGAAACCTTTTGCGACCAGTCGGGCTTTATAGGTCTCTACCTTTCCGTCTGCTCCAGACTTTCTTTTAAAGACCCATTTACACCCAATTGGCTTAATGCCTTCAGGTGGTGAAAACCAAATTCCATACTTGGTTTTCGTCCATGGAGTCCATCTCAGATTTCATGGCTTCTTGCCACTTCTCTGAGTCTTTACTACTCATAGCTTGTTCATAATTCAATGGATCATTATCTATGATGCATACCTCATCGTCATCCTCTATGAAGAATCCATACCTATCAGGTATCTTTGGTACTCTTCCAGATTTATGAATAGGGTGTGTTACAATAGGTTCTTCCACTTGGTTAGGTACCTGACTTTGATCCATAGTATTTTGTGGTTCTTGAACGTTTTCAAGATATATCTTACTCCTATTGACCCCTTCAAGGATAAAATCCTTTTCTAAGAAGGCAGTATGTTTTGCAACAAACACCTTTTGATAAGTTGGATGATAGAAATAATACCCTGATGTTTATTCAGGGTATCCCATAAATCTACACTTTTTGGATCTAGTCTGTAGCTTATCATTTTCAAACTTTTTGACATAAGCTGGAAAACCCCAAGTCTTAACATGCTTAAGATCTGGTTTCCTTTATGTCCATAACTCATATGGGGTCTTAGGGACGGATTTGGTAGGTACCTTGTAAAATAGATATGCAACCGATTCTAAGGCATATCCACAGAAGGAAACTGGAAGGCTGGTAAAGCTCATCGTGGATCGAACCATGTCCAACAATGTTCAATTTCTCCTTTCAAATACACCATTCAGCTGTGGCATCTCTAGTGGAGTCCATTATGAGATTATACCATTTTCTTTGAGACAATTGAAAAACTCACCGCTTAAGTATTCACCACCTCAATCCGATAGAAGAATCTTAATACTTTTGCCAATTTGTTTTTCTACTTCACTTCTGAACTCTTTGAACTTTTCAAATGATTCATATTTGTATTTCATTAAATACACATATCCAAATCTTGAGTTATCATCAGTGAATGTAATAAAATAAGAATATCCTCCTCGTGCAGTCGTTGTCATAGGTCCACATACATCTGTGTGTACTAATGCTAACTCTTTCTCCTTTTCCACTAAAAGGAAATTTAGTCATTTTTCCTATGAGACAAGATTCACAAGTTGGATATGATTCATAATTAAATAGCTCTAAGAGCCCATCCTTATGCAAATTGGATAATCTTTTTTTATTAATATGACCGAGTCTACAGTCCCACATATAGGTATAATTAACATCATCTCTTTTCCTTTTATTAGTTTGTTCAATTTGAAGTATATTTTCATGCAAGTCAAGTATATAAAGTCCATTTCGCAAATTACCAACACCATATAAAACATTATTATTATAAATAGAACAACTGTTGTTCTTTATTATAATGTCAAAACCATCCATATCAAATACAGAAATTGAAATAATATTTCTAATGATATTCGAAACAAATAACAATTATTTTAATTAATGAACTTGCCCATAGGCAGTGCTAAACAATAAGTCCCTACAGCTAATTTAGCAACCTTTGCTCCATTTCCCACTCGTAGAACGACCTCATCCTTGTTCATCTTTCTACTTCTGACCAGTCTCTACATATTATTACATATGTGAGAACCATAGCCGGTATTCAATACCCAAGTAGAAGATTGACTTTCAGAAAAATTAATTTCAATCATAAACAAACCTTGATTAGGATTCGAAGCTTCTCCAAGCTTCTTCTGCTTTTGCTCTGCAAGATAATCCTTGTAGTTCCTCTTTTAGTGACACGACTGGTTGCAATGGAAGTAAATTCCTTTGCTAACTGGATCAGGTTTCTTTTGATCCTTCGCTTTTGCCTTACATTTAGCATTCTTGGATTTATTCTTTTCAAAAGATACCTTGGGCCTCTTCCTCTTTTTGGAAGAATCATCCACTATTAAGACATAGTTCTTTTTGGATGGAAAGTGACCTTCAGCAGTTTTCATCATGTTAAGTAATTCAGGCAAGCTGACATCTAACTTATTCATGTAAAAATTCACAACAAATTGTGAGAAGGTGTCAGGGAGTGACTGCAAGACTAAATCTTGACTCAACTCCCCATCTATGACAACCCAAGCTATCCAAGACGTTCAATCAAATTGATCATCTTTGAGTCACGAGTCTCAACATCAATGCCCCCGGTCATCCAAGATCGGAAGAGCTCCTTAGATATTTCATATCTAGCAGTCTTATTTTGCTCACCATACAGCTCTTCTAGGTGCAGCAGTATAGTCAGAGCATCCATGGTTTCATGCTGACGTTGAAGCTCGTTACTCATGGATGCGAGCATGATGCATTGAGCCAAATATGCATCATCTTGAAACTTTCTAAAAGTAGCAATCTCATAGTTAATCCCAAGGTTTATTAGACCCTTCGAGGTACTACAAAGAGTGGGAGAAGTAGCTTACGAGGTAGCTTTACCTCCAGAGTTAGAACATGTTCACAACATTTTTCATGTATCGGTGTTGCGACCATATAAACCCGATTAAAAACATGTGATTGAGTATGAATCGTTGAAGTTCAGTAAAGATTTGTCTTATGAAGAGGTTCCTATCCAGATAGTCGACAGGAAAGAACAAGTGCTCAGGAATAAGGTGATACCTTCTGTGAAGGTGATATGGAGAAACCACAATGTCAAAGAGGCTATATGGGAACTTGAATATGAAATGATGAAGAACTACCCTGAGTTATTTGTTTAATATGTGTCTTCGATTCTGTGGACAGAATCTTTGTAAGGAGGGAAGAATGTGATGAATGAATTGTTTGAGTTGTGATTCTAGGGACAGAATCCTTGTAAGGAAGGAAGAATGTAACAATCCAAGATTTTATATGTAATTTAAAATATTTATTAAGTTAAATAAATATTTTATTTATGTAGTTATTGTTTGTAGATAATTGTGAATTAAATTCATTAGATAATACTCTAATTTAAATTAATAGTTAGAGAGTTGTTAGAGATAACATGAAATGCTACATTGTTGTTTTAATTTAATAATTTAAAATTATGTGTTAATTTATTAAATAAAATTATAATAAGATTATAATTTTGTGATAATTGGATTAAGTGGAAAATTTATTTAGTATGTTTATTGGATATGGAAATCCAAAGAAATAATATGGGACTATAAACTATAGTATAAATGATTTATTAAAAAAAATTAAAGTAGTTTTAAATGGATTTACCCAAACAAGACTTAAAGACATTAAGTCTTTATTTTTAAAAGTGTTTTGCCAAACATAGCCTTATGGCTTCTGAATTTTGAATTTTGAATTATAATAAATAATATAAATCAAAATAATAAATAAAATATATTTTATAGCTGATGTACGTTTAAGTTTTTGTAATTGTTATTTTAAGTATGCGTATAATGGCTATCAGTTTTTTTTATTCTTACGCATAAGTCATAGTTGGTTTTACGTGAAAAGAAATTGGCTTATACTGATACTAAGAAGAAGAGAGAATAGAGAGAGTTTGAGAGAAAAGTTCTGTGATTCCAAAGCAATTCTCTGTGGTTAGCAAAGATTATTCAAGAAAGTGAAGGTATAGTCTCTAAAACTCAAGTTTATGTTTATGTAGAGTTATATTCATGAGTTTCAAAATTGTCTCTAATCGCATTCTTGATGAATTGTAGTTGTACAAACTGAGTTATTGCGTTTTTGTGTAATTGTGATGTTAGAATTCACATTTAGAACAGAATTAGTGTGCTAATTACGTTAAAAAGAAAGAAATTTTTTTACAGTGCATGTTTATATATATGGCTTGTGAAAGTACCAAATTTGGTGGTTAATTTGTAAACTAATCTGTAAATTGAGCCTTGAATGTGTTAATTCAGTAAGTAACGAAGAGAACGTAGTTTGAATGAGTTAATTTGGTGTAGAATTGTGATCTCAGTGTTAATTTTGTCAACGGTGTCAAAAATGGAGTTTTTGTTATAAAACATTGAATTTAAGGATTTAAATTTACTGAAGTTGTTGTTTAATTGTTCTAAGTTGGTATATATGTGAGGAATCATGTTTGTATGAGTCCTATATCAATTGGGTATGTTTAATTTACTATTTTGTGTATGAAATTCGTGATAGTTGGGCTAAAACAGCAGTCTTATTAACAAATTACAGAAGTTTTTGTCATGCACCAAATGATTGTCTTTGATGTCGAGGTTAACCAAAAGCATTGTTTGTAATATAATGTGCAATTACACCGATCGAGTTTAAGTATGTGGCGCATTATTCCATACCCCAATCAAAGCGATGATGCCTAATACTTCTGCAGACTTTGAACATCTATTCTGAACTAGTTTAATGAGATGTTAATGTGATAAACATGTAATGAAGAAATTAAAACAGAATTGTATCATGTAATTAGTAATTATAAAGTTGTAAAAAGATTAATAAGTTATGAAAGCGATTTGTTGTGATTTATTGTACACATGAATAGTGAATAAGTGTTTTGTAGTTAACACTTGTGATTTCTGAAATGCATATGGTGTAAAGTAAAACTTGTACTAAAATAATAAGTCTAACTAGAAGTGAGAGTTATTTTGGGAAAATGAATGTTAGTATATCTAATAGATATTGTGATTCTAATACTATGTATAGGTGAACGTGAGTTGTAAATATATAGCTTACGCACGAGGCAAGTTCCTTACCCTAAACTTTAATTGAGCAAGTTCTTTTATCCTTAATCTTTATTTGAGCAAGCTCTAACCCTAACGTTATTCGAGCAAGTTTTGAATTCTAATCATTGTTGAGTTATTCTAACTTGTTTATAGTTAAGCAAGTTTCTTTAGTTTCAATCTTTTATAATGAATGCGATTTCTTAAACTCTAATCTCTAATATTGAGCTTTCATATTTCATTTAATTTGCACAAGTTATTATTATGTTGAGCAAGCTTTGTTTCCAGCTTGTTATCAGTTAAATGCATGTTTAGTAATTCGATTTCTAATTTGACAAGATCATAGCCTTAGCTTATTCTTGTTCAAGAGAGGTTATTGTTTCATTCAATGCTTATGCTTTTTAGTTATTTCCAAGCATGAGTTTAATGTATAATTGGTTCACCTATGATTCTTGATCATTCCACATTATGTTGTTATTGAGCATTTATAGTGTTAGTAAACTTTGATTGATTCAACCAATCCTTTAGTTGATGATTGTTAAACTCTAAATTACCCTTGAAGCTTATCCAAACCAAACTTTCTTTGGTGAGGACTTGTACTCTAAAACTGAGAAAAACAACCCTAGTATAGGGGCACACGATTCGTTTAGATGTTTATGCACAATACAAGGTACAAAGGGCTGATCACCCTGACTACGGGGAGTCCCTACAGTATAAATGTTTAGGTTAAAGTTTAAAGATTACTTGTAACTATGGACATAGTTCGTGGTCTTACAACTCTCAGATATATTTCATATTTTGATTCCAGTTTTTGGTTATCATTGACAGAGTACTATTCAGTTCTGATGAGCTTATTCATTGGCAGTTATTATTCTATAGTTATTCATTGCTATTTCAAGTGAGCATTTGGTTTGCTCATTCTTGCATATATATAAATATTGCACCTAAGGTTGAGAAGGTTGATGAACCTACCACAAACAAAGGAAAAGGGAAAATGAACATGTGTTGAAGAACTTTTCTTTTATTTAATGTTATGATGATAAACTTTATTTTAATGATGTGATGTAATTAATTTATTTTCCGCATTTGATGTATGTTAAAGGTTAGATAACCAGTTTTTGATTGATTCAACTAATCCTTTAGTTGATGATCATTAAACTCTAAATTACCTTGAAGCTTATCTGTAACGCCCAAGAAAATCGGATCTTTAATGAATTAATTTTTATTTGATTATGTGGATTAAATGAATTTAATTGATTGATTATATGAGTACGATATTTGAAGGTCGTTTTATGACCTAGAATATGTGGATGTGGTTAGTATTCTGGCTATGTACTAGGATTATTTGTTTTAAATTACCAAGACAAAAACAAATGTTTTCTGAGAAGTTTCCGTAAAAACACTATTCATCCTTTGTCGCTCAGAGATTTGGTTTGAAATTCCAAGAAATGCGTAATGATAGAATATAAAGATGTAATGGAATATCCAATAATATTTTAGTTAAGGCAAACGAAGTTTTCGCCTGCGGACTTAAAACCTAAGGGTTAGTGAAAGTGATTTCCGAGAAGAAAATATAATGCGTATAATGATTAAAAGTAATATACGTATGATATACGAGTATGGTATGAATAATAGTACGATGTATAATACGAGTATCATATGAATACTAAACAAAAAGAATACATGAGTTATACACGTAGAATACGATTAGTTCTTATTGGATTTTGAGCTAAGGACTTTGTATAATCAAATTGGACTTGGATTTATATCAAGCCCAATGAATTGTGTAATCAAGCCCAAGTTAAGGCCCAATGTTAAGTTAATTCAAGCCCGATCCAAGAAACCAAATCACGCATCGAACCGGCGGGTTACGACATGGGTAAAACCCATGGGGCAACCCATGGGAAGACCCATAGACATGTGGGTCGGCCACTTGGCCACCAAGTAAAGTGATTACTTGGTGGCTAAGTTGCTAAAGAGGTGGGGAATAGTAAGGAGGTGGCCAATGGACAATTTTTTCCCTCCATTTGAGTTTCCTATAAATAGAAGCTTGGTTAGTTCATTTGGTAGTTTACAAATATTAGCCAACATATATTGAGAGAGAGAAAGAGCTAGAAACAAGTAATCAAGCTACTTCAAAGCAAATCATATACGTTTAGTCAAGAACACAAAGAACGAAAAAGGTAATATTTCGTAAACGTTAGTCTTCGACCTTTTTCAATTTCTTTCTCGTAGAGAATCGTAGATTGGTGGAACATGTCTCTTTAGGAGGAATAAGGATGGCTATTAATTATTAAAACATTGATAAGTCATGTTCAAGTAGAAATCATAAGTGTTTACATAAGTTTAAACCGTAGAAATCGTTGAATGTTAACATGGTTGTTGATGGAAAATTTGAAAAACATCATAGATAGGGTATGTGCATCTTGCTTGGTTAGGATGTAGATGATGAATAAATGGAGAGCTCCATTTGATTTGGCTTATAGAACATGAGTAACGAAGTTATGGCGAATTTTACGAAAATAGACGTTAAATGTGGAAAAAACATAGAAATCTCGAATTAGTAGTCAAAAGTTGTCGTGTGACTTGGAAACTTCGGTTTTCAATGTCAACACGTGAGATAGGGCATTCAAGAGTCGTTGACTCAAGAATCGTCGAATTCTGACTTAAAACGAAGAAAACGAGTATTGAACGCTCACGAACGATAAACGAACGCTCGATAATGAACTAAAAGATGAATTCTAAGTTAACGAATTCGAAAGTGAAAGATTCTTGCATGAACACCTAGAGTAGGTAATTTGTGAGTTGTGGGCTTTTGAATGAGCTAATTCGGATGTAAAACGAATAAGTTATGAGGCCGGGAAGTTCGTAGAAAAAGTTAAATGTCAAAGCCAACTGAGGCTCAAGGCCTGCGCCGCAACGCCGGCTCCGGACTATGTCTACTATTAGTTGGCGCCGCAGTGCCAATGGTGTACTAGAGTCTGGCGCCACATCGCCGGCAGTGAGAAATGGTTGACCAAGTTAGGCTTTGTAATTCCAATTGAATGTAAACCAATAGTAAGACATGAATGTACTTAATGTACATGATAAGGCTAACTTTAAATCACTTATAAAGTGAAAATGTTAGAAGGTTAAGTATGGTTTAACAATAATTAAACTAAGAACACAAAAGTGTAAACAAGTAAATCGTGAATGGTATTCAACGTTGGTACCTCACCAATGATGACCGAGTTTCGATTAATAATGTAAGAAAGTTAACAAGCCGTAATGAAGTATAGTAAGTCGAATTGACATTAATAATGGAATAAATTCAAGTAAGACATAGAACAGAAAGAAGTTGGTTAAAACAATAAAGTTAGTTATTTGGTAGCTAATTACAGTGTGCTATATGAATATATCATGTAGATCCTGTAAAGACTGAGAAATGTTGAATATTATATTCGAAGACGCTTGAAGGCAAGTTTTCTTAACGCTTGTCTAACCTCCGTGTTAGTCAAGTTTTCTGTGATTCATGTCCTGAAATGCATGAATTGTTTTAAAGAAAGAGTCGATGCCAGTTTTAACTCGGCTAGACTAATCTTGAAGAGTTGATTGAATTGTTTACAAGTCTTTCGATATAGAACTGTTAACGCTATCATATGGCAAGTATTTGGTACGGATTTAAAGGTAAGTTTGTCTATGAACAAACAAATGTATTTTTATCAATTATTCGATGGGCACGCGAGGTTGCCAAAACTTAAACATCAATACGTTTAACGGATGAATATTGATCAACATAGAGTATAATAGGCTGATCACCTAGAAGTGCTTGTAAGCAATGCCAGATGTACGGCCTTAGTGCCGGGATGTCCTTTTCATGTATGAAAATGAAAAGAGTATGTTCATGTTCATAGTCTTTTGACCGGTTCAGAATTCTTAAGCTATTATATATACTTTGGAATTGTTGTTATGAAATGGGAAGTGTTAGTCAATGTTTCATAGTGCTTCATAGCTATTTGTTCAGTTATGGAAGATAATCATATAATTCTCGATGTGGTATTTATATTATCCTTTGTTAGACTTGTTGAGATAGTTATGCTCACTTCTTGCTTGAATTATATGATTGCAGCTAAGGCCGAACGAACTGAGAGTTCTAAGAGAGATAAAGGCAAAACTAAGTTGGATAGTTAATTATCCTATAATAGACTAGTGTATTTGTATGTAATATACTTATGAATAACAAAGAATGTATTCAGTTTATGAACCTGGGAAAGGATTTATTACTATTGTAATAAGAAGATAGTAAATACAATCATTTTGTTGTTGTTTCAATGGAATGACTGTATAAATTGTAGTACCGTGTAGCACCTTCTGTCGGGTTGGAAGATACCCGGATTTGGGGGCGTTACATTATCCAAACCAAACTTTCTTTGGTGAGGACTTGTACTCTAAAACTGAGAAGAACATCCCTAGTATAGGGGTACGCGATGCGTTTAGATGTTTGTGCACAATACAAGGTACGAAGGGATGATCACCCTGAGTACGGGGAGTCCCTACAGTATAACTGTTTAGGTTAAAGTTTAAAGATTACTTGTAACAATTGAAATAGTTTGTGGTCTTATGACTCTCAGATATATTTCATATTTTGATTCCAGTTTTTGGTTATCATTGAAAGAGTATTATTCAGTTCTGATGAGCTTATTTATTGGCAGTTATTATTCTATGGTTATTCATTGTTATTTCAAGTGAGCATTTGTTTTGCTCACTTTTGCATATATATAAATATTGCAGCTAAGGTTGAGAAGATTGATGAACCTACCACTAGCAAAGGAAAAGGGAAAATGAACAAGTGTTGAAGAACTATTCTTTTATTTAATGTTATGATGATAAACTTTATTTTAATGATGTGATGTAATTAATTTATTTTCCGCATTTGATGTATGTTAAAGGTTAGATAATCTGGGAAACATTTTGGTTTAATGATGTAACCCTTTTAATGGGAGGATTTACGGTTTAAATTTTATTATACTTAGGTAGTTAGTTATGAATGTATGGAAAGTGAACACCAAGTCTTGTGGGAATGAAGTACCCAGATTTGGGGGTGTCACAAGTTGGTATCAAAGCTTTAGGTTACGAACCTTAGGTGGGGAAAAGACTTAGGAAGTAACCTTATCGGAATTTGGAAAGATAGTGGTGATGAACTCTTGTTGAGTTTTAAGAAAGAAATAATAAAAAACTTATGTGCTTATGTGGTTGCAACCTATGTGCTTGTGAGTGTCGAGTAGTAATGATTATTAATTAAAAACTTAAATTTTTGTTGACAGAATGGCTAATGTAGGAGAATCCAGTCAGGCTAGAGAGGAAGGATTACAGATGCCTAGAAAAGAAGAGCCTCGAGATATTCAATTGGTTTGGGAACAACTACTGCCATGGGAATCATCTATGTTGGTTACAATGGTTGAGCAGCAGAGGTTACCTGATGAGGATGATGAGGTAGAGACGGAAGAGGAGGACCCCGTTGAGCTACCATAGTCAGATGGGGATGAGAATGACGAGGAAGAAAAGTTTTCACCAAACTCAATCGATGCCCATACGTACGACGAAGTATACGACCACAATGTGGAACTTCAAGATAGAGTCAAGGAGTTGGAAGATATAGTAGCTGAACAGCAGACCTCAATGGAGCAGAAGGACAACAAGATCCAGGATCTAGATGAACGTCTGAGTAATGTCGAAGGGAAGCTGATCCACATTGAAGGAGAGAACGATAAAATGACAGAGGGGATCGCGGAACTGAAGAACAAATTGAAAGAAGAATCGATTAAGAGGGCAAGAGCCGAAGATGCGTATGAGGAAGCTTCTAAATGAGCCTGGGTAGCAGGGAGAGATGTACAAGTAAAGAAAATCAAGATAGAAGAGATGAATAGTGTTTTCAACACCGTGATCAATCGATCTCAAGATCGGGTCATGTGTTATCCGATTCAGTTCAAGACGCTACCATCGTACATGTTCGATCGCCAAACAATGTTCCGTATTATGGAAGAGGAGCATCGTAAGGCTATGCAGCGTTTTAGTAGGTTTTCATAAATGTAATTACTATGTGATTAATGAGTAAATAAGATGTAAATCCTGGGTATTATATAACCAATGGGATATGATGATGAGGATGTTATCTTGAAACTTTTGTAGTTCAGGAAAGTGATGTAAATAGCAGGAAAGCTATCATTATTATGTTTTACAAGATTATGAATGAATAAAAGTTATTATTTATTCAAGATATTGTGTGTTATGTGAGGATTTTTGTGATGTGCAAGTTAAGTACATATTACCTAGAAGATTTAATAATAATCTACTGAGTATATTTTAACAGAAAAAGCCTCTAAGACGTCAACCACGACAAAGAACCCCTGAGGAATCTACCAATAACAACAATGTCGAGGCTAACCTAGTTCAGCAGTTAATGACGTTACTGATGGGACCATTATAGAATCAGCCGCATAATCAAGTTGCGACATTTAAGGACTTCAAGGTGGTTGGGCCACCAGAATTCCGTGGGTCTATGAATCTAGTTAAGGCACAGACTTGGATCATGAAAATAGAGAAAGTTTTTGATGTTGCTAGAGTAGGTGAGAATCAGAAGACTACTTTTGCGACATTTATGTTGAAAGCAAAGGCTAGTTATTGGTGGCAAGCCAATAAAACTCGAGGAGGTCAATGGGTAATGACTTGGGATAGATTTAACGTGATATTTTTCAAAACTTATTTCCTAGAGAGTTCAAAGAATCAGATGGAGGTGCAGTTTCTAGAACTGAAGTATGGATCAATGACGGTATCGGAGTATGCCACAAAATTTAACGAATTGGCGAGGTTTGCGCCATATCACTTCAACACAGATGAGCGCAAGGCTAGGAGGTTTGAGCAGGGACTGAAACCCTGGTTGTATAGTAGGGTCTCTATGTTTTACCTGAAGACATTTACAGTGGTACTAGAGAAGGAAATTCTCGCTGAAGGTGGAGGCGAGACTATAACAAAGTACAATCAAGAGCAGAGAAAGAAGAAGAGTGAGGGCAAAGCTAAGAATGGTGGTGGTATTGGTGGAAATGGTTAACAATAACTTGAAGAGGAAGTGGAATGCAAATGTGGGAGCTAGCTACCAACAGGGTAACCAGTAGAAGAAGAAGTTCAAAGCATGTGCTACATGCGGGAGGTTCCACACAGGTATGCGCTTAAGGGGGAAATGTGTATGCTTTAACTGTGGCTAGGAGGGTCACATTGCCCCAAATTGCCATCAACCAAAGAAGAATGCTTGCTACACCTATGGGTCAAAGGATCATTTTGCTCGTGAGTGCCCTAAGAAGAAAACTAGTGAGACAATAGGAAGCAAGGGAGGTAGCAGTGGAGATACGTTGACTATTGCTGGACCAACATCATAAAATAAGCCCACAGCCAGAACTTTCAACATAACGGTGCAAGACGCGGTGCAATCAAAAGATGTCATGTCAGGTATTGTCCCAATTAATGATATAAATGCATATGTATTATTTGATTCGACTACTTGCTCGTTTATATCTGATGAATTTTCTAAGAGGTTAGAATTACCTAGTAAAGAGTTGAATTTCCCTTTACACATAGAAATTGCGAATAGGGAGGTAATTCCTATTAAATTCGTATACAAGAATTTTAGAGTGAATATTAAGAGGACTATTATGACAGTAGATTTAATCCCGATAAAACTTGGAGAGTTTGATGTTATATTGGGAATGGATTGGTTATTCAATTATGGAGCAATAATTGATTGCCAAAAGAAATGTGTAAACCTTTTGACTCCGTCAAAGGTAGTTTTCTATGTAGCAAATCGCCTAGACAAGCGAGATGTCTGACGATTATACAGGTCAAGAAGTTGTTGAGTCAGGGCTGTGTAGGGTACCTAGCTTATATAGTCAATACTCAAAAGAAGAAGGGTGTGAAACTGGAGGAGATACCAGTGGTTAGGGATTTTGTGGACATGTTTTCGGAGGATTTGCCAGGACTTCTGCCTGATAGAGAGATTGAGTTCATGATCGACTTAGCGCCAGGAACTGCTCCAATATCGAAGGCCCCGTACCGGATGGCTCCGATAGAGATGATGGAACTGATGGTACAATTGCAAGAGCTGTTAGATAAGAAGTATATCCAGCCGAGCGTATCACTGTGGGGAGCTCCGGTGTTATTCATAAAGAAGAAGGATGCATGGGTCAATTCATCTTTGTATTGATTATAGAGAATTAAACAAAGTCACTATTAAGAATAAATATATGTTGCCAAGAATAGATGACTTGTTTGATCAGTTGAAGGGTGCTAGATACTTCTCGAAAAATAGATTTGAGAAGTGGGTATCATCAATTGAAAGTAAGGAAGGAGGATGTAACGAAGACGGCATTCAGAACTCGGTATGGACATTATGAGTTTCTGATAATGTCTTTTGGTTTGACCAAAGCCCCTGCTGTATTCATGGATTTGATGAACAGGGTGTTTAAACCATTTTTAGATAAGTTTGTGGTGGTATTTATCTATGATATTTTGGTGTACTCCAAATCTCAAGAAGAACACGTGGGACATTTACGTTTGATGCTCGAGACGCTAAGAAAAGAAAATATGTACTCAAAATTCCCTAAATATGAATTTTGGCTAGAACGCGTAGAATTTCTCGGCCATGTAATTGATAAAGATGGAATTTTAGTAGATCCATCAAAAGTAGAAGCTGTGATAAATTGGGAACAACCAAGAACTTCATCAGAAGTAAGAAGTTTCTTGGGATTGGCAGGTTATTACAGATGTTTTATTCAGGATTTTTCCAAGATTGCCACTCCGTTGACAAATTTGACGAGGAAAGCTGTAAAATTTGTTTGGACGAAAAAGTGCGAAGAAAGTTTTAAGGAATTAAAGAAGAAGCTCAGTGTGGTACCTGTGTTTTCATTACCAGAAAATACATGAAATTTTGTACTGTATAGCGATGCCTCACATAAAGGATTAGGTTGTGTCCTTATGCAAAACGGTAAAGTCATTGCGTATGCATCAGGGCAATTGAAGGACTACGAGAAAGGGTATCTGACTCATGATTTAGAGTTAGCTACAGTGGTATTTTCTTTGAAGATATGAAGACACTATCTCTATGGAGAGAAATATGAGATATACACAGACCATAAGAGTCCAAAGTATATTTTCACATAGAAGGACCTGAACATGCGTCAAATGAGATGGATGGAATTAATATAAGATTATGATTGTGAGATCTTTTATCATCCGGGAAAAGCAAATGTGGTTGCAGATGCCATGAGTAGGAAGGGTCGTGAGAAGTTGATGTTGTTAACCAACCAGGAGGAGCTCATTTCAGCAATGACAAGGCTAGAGTTGGAAATAAAATTTCCAAAAGAATCCGATGAACGACTATTCTAGATAGAAGCTAGTCCAACTTTGGTGAACAAAGTAAAGAATGCTCAACTACAAGATGAAGAATGCAAAAAAATAAAGGAAAGTATGGTCGAGGGTAGTGAGATGAAGTACAAGGTTGATACCGAAGGAGTGCTAAGATTCGAGGAACGAATATGGGTTCCAGCAGTACTGGATATTAAATAAGAAGTCTTGATATAGTCTCATAACTCAAGATATTCGATTCATCTGGGAAGTACGAAAATGTATCAAGTGGCATTTTTGGTGGCCAAATATGAAAAGAGACGTTGCAGAATGTGTTGCGAAATATTTGACATGTCAGAGAGTAAAGGCCGAGCATCAGAGACCAAGTGGATTACTTCAACCGTTGAAAATACAGGAATAGAAGTTGGAGCATATCACAATGAATTTTGTGGTAGGTCTTCCAACAACTCAAAAAGGATACGATGCGATATGGGTAATAGTGGATAGATTAACGAAATCAGCACACTTTTTGCCAATAAAGATTAGATTTAATCTTGATTAGCTGGCAAAACTATACGTTAAGGAGATCTTCTCAAGACATGGAGTTCCAATATCAAATGTATCAGACAAAGATCCGAGGTTCACATCAAACTTCTGGAAGAAACTACAAGAATGTATGGGAACACAATTGAGAATGAGTACGGCATACCATCTGCAAATCGATGGTCAGAGCGAATGTACAATTCAAACGTTGGAAGATATGCTTAGAGTGTGCATCATAGATTTCAAAGGGAACTGGGACGATCATCTACCGTTGGTAGAATTTGCCTACAACAACAGTTACGACGCAAGCATTGGCATGCCGCCATACGAGGCATTGTATGACAGGAAATGCAGAACTTCACTATGCTGGGATGAAGTTGGTGAACGTCAACTATTTGGACCAGAACTGGTACAACAGACAACTAAAATTATAAAACTCATCAGAGCAAGAATGGTAGTTGCTCAAGATAGACAGAAGAAGTATACTGATCAATACAGACAAGGTCGCGAATTTGACGTAGGAAATTTTGTTTTCCTGAAAGTTTTTCTTTAGATGGGGAAGATTCATTTTGGCACGAAAGGAAAGCTAAGCCCAAGGTTTATTGGACCCTTCGAGGTACTACAAAGAGTGGGAGAAGTAGCTTATGAGGTAGCTTTACCTCTAGAGTTAGAACATGTTCACAATGTTTTTCAAGTATCGATGTTGCGACCGTATAAACCCGATTACAAACATGTGATCGAGTATGAACCGTTGCAGTTCAGTAAAGATTTATCTTATGAAGAGGTTCCTATCCAGATAGTCGATAGGAAAGAACAAGTGCTCAGCAATAAGGTGATACCTTTTGTGAATGTGATATGGGAGAAACCACAATGTCGAAGAGGCTATGTGGAAACTCGAAGATGAAATGATGAAGAACTACCCTGAGTTATTTATTTAATTTATGTCTTCGATTCTGGAGACAGAATATTTGTAAGGAGAGAAGAATGTGACGAATGAATTGATTGAGTTGTGATTCTGGGGGCAAAATCCTTGTAAGGAGGGATGGATGTAACAATCCAAGATTTTATTTGTAATTTAAAATATTTATTAAGTTAAATAAATATTTTATTGATGTAGTTGTTGTTTGTAGATAATTGTGAATTAAATTTATTAGATAATACTCTAATTTAATTTAATAGTTAGAGAGTTGTTAGAGATAACATGAAATGCTGCATTGCTGTTTTAATTTAATAATTTAAAATGGTATGTTAATTTATTAAATAAAATTATAATAAGATTATAATTTTGTGATAATTGGATTAAGTGGAAAATAAATTTAGTATATGTTTATTGGATATGGAAATCCAAAGAAATAATATGGGATTATAAACTAGAGCATAAATGATTTATTAAAATAAATTAGAGTAGTTTTAAAAGGATTTAACCAAACAAGACTTAAAGACATTAAGTCTTTATTTTTTAAATTGGTTTGCCAAACATAGCCTTATGGCTTTTGAATTTTGAATTTGAATTATAGTAAATAATATAAATAAAATAAATAAAAATAATAAATAAAATATATTTTATAATTGATGTACGTTTAAGTTTTTGTAACTATTATTTTAAGTGTGCGTATAATGGCTATCAAATTTTTTTTCTTACGCATAAGTCATAGTTCATTTACGTTAAAAGAAATTGGCTTTTACTGATACTAAGAAGGAGAGAGAATAGAGAGAGTTTGAGAGAAAAGTTATGTGATTCCTAAGCAATTCTCTGTGGTTAGCAAGGATTATTCAAGCAAGTGAAGGTGGTGCATGGTCGTCGGGCGTCATTTCGTCTTAAAGGTGTTAGGTTAAGTCCGCAACGACGCCTTGACCCTCGTGTTTAGTTGCCATCGTTGAGTTTGGAACCCTGAACAGACTGCCGGATTTGGTATTTGGATATTATTTGTATCAATGATTTGGCCAATCATGAATGATTCGTTAGGAATCCGTGTAAATTAAATGGAAATTATCACTAAATAATCTAAGTAATGAAGATAAATAATGAAGAGATAACGAAAAAAATCCTTTTTTTATATTCTGAAATGTTGATGTAGGATGTAGGATGTAGTGACAATTTCCCTATGAAGACTCGCTTTCGCTACGGCTCCGGTGGGTTCCCTTAACCAAGCCACTGCCTATGAGTCACCGGCTCATTCTTCAACAGCACGCTGGTCGAGAGCACTGCTCCTCCCACTGCTTGGGAGCTTACGGTTTCATGTTCTATTTCACTCCCCGATGGGGGTTCTTTTCACCCTTATTCATGAGTTTCAAAATTGTTTTTAATCGCATTCTTGATGAATTGTAGTTGTACAAACTGAGTTATTGCATTTTTGGGTAATTGAGATGTTAGAATTCACATTTAGACAAGAATTAATGTGCTAATTACGTTAAAAAGAAAGAAAATTGTTTACAGTGCATGTTTATATATATGACTTGTGAAAGTACCAAATTTGGTGGTTAATTTGTAAACTAATCTATAAATTGAGCCTTGAATGTGTTAATTCAGTAAGTAACGAAGAGAGCGTAGTTTGAATGAGTTAATTTGGTGTAGAATTGTGATCTCAGTGTTAATTTTTGTCAAGGGTGTCAAAAATGGAGTTTTTGGTATAAAATATGGAATTCAAGGATTTAAATTTACTAAAGTTGTTGTTTAATTGTTCTAAGTTGGTATATATGAGAGGAATCATATTTGTATGAGTCCTATATCAATTGGGTATGCTTAATTTACTATTTTGTGGATGAAATTTGTGATAGTTGGGCTAAATAGAGTATTGTTAACAAATTGCGTAGTTTACATACAACACCAAATAAATTAATTGCTATCAATAGTCAGAGGCGAGAGACAACAATTGCTACCGGCCCCCAGGTTTTAAGTATGGCGCGATTCACCATACCTCAATCAAAGGCAGTGATGCCTAATACTTCTGCAGACTTTGAACATCTATTCTGAACTAGTTTAATGAGATGTTAATGTGATAAACATGTAATGAAGAAATTAAAACAGAATTGTATCATGTAATTAGTAATTATAAAGTTGTAAAAAGATTAATAAGTTATGAAAGCGATTTGTTGTGATTTATTGTACACATGAATAGTGAATAAGTGTTTTGTAGTTAACACTTGTGATTTCTGAAATGCATATGGTGTAAAGTAAAACTTGTACTAAAAAACAAGTCTAACTAGAAGTGAGAGTTATTTTTGGAAAATGAATGTTAGTATATCTAATAGATATTGTGATTTTAATACTATGTGTAGGTGAACGTGAGTTGTAAATTTATAGCTTACGCACGAGGCAAGTTCCTTACCCTAAACTTTAATTGAGCAAGTACTTTTATCCTTAATCTTTATTTGGTCAAGCTCTAACCCTAACTTTATTCGAGCAAGTTTTGAATTCTAATCATTGTTGAGTTATTCTAACTTGTCTATAGTTAAGCAAGTTTCTTTCGTTTCAATCTTTTATAGTGAATGCGATTTCTTAAACTCTAATATTTAATATTGAGCTTTCATATTTCATTTACTTTGCACAAGTTATTATCATGTTGAGCAAGCTTTGTTTCCAGCTTGTTATCAGTTAAATGCATGTTTAGTAATTCGATTTCTAATTTGACAAGATCATAGCCTTAGCTTATTCTTGTTCAAGCGAGGTTATTATTTCATTCAATGCTTATGCTTTTTAGTCATTTCCAAGCATGAGTTTAATGTATAATTGGTTCACCTATGATTCTTGATCATTCCACATTATGTTGTTATTGAGCATTTATAGTGTTATTAAACTTTGATTGATTCAACCAATCCTTTAGTTGATGATTGTTATACTCTAAATTACCCTTGAAGCTTATCCAAACCAAACTTTCTTTGGTGAGGACTTGTACTCTAAAACTGAGAAAAACAACCCTAGTATAGGGGTACACGATTCGTTTAGATATTTATGCACAATACAAGTACGAAGGGCTGATCACCCTGAGTACAGGGAGTCTCTACAGTATATTGTTTAGGTTAAAGTTTAAAGATTACTTGTAACTATAGAAATAGTTCGTGGTCTTATGACTCTCAGATATATTTCATATTTTGATTCCAGTTTTTGGTTATCATTGACAGAGTATTATTTAGTTCTGATGAGCTTATTCATTGGCAGTTATTATTCTATAGTTATTCATTGCTATTTCAAGTGAGCATTTGTTTTGCTCACTCTTGCATATATATAAATATTGCAGCTAAGGTTGAGAAGGTTGATGAACCTACCACTAACAAAGGAAAAGGGAAAATGAACATGTGTTGAAGAACTTTTCTTTTATTTAATGTTATGATGATAGACTTTATTTTAATGATGTGATGTAATTAATTTATTTTCCTCATTTGATGTATGTTAAAGGTTAGATAACCTGGGAAACATTTTGGTTTAATGAAGTAACCCTTTTAATTGGAGCTGGATTTATTGTTTAAATTTTATTATACTTAGGTAGTTAGTTATGAATGTATGGAAAGTGAACACCAAGTCTTGTGGGAATGAAGTACCCAGATTTGAGGGTGTCACGGGTTGGTATCAAAGCTTTAGGTTACGAACCTTAGGTGGGAAAAAGCCTTAGGAAGTAACCTTATCGGAATTTGGAAAAATAGTGGTGATGAACTCTTGTTGAGTTTTAAGAAAGAAATAATAAAACACTTTTGTGCTTATGTGGTTGCAACCTATGTGCTCGTGAGTGTCGAGTAGTAATGATTATTAATTAAAAACATAAATTTTTATTGTTAAGATGGCTAATGTAGGAGAATGCATTCAGGCTAGGGAGGAAGGATTCCAGATGCCTAGAGTGGAGGAACCTCGAGATATTCAAGTGGTTTGGGAACAATGGTTGAGCAGGAGAGGTTACCTGATGAGGATGATGAGGTAGAGACGGACAAGGAGGACCCCATTGAGCTACCACGGGCAGATGGGGATGAGGATGACGAGGAAGAAGAGTTTTCACCAAACTTGATCGTTGCCCGTATGTACGACGAAGTATACGATCGCAATGTGGAACTTCAGGATAGAGTCTATATCAAGGATTCAAGACTTTGGTGATAACCCCAATGTCAACAATCCTAAAGACTCCTGATAGCTGTGGATCTCACTTCCATGACAGTTCATCAGGCTGCTTATCTATTTCCATCCCTGGTAGAAGCAACAGGGAGCCGACAATCTTACCACCATGTTGGAGAACAATCCAACAAAACATATGCATCATACATTTGCATCATGTTGTTGCACATGGCATCAAGTTTATCTTATTGCATTTCAAGTGTCTAGGATTCTTTATCCTATCCATGCCATTGCATTGCATGAATATGATAAAGAGGGGCATCTGTAGATACTCAAAATTTTCTACACACCTGTCACTAACATTGCAAGAGGGAAGATTCGTCTTTCAGAAATAATCCTGGAAGATAATGCAGTTCAAATACCGAAAATTCCACCGGAGAGGACAGTTCTGTCTTGGAGATAACCCCGAGATGCTCAGTTCCAGTGCCGGAAACAACACCAGGAATAGCAGTGCTAACCTTGGAGATAACCCCAAGGAGTGCAGTTGCAGTTCCGGAGATAACCTCGGAAACGCTTGTTTCAAATGCATGCAGTCAGCTTCAACCTCGGAACTCACACCGAGGCACTCAGTCCAAGACCCGAAGATAACACCAGGAAGACATGCATACCTCAGAGATAACCTTGAGGACCTTCAGTACTTGCAGCAGTCCAATCTCAAAGATAACCCTGAGCAATGTTTGTTTTATCAGCCCAAACCGGAGATAACCACGATGAGGGGTAAAATAGTCATTTTGCCATCTCAACCCTATATTGCGCCATCTCAACATCTCATACAGACATTTTTACACAGCAATGTCCCACAAGAACCAAGGAGGTCCAATCCCGAGTGACTACTGCACAAGACAGCACACCGGATAGAATTTAAAGCTTGAAGACATAGGGCATGGTCCAATCTTCCTGACTTCGTACAACCTCTAATCCCATGTCATTGTGTAGCTCTTGACAACGGTGGTCCGAAATAGGTCTTATACACCTCAATTGGATGCCCGGACTACAGTTCTAAAAGTTCGAACGGACATCATAGTGCACGTGTGCACGTGCATTTTGAAGGACGGACTCATGCGAGCTCGGGGCACCCGGTGCAAACAGTACACTGGCTCCCCTCTATAAATAGAGGGCTTGGGGTGGCCATTTTAAAAAAGAGAAGAGGTGAGGAAGCCCTGTCCAATTTGCTCTGTACACACCATAAACTGAGTGCTTTCTCATTTTAAACACTTGTGAACTCATATATAGCTACTATTTTTACCGGCGGGAGCTGAGTGTTCATCCACTTAACATTATAGAAGTCTTCTTTGGCAGTCCACTGTAAGCCTTCTTACACACTTTAAATCCTTTCTCTTCATCTTTGTATACATTGTTCTTCGCATTGAGAGTCGTGTTGTGTGTGTGTATGCCTAGACTTCGGTCTGTGGTTTCATTTCAGTTTGTATATACATATACATATATACATATATATATATGGACTAACATTACCGAGTTATGCTTCGATTGAGCTTGGACTCACGTCCTGAGCGCTTACTAGCTTTATATATATATATATATATATATATATATATATATATATATATATATAAACTGTTGTTGACTTATGTTCGATGAGCTTGAATTTTATATCCGGAGCATTTATTGCTTTTATATATATATATATATATATATATATATAACTATGTGTGTCGAACTATGTTCGATGAGCCCGGATTTTACATCATAATTGGTGCGTTCGCTTATAAATAAATATATATATATATATATATATATATATATATATTTTTACTCTTCGTCCACTTTGGAGTTTACTTATGTATGGTTGATTGCTTTTACAGCTTTATTTACATTTCTGATCCCTCATGGAGGTGCTTCGTGGTGGTTGATCATGTCTCTATATATATATTTACCGCTTTTATATATTTACATTTTCGATCCCCCATGGAGGTGCTTTGTGGTGGTTGATCATGTCCGTATATATATATATATTATATATATATTTATATATATATATATAATGCTTATCGCTTTCATATAAATTGTGGCATCATGTGAGCCTAGGAATCATGTGATCACAGATTCAGTCTACTAAATCTAGATTCGGTTTCCGTGATGGACATTTTCAGCTGTAAGCAGCTTGTAAATTTATTCACGGTGTTTGGATTTCCTCAGATGGTTTTCATGCCCACGAGGAGTTCGACTTTACTTTGTACATTATTTTTCTCAAGATGCTTCATCTCTCAAAAATAAAAGTAATCAAAATCGAACATTTAATAAAATGGAAGTATCTAAAGGCCTCAATTCTTATTGAGCATAAGGGTTTGAAAAATCTCTTTTACAAAATATCACTGCCATATCTTGTTTAAAACTAAATTTTTACACAAATCCAGACCCTTTGTATAAAGGTGCGAACGAGGCCTCGCACTACTTCCATATAACTGCACATAGACCCCCACACACACATATTCATATAATAGTTTCTTGAAAAGTGGCGGTCACCGTGGTAACACGGATGTCGGGGGGTGCCAAACACCTTCCCTCCGCATAATCAAGCCCCCGGACCCTAATGAATCTCGGTTTTACAGACCCGTTTATCAGTGTTACATCACTGGGTCAATGTGCAAACCTTTTCTCGGTTGTGTTTGTTCAACCATATAAAACACCAAATGGCGACTCTTACAGTCCATTCGTCGACATATACATGTCGGACCTTTTCACAACTTGTTTTTTCAAACAAATCTCACCTAACATGAGAACACCAAAGAACAAGAACAGAAAATGGACAAATAAAAATCCCGACGTTAACAGGTGGCGACTCTACTGGTGACACTTAAAAGAGGGCTTAAGCCGCTATTACAATCTTTTCAAAACTGTTATATTCTTGTGTGTGGATGGTGCATTTACAATTATGATGAATGTGTACGAATGCATATATTTACTGCACTTAATGCTTTACACTATATCTATTTATGATATTAGTGCTTCGCACATGTCATCATTTTCATAAACGGTGAGACATGTTGTAAGTGAATGTATGCTGTGTGGTTCCTCTACCAGGAGGCTATCCTGTCGAAGTTTGATTACTGGACTCGTAGGGAGACTAATTCCAATGAGGCTCAGGAAAGGCACCACCCATATTCGCTCCAGTTGAAAGACCGGATTAACTTCCCATCAAGTAGATTACGATGATCTGGGAACCTTCATGCCAAAAAGTCGCGAGAGTAAACTTAAGATAGGTCAGCCTCTGATAAACCAAACGCGGAGGAAAGTCTCTTCATACTTTCCATTTTTCAATTACTTGTAAAAATATTTACTTGTAATGTCATTCCATGTCAATCTCATTGTAATGGGAAATATGAAGAAATATGTGTACATGCATATTTAAATTTATATGTTATCTTGTGTTACAAACAGCTAACATCCATTTTGAAGGATAATATTCCTAAAATAGATACATCACATAGCATGTAAACATTTACATATTCCCTAAAACTAAACTACGTCAGTTTTTCGCAGGGAAACAATCGGACCTATTACCCGTTCAAAGTCCAAAAAGGCCATGAGCCTATAGCCATTTATGTCTTCATCTGACCAGGCTAATCTTAATCCTGTTTCCGAGAAAAAATTTGACGGTTTAAGAAAACAAATTACAAATTTGGTTGTTCTGCTTAAAGAACTACATACTCAGGGCCCAAAATTGCCCACACATACGGAATCCTCTGCACAGGGAGGAACCCAAGGTTCGGATAAAACAAATTTGGAATTTTAGTTGATTACAACAGGAAAAAAAACCCTAAAAACACCCATCTCAAAGAAGATCTAGACACCGGTGACATCAGGAAAAAAGTCCTTCAAATGAAAGAAACCCTTCGTTCTATCAAAAGAATTGGAGCACACAGGAGTGTCTCATATGCTGACCTTTGTATATTCCCTGGTGTTCATTATCCAGAGAAGTTCAAAACTCCTGACTTCGAAAAGTATAACGGGTTAAGAGATCCTTACACACATTTGATGGTGTTCATTGGAGAACTTGGATCTTATGCAGAGGACGAGAAGCTCAGAATGCAGCTATTCCAAAAGAGTCTAACTAGAGAAGCCCGTTCATGGTGTACCAGATTAGACAACTCAACGATCCATAGTTGGGAAGAGCTAGCTCATGCCTTCCTCACTCAGTACAACTTTTAGTCTCAAATGGCCCCTGACCGGTATCAAATTACTAAAGTCAGGAAATAAACCAATGAGTCTTTCAGAGAGTATGCTCAAAGGTGGAGGCGCCTTGCTGCTCAAGTTATCCCTTCTATGACAGAGCCAAAAATGGCTATGACCTTCATAGACATACAAGAAGATCCTTTCTATGAGAGAGTTTTAGCTGGTATTGGCAAACCATTCTCTTAAATGATTAAACATGGGGAGATGGATGAAATGGGGTTGAAGTCAGGAAAGATTCAAGACCTAGCCGCTCTTAAAGCAGTTGCTGAACACATCCAGTCCAGAACTTATGCAAACAACCCCCGGAGGGTCCATAAAAAGAAAGAGGAGGATGTTTACTTGATACTACAAGGTCAAAAAGGCAATTAGAATATGTCTATCTAGAGGAGAAACTACTCCCCTTTTCAAACACATCCTTCAAACCCTCCATTGCCTAAAGGTGGAGAAGTAAAATGCACTCGATCGTTCACACCCTTAGGGGATTCGCTCGAGAATATTCTTACTCTTCTAATGACTCAGAAGAAAATCACACATCTTCTTCCACCAGCCAACCCGAATGGGAAGGGTTTCAATGTTACTCGGAAGTGTGCTTATCATGTCGGGGCACTTGGACATGATACTCAAGATTTTTTGGGCCTTAAAACACAAGATCCAAGATTTAATAGACAACAGTGAGATCATGGTCACCAAGACAGATCAACCTCACGTGCAAGACAACCCTCTTCCTAAACACAAATAGGAAGAGGTCAATATGATTAATTGGAGCAGTAGACAGAGTTCCAATTTTAATGGTGAATCATCCCAGACCATCAAAGATGGTGTTGACAAATGGGACTATGCAAAGTTCCAGTTTGTGATGGAACGAAAGATAAAAGCTCTATGTAAGCAAATTGAGCAATTGGCAGAACTGGTGATCCATCAGCATCAAGTCACATGCCAATTAGTCAGCCAGTAACATGCTAGTCTCCTCCCTTTTGTTATGAATACTCCATCATCGCCTTCAGAAAATGAAACACTGGAGGACAAAGTTGCGAAGAAAGAAAGTGCCAAAGCCCGTCGGGATTTTTCCAATATAAGGGAATTTACATACCTGGGCCAACCTATAGAAGAGATATTTTAGATGCTGATCAATGAAGGAAGGATCACCTCCCTTCTACCTCCAATTAATCCTCGTTCAGGACGGTTCAATTCTGATGGAGTATGTTAATATCACTCACATTCTTGCGGTCACAGCATGGAAGAATGTTGGGCACTCCGCCACCTTATTTAGAATCTAATTGACAGTAGTGTCTTGTAACTGGCAGACGATGATATTGTGCTATTTGAGAGTGAGAATACATGTCCTACTAAATGGAAGGGATTGGTAGAAGTTATATCCGCTGAGGCTGATGGGACTATCAAACCATTCACAATACAAGCTATTCAACTTAAAGGAGTTGACAATCCTTTGAAAGTGGCTGTACCAGAGCAAATTAGCTTACCATTCAGACCACAATATCCTGTTATCAGCTTACAAAAAGTCCCATGGAATTATGGATAAGCTGAAGGATCCACCTCTCATACAACTACTGCAATGTTGAAGGAGAATCCATTGTATCTTCCCCAACGGGTGATGAGGCCTACCATCAAATCAAAGGGGAAAATTTCCATGGAGAAAATTGAAAATTTCCTCCGTACTATGGGCCATAATGAAGCCAATGTTGTTTTAAGCTTAAGAGAAGCTCCACATCAAATTTCAATACTGGACTTAGTTTTCTCTTTCGAGGATCACAGGAAGATCTTACTTCAGGTTTTGGAAGAAGCCTACTTGCCAAAATCAGTTTATGTGGAAAAATTTCAACATTTGGTTGATCACATTTTTAACAACAATGTGATATCTTTCACTGATGATGACATACCACCCGAAGGGACTGGTCATTGCAAGCCGTTGCACATTACAATTTTGTCCTCCAGATACATGCTAGCTGGAGTCTTGATAGATGGAGGTTCATCTTTGAATATTTGTCCTTATGCTACTTTGGTGAAGATGAACGTCAATCTTAAACGGATCTGAATCAGCCATACGGTTATTAAAGCTTTTGATGGATCCCGTCAAAATTCAGTCAGAGAGATTGAACTGCCAATTGAGATTGGTCCCCATACATTCTGCATAACTTTTCACGTTTTCAAGATAGATTCAGGATACAACATGCTATAGGGAAGACCGTGGATTGATATAGTTGGGGTCGTCCCCTCCACTCTTCATCAGCAACTTAAATACATCAATAACGACAGCCTAGTTACGGTTAACGCTGAATCGGAATGTTCTGAATAGGGTGACATACCACTCATCAGCTTTAATTCATAAGTTGAACCGGTCAGTTTTCATACCTTGGAAGTGAACAACACTCACTACCATTTCATTGGGACGCCATTTCTCGTACCCAAGATTTCTGCTGAAGTGATGGCAGCTACTCAAGAAATGATGTCATTGGGCCATCAGCCTGGATAAGGGTTGGGTAAAAATCATCATGGCATTAAGCTTTGATTCAAATGTCGATCAAACCGGACAACCGGGACTAGGCTATTCTACCGATTCGATCATGAGGAATCCTCATAAGCATAAGCAGATTCCTCCAGCTTCAGCCACAGGGCGATTATCTCCAACTGCAGATCCTGAGCCCGTACAATCTCCGATAAAGGTGTCAGCCAATGTAATGGCTATGTTATTTCCCAAGCCGATATCGATCAAGGGGAAAGAGGTCCTAGTTACTGATCCCAAAGTGGAAGAAGAGGAACAATGATGGAAGCAAGACATCACCGGGATGATGTCCAACATACACATCATTGTCCATGATGAACATACAAACAGATACACCCCTGACGATGATTGCCCAGACGTAATGGTCATCATTCGGGAGAAGGAGAACGATGACAGCCCTTCCATCACTGAAGTCCACCAGGACTTTACCCTTGACAATTGGAGCAACACTCCTTTCATTGGTTGACAAGGTTAAAACGGGCAGAAACTACTTCTGCCCTGTAGATATCATTAACTACTTACTTTTCTGTACAATATTAACAGTTGTTTTGTCAGTACATGCTAACACTTTGTATGATTAAACGGTTTCATATATTAAGTGAAAGCATATTTTGTTTCAGGACTCTGAATTTAGATGTGCATGTACTTGCTGATAAGATGCCTCTTCTCCACAAGGATGGTAACTTTGATAAAAAGTTGGACTCTTACTTGATGGAATTACAAGAGGACATTGAGATACCTCAGGAGATCAAAGAATGGGTCGAAGACAAACCTAAACCCAACCTTGATCAAACCACCTCCTTCAATCTCGGAACCTTAGAAAGCCCTAAGTTAATCTAGATTGGTTCAGACCTCACTCCAAACCAGAGGAATGACATGGTTACACTACTAACCCAATTCCAGGATGTGTTTGCATGGTCTCATGAAGACATGGTGGGTTTGTCCACTGACATTGTCCTTCATCGCCTTCCCATTAAAGAGGGATTCAAGCCAGTCAAGCAGAAGCTCAGGCGATTGAAACCTGAGTGGAGTTTAAAGGTTAAAGAAGAAATTGTGAAACAATTTCAAGCTGGCATTATCATGGTGTCCACATATCCTGAATGGATATCCAACATAGTTCCCATACATAAACCTGGAGGAAAGGTGCAAGTTTGCGTGGATTACCGAGATCTGAATAAAGCTTGCCTTAAAGATAGCTTTTTCGTGCAATTTATCCACATTCTCATTGACAATACTACTCAATACGGCATGTACTCCTTTGCGGATTGCTTCGCGGGGTATCAGCGGATCATGGTTGCTGAGGAGGATCGTGAGAAAGCTACTTTCATCACGCCTTGGTGAACCTTTTGTTATAGACGGTTGTCTTTCGGCCTCATCTATGCTGGATCCACCTATCAGTGAGCTATTATGGCTCTTTTCCACGACTTAATGCACAAAGAGATAAAGATCTATGTGGATGACATCATTGTCAAGTCCTGAAGGGAGGAAGACCACTTAAACCATCTCAAAAAGCTCTTCAATAGGTTGCGTAAGTACAACTTGAAGTTGAATCCAACCAAGTGCTCCTTTGGCATTAAATCAGGCAAGTTGCTAGGATTCCTAGTCAGCCACAAAGGGATTGATCTGGATCCCACCAAAATCTAGGCCATTATTGAAATGCCCATTCCTCTGACAGAGAAGGAAATACGGGGATTTTTGGGAAGAATCAACTTCATTAGCAGGTTTATTTCTCAACTCACAGCAACTTGTGAGCCCATCTTCAAGTTGTTAAGGAAGTACTCCTCCTTGAAATGGAACGATGAGTGTCAAAAAGCCTTCCTTACAATCAAAGAGCAGCTAGTCAAAGCTCCCATTTTGGTACCTCCCAGGGATAATGTTCCCTTATTCATGTACTTGTCCATAAGTGACAATGCCATGGGCTGCATGTTGGGATAGAAAGACGATAGAGGCCGAGAGCGAGCTATCTACTACCTCAGCAAAAGATTTAGCAGCAGTGAACACAAATACACTCTGATTAAAGAGACTTGTTGTGCTTTAGCATGGGCTTCCATGAGGTTACAACATTACCTCCATGGTCACACAACCCATCTCATATCCCGTGTGGATCCTCTCAAAATACGTGTTCAAGAAACCCATATTAAATTGTCGGTTGTCCGATGGCGATTGATCCTACAATAATTTGACATCGGTTACGTGACACAAAAAATCCACAAAAGGTCTCAAGGAATTGCGGATCAACTGGCCGCCGCACCTTCAGGGGACTTCAAACCCTTAGAAACATACTTCCCCGATGAAGGGGTAATAGCAGTTCAACAACACCATCAGTACGATACATGCCGTACATGGAAAATGTATTTTGATGGAGCTATTAATATGGAAGGCTCTGAGCTGGAGCAGTTCTAGTATCCCAGACGGGGGGAAGATCCCGTCGTCATTGCAAAATTGTGATTTATCGCACACCAACAACACAACACCGAAAGTATGAAGATTGTATCATGGGGCTAAAACTTGCTCATTCAATGGGCATTAGGCGATTAACTGTCTTTGGGAATTCATAGTTGGTAGTCAAACAATCCATGGGAATCTATCAAACCAAAGAGCTACATTTGCTGCCTTACCATCGGCAAGTTTTACAGATGGCTTCGGAGTTTGAAGAGATCTTCTTTCTACACAATCCTCATAATAGGAATGACTTTGCAGACGCACTAGCAACTTTGGCCTCCTTGATTCACATACCTGACAAGGAACACATGCCAAGCATCACATTTACCATGCAAAAGGCACCAGCCTATGGGAACTATGTTGGAGAAGTATCGGATGAGCTACCTCCCATCCAGCATCCTTGGTATAAGCACATCAAAGAGTACTTATGAGATGGATCTACACCCACTGAGGCGAGCCCGACTGAGAAAAGGCGGATCCATCAACTTGCTATGAAATTCTACCTGAGCGGAGATGCACTCTACAAAAGAGATGCAGGATTGGGTCTCCTCAGATGTCTGGACAAGGACCAAGCTTAGAGGCTCATGGATGAGGTCCATGGTGGAGTATGTGGCCCACACATGAGCGGACCCCTACTTGTTAAGAAGATCCTCAGAACAGGACATTACTGGCTTACCCTCAAGGCTGACTGTGATGATCACGTCAAGAGGTGCTACCAATGCCAAATTCATGGGAATGCCATCCACGCCCCTCCAAGGGAACTCCATAATATGAGTTCGCCTTGGCCCTTCTCAATGTGGGGAATGGACGTGATCGGGCCCATCGAGCCTAAAGCCAGTAATGGGCATCGCTTTATATTCACTATGATCGACTACTTCACCAAATGGGTAGAAACAACCTCCTTCCCCAGGGTTACCAAAGAAGTCATCATTGCTTTCATCAGAAAAAATGTCATCTGTCGATATGAACTACCAGAGGTCATTGTGTCAGACAATGCTAAGAACCTCAACAACAAGATGATGGAGGAGTTATGCTGCAAATTCCACATCAAACACCTTAACTCCGTCATCTACCGTCCAAAGATGAATGGTGTTGTTGAAGCGGCTAATAAAAACATCAAGAAGATCATGCAAAAGATGTCCGCCAATCATAAATGATGGCCTGACTTGTTGCCTTTGACTTTATTAGCCCACAGAACATAAATGCGCACTTCCACTGGGGCAACCCTCTACTCATTAATCTAAGGGATGGAACCAGTCCTACCCATAGAGGTGGAAATGGAATCTCTCAGAGTGTTGATAGATGCTCAACTAGATAAAGACCAATGGGTACAAGACAAGTATCACCAATTGTCTCTAATAGACGAAAGGCGAACCGCGACTATCTTTCATTGTAAGTTATATCAACAAAGGATCACCAGATCCTATAACAGAAAAGTCCAGCTACGGAAATTTAAACAACATGATTTTTTTTGAAAAAGATCATTGACAACCAAGATCAGTTCAAAGGAAAATTCGCTCCAAATTGGGAAGGCCCGTTTGTTGTCAAGGAGGTATTGACAGGAGGCGCTATCAGATTACAGGAAATGGACGGCGATGAATTTCTGAAACTCATCAATTTGGATACCGTAAAATGGTATTATGTCTGAGGTTACCATCAAGCAAACATCTTGGTTTTGGATCATCAGATCACCAGTCATTCCGGTTCTTTAACCCTTACTACACACAACCTTTCCTTTTTACCCATCTGCCTCATCAGGGTAAAATACACTTTTCAAGCCAGCAGCCTGGTTTCACTTCATTACACATCTTACACAATTTTTGGTTATCTCATCAGGGATTGAACCTTTCACACCTGCAGTTTGTCCTGAACATGGGATCAAACTTTTCTACACCCGCAATTTGTCCTGAACATGGGATCAAACTTTCTCCCCCGTAGTTTGTCCTGAACATGGGATCAAACTTTTTTGGTTGCAAATCGTCCTGAACATGGGGCGAACTACGTCAACCTGATCTCCCCGAAACCCGTGAGTACGTAGGCAACCATATTTTATATGGCCCGGTCGCAATAAAAAAAACAAAAACAATACAAAACAAAAACAACAAAAAAATTTCTACACCCTTCTTCACCAATAAAGCTTCTACACCCATTTACACCTTTCACATTTAGCGTTGAACCTCTTACACCAGGTTTGAACTACGCAGACCTAATCTCCTTTTCAATAGGAGTACGTAGGCAGCCATTTATGATTCGGTCCCACCCCCTACCAAAACATACAGACTTGTCATCTGGTACTGGGATCATCCTTCAATCCACAACATTTCATCGGCTTCAGACCAAAGGGATGGAATTACCTAACCTCCCCATGTAAACGAGAGATTCGGCAACCATCTAAGTTGCGGTTGTGCCTCAAAGAGCAACACCAATCCATAAGAGATGGAATTAACTAGGCTCCTCTTAAATAGGAGTACTGGCGACCATCTGTTGTGCGGTCAATCTCAAAGAGGAAAAGCCACACTCCTCTCCACATCTACATGAAGAAATCAGTCCCAAGACACCAAAAAGAAGGTAGGGATACACACATATCAGTGATCCATTCTAAACTATCCAGAGAAAACTCAATGTCCACCTATCAAGGATGAATTTAGAATACATCAAGATCACAAGCCTTAAAGAAGCAGGCAAAATATCAAGCAGGAAACAAGGCATAACTAAAAGGGAAGTGATCAAAAATATATTTCCCTGTTATATAATGTTGTTTGATATATACAATATGAACTGTATATGACAAAATGGCTATGCTAGTCTGTGCAGTAAAATACAAGCCCATCTACAAATCAGTGTATATGCGAGCTATCAAGCCTAACATGGCATCCTTCTTAGAAGAAGGATGTAACGTTGTGGTCTCCTGTACAAGGGTATCCACACGAGCTAATAGATCTACAGCCATCTTCATGGTGACTCTGTGCTCATCAATGTACATGATCATCTCACTGTGGTACTATCTATGACGGTTACATCCCGGGCAGATATGGCATTATCCCTCTCGACTATCACAGCATCTCTAGCTGATCTGGTCTCATCCCGCTCAACAACAGTGGCATCTCTACGAGCTAATGCCTCGTCTCTCTCTAACAGAGTTGCGTCTCTCCCATCAAGAGATGTCAACATCAAGGCTCTGGCATGATCTCTCTCGAAGGTCATCAAATGGAGACTCTACTCGAAGTACTGTGCTGAATGCTGGATCACAACAGTGCTAGTACTAGGAGAATCTAATAGAGATGCTGGCAACCCAGTAAATGGCTCCTCCTCGGTGTGGGAATCAATGTCCTCCATGGGCTCTCAACCATCTGAATCAATACCCGGCACTGTGGATACTGCCGTAGCCGATGAAGTCTCTGTCTCCATCCATGAAGAATACTCTGGCGAACAGCTCGGATGGCTAACAGAAAAATCAGCTATCTCACGTTGATCCCAACATGCATACACCCGGGATCGGACCTCTGCTGATAGATGGCGAGAAGCTAAACACTGACCTAATGCCCCCTCAAAAGGATGGAAGTCCTGGAACTGGTCAAACTGTGACATCACAGCCAGTGGGTGGTAGGTAGTCATGCCCCTCAAACCAGCCAGAGGGAGATAATCCATGCCCAGAACATGAGTAATAAATTTGTAGGGTGAGCTGAGCCCTATGCACGGCAGGATGCCAAACGGATCCATGCCAGGAATGTCAACCAAGACATAGCATCTGTACACTCCGATGGCTGAAAGGAGTAAGACATAGCTATATCATGGGTAAAGCAGTACCCGTGTCAGCGAAAAGTGCCAATCGGTCTCAGGTGGGACATAAATCACACGTACAACATGACCGAACTGCCTGTGAATACCTTTGCAAGGTAGGTGCTGCAAAACATGGTCGACCTCAACGTCTCCGCCACAATCATCGGAATGATGGTATAACCCTCCCTAAGAGCTCTCACTGCCATGATAACTCCGATGTCCAGCTCATCCATATATTGTGGCATGTACACATACGCCATTATGCACATCATGAATACATCCACTCTGCCCAAACGCCACTGATCCTCTGGTGTGGTGAAATCCCTAGAATGTCGTGCGTAGCTGTCCAATGAGCCAAACCTATCTATCAGGAAACGTTGGGATAATACATGACCGAATGTAATCTCATCCTCTACTACTCTACGTCGTAACCCGGTGAGGGTCATGAACTGCCGATGCATATCTCCGACAGCCATATGAGCGCAAGGTCTGTCTAAGGGCAAAGCCGTCAACCGCTCATACTCCTCCAATGTAGGAGTCAACTCCTGGTTATCCAACGCTCCAACATGCCCTCCACAAAGCATGTAGGAACCTGAAACATCAGTAAGGTCATGGAATGCTGTAGTAGCTGATTTATGGTCACATTATCTGATGGTGACATACTATCATACAACGACCTCAGACAGGAAACTACCAACACTGGGGGAGTGTGGTCAATGCGGCTAACTATCGAGGAAGACATCTGTGTGCGCCGTATCATAAGACCATCTAGGGGTTAATGTGACAACCCGAAATTTTGGATTATCCAGAATTTAGGTTTAAAGAATTAGTTATTAATAAAATGAATTTTTATTAATATTATTATGTGCTATGTGTTTATTAATCGTTCTATAACCTAGGATGATTATAAGTCGGGAGTATTCTGGCTACGAGCTAGATTGAACGAGTAAGAATTTTCAAGACGAAAATGAAAGTTTTCCGGGAAAAAAATAGTTTTTGGGGGAAAAGACGAAATAGGCACTATTCATCAGTTTCTACTCGGAGTTTTATTTTGAAATTCCGAGAAGTTATTGATTACGTAAAATGTTGAGACGTGATGGAATATTCAATAATATTTCAGTTATGGCCAAAACGAAGTTTTCGCCTGCGGACTCAAAACCTAAGGGTAAGGAAAAGTGAGTTCCGAGAATGTAATGAGTACGTATAATAACTAGGGTTTTTATGCGTGAGAAATACGATTATCATATGAGTTATTATATGAGTATAGAAAGAAGAATAGTACGACTTATAATACGAATATCGTACGAGCTAAATACGAAGAGATTACGAGAATACGAGAATGGAATGCGTAGAATATGACTAGTCTTGATGGACTTTGAGTTCATGGACTTTGTAGAATCCAATTGGACTTGGATTATGTCATGCCCAATGATTTGTGAAATCAAGCCCAATAAAGGCCCAATAAGAAGTAGGGTTAAGGCCCAAACCAAGAAAAGAAACCGCGGATCGAACCGATGGGTAAACGGATGGGTAAGAACCATTGGGGCAACCCATGGGATGACCCATGGGCATGTGGGCCGGCCACTTGGCCACCAAGTAAGGGTGGTGGCCAAGTAAACTTGGTGGCTAAGTATAGGAATAGTAAGGAGGTTAAGGGGGCGAAATGACCAAATTGCCCTAAGCCTTGGTTTTCTATAAATAGAAAGCTTAAGTTCATTATTTTCAGCTTTTGAAAATCCTATAACTTGAGAGAGAAAGAGAGAGAGAGAGAGCTCGGATGAAGAGGGAGAAGGAAGAGTTTGAACATGAATATTCGGATCAAAAGTGATCGTGAAATAGATCTTGCAAATCGCCAGCTTTATATAACGGAAGAAGATTAAAGAAGAACGGTAATCTGAACCCTAGTTTCTTCTAATATTTTCTTTAAGTTTAATATGTTTAAAACATAACTTAATGAGAATAAGGAGTAAAAGATGTTAGTAATGATTTCATATGGTTGAAATCATGAGAAAACGAAGAAATAAGAATTAGAAATTTAGTTTATAAATTTCTTAAGGAAATATAAGATTCGTAAGGATTTTGAGTGATCCGAATGAATTATATGAATGAGTAGGTGAAATAAGTAAGAAATGGTGTTCTATAACATCAAAATCCAATAAAAAGTAGAATCTTAATCCAAAATATCGATTAAAATGAAGAACGGGCAAAGAACACGCGAAGAACACGAAGAATGTTGTTGATGGACAAATTTAAAACCATCGTAGGATAATTATTGTTGATGGACAAATTTAAAACCATCATAGGATAATTGTCGTTGATGGAAAAGTTTAAAACCATCGCGTATAAGTTAGTTGCTTATTGCTTGGTTAGGAACGGTAGAAACGTTCATGAAGAACGGATTAAAACTTAGCTATAACGAAGTTATGGCAAAATTTCTTAAAAGACGAACGAGAATTAGAAATTATTAAATGAACCCGAGCGTGTAGGGTTTCATAAGAAAGTAATAGAATGTAGAAAACGTGAGTCGTGGACTCAAGAACGAACGAGTTTCGAGTTCGGATGACCGAATTACGGACGAACGAGCAAAGAACATTAAAATCGTAAAATGAACGAAGGATGAAGATTAAGCCAATCGAATAGCATATTAACGGATTCAGAAAGAAGTTCTGTCAGAGGGGTATTGAAGTACGTAAGATAAGGAAGAGAATGGCTTTGGAACGACCTTGTTCCAAGTTATAACAAAGAAGTTATGAGATCATAAAGTACGCGTCTCAAACTTAATACAAGAATTAGAAATTTTTCTAGGGTTTAGGCTTTCAGCCACAACAAATACTGAAAGCTTTGAGAAGTGGCGCCCATGTACGAGCTCGAGCATCAGTCTTTGTTAATTGGGGCCATGACGTGAGAGATAACAAAGAGTTTGGCGTCGCAGCGCCAGACCAAAGGAAGAGGGTGAAGTAGGTCGGCGTCGCGTAGCGAGAGAGAGGAAAGCAGCGCGCAGCCAACGGCATACGGTGGCAAGCGAACCCATAAATGAGATTTTTATTTCTCAAGTACTGGGGGATGTGCAAGAAATAAGTATAAACAAGTAGTTCACATAATGTAACACTTAAGTAAGTGTGTTAAACATTTAGTGAAGGTTGAACGGAAAGATTAAACGAGATTAAAAGATAGAGAATGTAAACGCTAGATTACGTAACCGATATCTGGGGACCGTAGTCGTAATAAACGAATGTGAGGGATTGCTATGATTATGATTCCTTAGACGTTGAGTGATGAAGGTAATGAATAACATTCCGATGTTATGTCATGGTAATAAGAGATATGTGTAAAGCGTATAGACGATGTGAACGAAACGTTGTTGCGATATACGATCGGTCTTAGTATACAACGAACGGTATGGCTTCGATACTAAGAAAGAATAATGAACATGGGGTTCATGGGTTGAATAACGATTGAATGAAATTGAAACCTTGAGAAAAGGTTGAGTGAGAGATTAAGAGACGAGCAACGTAAACGTCGAATACGTGAATAATTCTCGTGAATCGTATTCGCGTTGGACGAACGTTCTAAGTGTACAATGGTTGTATGACTTAGACGTTGACAAAGGTAGTAAGTAAGATATGAATTATCGTAAAAAGCCATAGCGAACGGTAATAAGAGTAATGAAAGTTCGATATGAGTCGGATAGAGAATGTTAGAATGAAAGGTAAGCGTTAAACACTTTAACCAACGTAAGGGTTGAGTGTAAGTGGGTATTAAATGGGCAAAACATACACTCTGTGTATGGTTTGACCGTAAGGTAATGAAGACTAAGATTTAACCGTGAACGGTGAAGAAACTAAATTGGAGACAATAACGTATAACGTTAAGAAGCCGAGCTGATAAGTATAACTTGGACAACGTTCCGAGTTGAATGAACTGGACGTTGTAAGATATGAATAAGATAATATAAAATGTTTAACGCTATGAACTCATAGTATTGACATTGAATGATCGTTCCGAGTATACAAAAGACTGTATGACTTAGACGATAAAGAATGAATCCTGAGGTATGGCATTTAGTTGCCAGAAAGCCGTAAGGAATAAGAAGTTGACTTAACAAACGTTATAGTTTAATGGTTTGAATAAGTTAAGATAAAGTTAGGTTGTGGTACAATCGTAACTTTGATGGTTGACATATGGGAGCTGGGCTAAACAATTCCTTCAGAGAGCAAAGGTATATACAAAACTGGCAACCGATATAACTCATTGTGTGGGCAGTGTAGATGAGACGGGAACTTGTTTGTTGGTTGTTTGTGGGAAACCACTCAGTGTACCATATGGAATACTAGCAGAGACGCGATGTGTGCTGAGTCCTAGAAAAGTTATAAGTCTTGTCTATGTGCATATGTGCGATGTATGTACAAGGTGGTAGTATGTATGAGGCCTTGTGGCACAATTTGAACACTTTAGTGTTTCCTTGAGATGAAATGTTCTGTGATTGAACTGTTCAATACGAGTATGTTCTGTTTATACATGAATTGTTATTATTAAGTCTGTGCTAATGATTCTAGCCAGACAAAATGTGTATGAAAAAGGTTGAAGAATGAAAGTATTTCAAAGTGCATGTGAATGATGTTTTAAGATGATAGGAATCGAGACAATTCCTATTATTCAAGCTGCTTCATAACCTTTGTTCGATTATTGAAGTTCTGAAAAATGTTTAAACTCTTGAAGTTGTTTGTTCAACTGTTATGACTTGCTGGGCAATTGAATGCTCACACTTGCTTTAAATGAAAAACATTTTCAGCGTACGATATTAGAAAGTACTTAAGGATCCCGTAAAGATCAAGCTGACCGGTATCCAGACGAAGTGCTATTCAGTATGTGAATGTGCATGAAGAGCAAGCCAAGACTTGTAATGTACGAAAAGAAGAACTCAGATTGAGTTGTAAGGGATAGCATACGAATTAAAGAAAATTCGCATTGAGTAAAGAAAGAGTAGAAGTTGTAAGATTTCAATTGAGGACTCATGTGATGACTGAGTTGTATGAACCTTTGTTATGGGCAGAGGTTTGTGCTTTGGTGTAACAACTACTCAGTTTATTACAGCGATAATCGTTGGAATTGGTTGCGCTATTAAGATGTATATGACGAGAAGGTGAATCTTTTCTCATGTATATACTTGATAGGTAGAGAAAGATAAGGTAGGTGCGAGTTCTTGAAACTCATACTTATGGTAAGTTTGTGACTCATAATAATATGGTATGTTTTTTAATGTTTCAGCGAATGGACGCCTAAGGTCTGTCTAGATGTTCTTAAACTCATATTATTGTGGAAAGTTCCTGAACTCATAATGTGTGGTAAGTTGATGGACTGTACTATGGTATAGGAATGTTTAGAATGAAAATGAGGTATTTTCAGTAGACTTAGCATTGAAGGTGCTAGAGAAGTTTAAGTATTGTCACAGAAAGACAATGAAGGAAGATGGAGAATAGGATATTCCAAATCCTCTAGCTATGCTAGATTTCGAAGTTTATTCAAATCGTGTTGAAATGTACATTTTGAAAAAAGGAAAGAATTGGTTCAACTCTTAGAACTAATGGATTTTAAAAGAGTTGTTCTTTGTATGTCTATGTCAATTTCTTTGGCTAGACAGAAGTTGATTTAATAATATCAAAAGGAATTTTATATCATTCGTGCATTTGATGCAAGGATGGTAAAAAGATGGAGTTGTTAATGCAATTGAACCTGGTGGGATGTGATCTTAGGATCAACAAACCGCTATGGTATGATGTATAATGACGAAGTCATAAATTGACGAAGTCCTCAACGTACTGTGAAGAGTACGGTATCATGACATCATAAAACGTTTTTGTGAAAAGAATTTAAAGAAGTAGTCGATGTCAATTGATTTGACTAGACGCATGTTTCAAGAAATATCCACAAATTTTGGTATTTAGTCTGAGGTGAACATACCCCGAAATGGGGTTATACGATAGGTCGATCACCTACGTATGGAAGAGATAGTTTACCTTCTTTGTGATTATAAACTTGCCATAGAAAGAAAGGTTTACGGTGAAAGGCTGTTTAACCTAGTAAGAGTTCATGGTCAATTTGACCCCTCAGAAAAAGTATGAAATGTTTTAAAGGATCTTTTATATTCCTCGCTATTCCTTCTACTTCATGATTTTTGATAGGTTATGGAGGTTAGGAATGATGGAAAGATAAGAACTTCTTTGAAGAGAAGTTGAGAAGAAGAGTAAGCTATAATTTCGAGGACAAAATTCTGTGAAGAAGGAGAGAATGTGATGACCCGGGTAGGGGTGTGGTTTTAAAAAATTTCGAGGACGGAATTTTTATAAGGAGGGAAGAATGTGACAACCTGGAATTTTGGATTATCCAGAATTTAGGTTTAAAGAATTAGTTATTAATAAAATGAATTTTTATTAATATTATTATGTTCTATGTGTTTATTAATCATTCTATAACCTAGGATGATTATAAGTCGGGAGTATTCTGGCCACGAGCTAGATTGAACACGTAAGAATTTTCAAGACGAAAATGAAAGTTTTCCAGGAACAAAATATTTTTTGGGGAAAAAGTTGAAATAGGCACTATTCATCAGTTTCTGCTCGGAGTTTTATTTTGAAATTCCAAAAAAGTTATTGATTGCGTAAAATGTTGAGACGTGATGGAATATTCAATAATATTTCAATTATGGCAAAAACGAAGTTTTCGCCTGCGGACTCAAAATCTAAGGGTAAGGAAAAGTGAGTTCCGAGAATGTAATGAGTACGTATAATAACTAGGGTTATTATGCATGAGAAATACGAGTATGATACGAGTTATTATACGAGTATAGAAAGAAGAATAGTACGATGTATAATACGAATATCGTACGAGCTAAATACGAAGAGATTACGAGAATACGAGAATGGAATGCATAGAATATGACTTGTCTTGATGGACTTTGAGTTCATGGACTTTGTAGAATCCAATTGGACTTGCATTATGTCATGCCCAATGATTTGTGAAATCAAGCCCAAGAAAGGCCCAATAAGAAGTAGGGTTAAGGCCCAAACCAAGAAAAGAAACCGCGGATCGAACCGATGGGTAAACGGATGGGTAAGAACCATTGGGGCAACCCATGGGATGACCCATGGGCATGTGGGCCGGCCACTTGGCCACCAAGTAAGGGTGGTGGCCAAGTAAACTTGGTGGCTAAGCATAGGAATAGTAAGAAGGTTAAGGGGGTGAAATGACCAAATTGCCCTAAGCCTTGGTTTTCTATAAATAGAAAGCTTAAGTTCATTATTTTTAGCTTTTGAAAATCCTATAACTTGAGAGAGAGAGAGAGAGAGCTCGGATGAAGAGGGAGAAGGAAGAGTTTGAGCATGAATGCTCGGATCAAAAGTGATCGTGAAATAGAAAAGCTTGCAAATCGCCGGCTTTATATAACGGAAGAAGATTAAAGAAGAACGGTAATCTGAACCCTAGTTTCTTCTAATATTTTCTTTAAGTTTAATATGTTTAAAACATAGCTTATTGAGAATAAGGAGTAAAAGATGTTAGTAATGATTTCATATGGTTGAAATCATGAGAAAACGAAGAAATAAGAATTAGAAATTTAGTTTATAAATTTCTTAAGGAAGTATAAGATTCATAAAGATTTTGAGCGATCCGAATGAATTATATGAATGAGTAGGTGAAATAAGTAAGGAATGGTGTTCTATAACATCAAATTCCAATAAAAAGTAGAATCGTAATTCAAAATATCGATTAAAATGAAGAACGAGCAAAGAACACACAAAGAACACGGCGAAAGTTGTTGATGGACAAATTTAAAACCATCGTAGGATAATTGTTGTTGATGGACAAATTTTAAACCATCGTAGGATAATTGTTATTGATGGACAAGTTTAAAACCATCGCGTATAAGTTAGTTGCTTATTGCTTGGTTAAGAACGGTAGAAACGTTCATGAAGAACGGATTAAAACTTAGTTATAACGAAGTTATGGCGAAATTTTATAAAAGACGAACAAGAATTAGAAAATAGTAAATGAACCCGAACGTGTAAGATTTCATAAGAAAGTAAGAGAATTTATAAAACGTGATTCGTGGACTCAAGTACGAATGAGTTTCGAGTTCAGATGACCGAATTACGGACGAACGAGCGAAGAACGTTAAAAGCGTATAATGAACGAAGGATGAAGATTAAGCCAATCAAATGGCATGTTAACGGATTCAGAACAAAGTTCTGTCCGAGGGGTATTGAAGTACGTAAGATAAGGAAGAGAATGGCTTTGGAACGACCTTGTTCCGAGTTATAACGAAGAATTTATGAGATCGTAAAGTACGCATCTCAAACTTAATAAAAGACTTAGAAATTTTTCTAGGGTTTAGGCTCGGCGCCGCAGCGCTGGCTGAGCTTTGAGAAGTGTCGCCTCAGCGTGAGTTCGGGCCTCAGGTGCTGTTAATTAGCACCGCAGCGCGAGAGATAACAAAGAGTTTTGCACCGCAGCGCCAAACCAAAGGAAGAGGGTGAAGTAGGTTGTGCCGCAGCACGAGAGAGAGGAAGGGGCACGGCGCCGCATTGCCGGTGCAGGGCAAGGCCCAAAAATGAGATTTTTATTTCTCAAGTACTGGGAGATGTGCAAGAAATAAGTATGAACACGTAGTTCACATAATGTAACACTTAAGTAAGTGTGTTAAACCTTTAGTGAAGGTTGAACGGAAAGATTAAACGAGAGAGAATGTAAACGCTAGATTACGTAACTGATATCCGGGGACCGTAGTCGTAATAAACAAACGTGAGGGATTGCTATGATTGTGATTCCTTTGACGTTGAGTGATTAAGGTAATGAATAACATTCCGATGTTATGTCATGGTAATAAGAGATAAGTGTAAAGCGTATAGACGCTGTGAACGCAACGTTATTGCGATGAACGATCGGTCTTAGCATACAACGAACGGTATGGCTTAGATATTAAGAAAGAATAATGAACATGGGGTTCACGGGTTGAATAACGATTGAATGAAATTGAAACCTTGAGAAAAGGTTGAGTGAGAGATTAAGAGACGAGCAACGTAAACGTCGAATACGTAAACGATTCTCGTGAATCATATTCGCGTTGGACGAACGTTCTAAGTGTACAACGGTTGTATGACTTAGACGTTGATGAAGGTAGTAAGTAAGATATGAATTATCATAAAAAGCCGTAGCGAACGGTAATAAGAGTAATGAAAGTCCGATATGAGTCGGATAGAGAATGTTAGAATGAAAGGTAAGCGTTAAACACTTTAACCAACGTAAGGGTTGAGTGTAAGTGGGTATTAAACGAGCAAAACCTACACTCCGTGTATGGTTTGACCGTAAAGTAATGAAGACTAAGATTTAACTGTGAACGGTGAAGAAACTAAATTGAAGACAATAACGTATAACGTTAAGAAGCCGAGTTGATCAGTATAACTTGGACAACGTTCTGAGTTGAATGAACTGGATGTTGTAAGATATAAATAAGATAATATAAAATGTTTAATGCTGTGAACTCATAGTATTGATATTGAATGATCGTTCCAAGTATACAAAAGACTGTATGACTTTGACGATAAAGAATGAATCCTGAGGTCTGGCATTTAGTTGCCAGAAAGCCATAAGGAATAAGAAGTTGACTTAACGAACGTTATAGTTTAATGGTTTGAATATGTTAAGATAAAGTTAGGTTGTGGTACAATCGTAACTTTGATGGTTGACATATGGGAGCTAGGCTAAATAATTCCTTCAGAGAGCGAAGGTATATACAAAACTGGCAACCGATTTAACTCACTGTGTGGGCAGTGTAGATGAGACGGGAACTTGTTTGTTGGTTGTTTATGGGAAACCACTTAGAGTACCATATGGAATACTAACAGAGACGCGATGTGTGCTGAGTCCTAGAAAAGTTATAAGAAGAAGATAAGAATGTAAATCATCAAAGATGATGAATGTTTCTAGTAAGACATCTCCGTATGTCATGAAGTCGTGAAGCGGTAATGAAAGTTAGTCGCGTAAGCTTAAAGTACAAGAGCGCGAACCTTAAGAAGTAAAGTTAAGTAAACCAATGCGTAAGTCAACTATATGACTAATTGGTGTACGTGTTATTTCCTTATGTGTTATATAGGGATTTGGAATGAGCAGTTCAGCGTAAGTTGTAGCTGTGTGTAAGGCAAGTTTCCTAACTTCATTCATACTATATGAATGCTAGTTTGTTAAACTTCTCAGATGTTGAACTTGAGAAGTCTTGTCTATGTGCATATGTGCGATATATGTACAAGGTGGTAGTATGTATGAGGCCTTGTACCACAATTTGAACACTTCGGTGTTTCCTTGAGATGAATTATTCTTTGATTGAACTGTTCAATACAAGTATGTTCTGTTTATACATGAACCGTTATTGTTAAGTTTGTGCTAATGATTCTAGCCAGACAGAATGTGTATGAAAAAGGTAGAAGAATGAAAGTATTTCAAAGTGCATGTGAATGATGTTTTAAGATGATAGGAATCGACACAATTCCTATTATTCAAGTTACTTCATAACCTTTATTCGTTTATTGAAGTTCTGAAAAATGTTTAAACTCTTGAAGTTGTTTGTTCAACAGTTATTACTTGCTAGGAAATTGAATGCTCACACTTGCTTTAAATGAAAAACATTTTCAGCGTACGATGTTAGAAAGTACTTAAGGATCCCGTAAAGATCAAGCTGACTGGTATCCAGACGAAGTGCCATTCAGTATGTGAATGTGCATGAAGAGCAAGCCAAGACTTGTAATGTAGTTTAATTGAACTATAGATTAGTTTAATGAACTGATATGTATCCTTGGTGGCGGATAAAAGTCACTCTTGTACGATGTAAAGAATAATGTAATTATCATTATTTGTAATGAAAGAGGTTATAAGGTTCCTGAACCTGGGATTTGAGAATGTATGTCATTATATTTAACTATATAATGATGTGTGTTTGGAAGGAGATGGGATCGTGATGCACGGAGTCCGGGTCTGAAAGTAGACCGGATTTTGGGGCATTACAGTTAATGCTACATATCTCTAGACATGCATACATATGCATAACATAATACATGCATGATAAACAATAGATGGAAATATGATATAGGGAATGAAAAGTTGTGCATACATTCCTAAGTATATCATCATCTACATACATCATCTCTATACAACTAAAAATACAGGGAAATGGGGCACAGACGCCCTACTACTAACAAAGGCCTATCAAAAGATATAGCGAGAATGGGGCACAGCCACCTAATATCTAACAGAGGCCTATCAAAAGAGATAACGAGAATACACATCAGAAGAAGACAATGGTGTCAATGTCTACATCATCAATCCTGTCCACCTGAGTCACTAGATCTCTATCAATAGGGATATCAAGCCTATATAAGGGAGGATCTGAACAGGCAAAGCCAAATGGGTCATCTGAAGGGCCAGCACCTGAGCTGGAAGGATCAAAAGTATCTACCTCTGCCGGATCTATGCCCAAATGACGGATAAAGAAAGTGCTTGGTCCAGTCGCTGGGTTAAACTGTCAATCTGTGTTAAATGAGTTGGATCTCAGACACAAGCTAGCCAATCCATCATCATCACGGATCCTGGAACCATATCCCCCATGAACTGAGTGGCGCGGGTCTGGGCTCCAATGGTACGAGGGGACCACCAATGCTGGAATATCTCCTGAGTGCAGGGACCCTTTGACTATGGAAAACCGTCAACACCCAACATGGGATATCAATGACGGGTGACTGCAACACAGGCCAATAACGCCTGGCAGGAGGCAAGATCGGTATACGGATCTCTCCTATGGTGCTCCTAATAGCACACTCTCCTAAATAGAGCTCCCATCCTCCATCAGTAAAGAGAGGAACCATACGGGTGGAAATCATGTACTTGACACCAGTCGGGTACCCATCCTCAAATCCAATGGCCAAGTGCTCCCCAAAATAGGGAATCCATGTGATGACATCAGTTATCAATAACTCTAGCTGTAGGCAGGAATGAGTAAAACCCTCAGCTATAGGTATCCAATCCTAACACACTCATAGGACGCAAGCATGGGAGCTTCTCATAGGCCCAGAACTGTCAATACAAAGGAAAACATCTACTGTCAGTTAACACTCTTAACCTGTACATGGGAAATTACAAGAGAAACACTCACTAGCAAAAATGGGAAGAAACCTAACCAAGCCTCGGTCAAGCCCTGCGAACGCATACGCATGCCCCTGAAGAAATAGGCAAATGTGTAGGAACCCCAATCATACTCTCTAATACGGTCCACCTCCCGAGTGGCGCTAATCAAAGCGAATGACACCGTAGAAGAGTTATCAGCAATGAAGCGGCCCCTAATGATCATCAGAAATAATCGCCAAAGAATGCAATCCCTGACTCTGACATCAGCTGGTATGGGCTCATTCAACAGCCCACTCATAACATTTACGCTCAAAGGACCTATACGCACAGTCTTGCCCTTAAGCACCCCGTTCGGAACTCCTAGCAAGGATCAGACGGCAGTCGGGGTAATGTCTGCCGTACAAGCCACTGCTGCCCCTCCAAACTCCATACTTGTGATAAACTGCCAATCCATCAGCGTCATCATCACCTCACAGTCCAGTAAATGGAGTGACTGAGTCTGGTGAAACCAGCGCTCAGACAATTCCTTGAGGTAACCCAAGGGACAACGGCGGGGAAGGATAGAAAAGAACGCCACAAATCACCAGTCATGCACAATCGCTCTATAGTCAGGATACAGAGCCTGGTACATAGAGTGGATGTTGAACCAGTTCCCTCAAGGCTGTATAAAGTTAGGAACCTACATGAAATGTAGATCGACATCAAAATCCTTTACTCCTCATCAATAGAAAAGAAGGAAGATTAAGATCTAACTTTATACCTCGTTTGCGTGCAGGTAAACTGAAGGATGTCAACTCAAATCACCTAGAAACTCTGGGTTTGCCACCTGAATGCCTGGAAAATCCCTACGGGGAACATGTGCAGTAAAAACGGGGTCCACAACCAGAACATACTCATCCTCTTCCTTGACGTCCGACACATCAACCCGGACTAGACGTATCACAGCCTCCACCAAACGACGAGGTTGTCTAACAGAACGGGGTCGAGGCACTTCAAAAGCCCTCCTCTGTACACCAGAAGTGGTCCTGCGGGAACTATTCGGCTAATCCGGATCCATAATATCTAGACACAAGTCTCAAAATCACCTAAGAAAGGGTGTGGTAATTTTTAACCTGGAGCTTTCTTTTCAAAATGCATTTTATGACTACATGCATGCATGAATTACTTTATCATACATCTACAGTAGAGTTAAAAATGCATGACTACTTAATGCCTATATTTTGAAATTTTTTGCCATAGTACCCTCTATAAATAGGACTATCCACATGCACATAGGCTTGACTAGGTGGCCATTCAGTAGCACACCTGTCCACAGTCATATACATATTATATGCATCTAAATGTCAAAGTCAGCAATCTATAAGGGTAACTTAATTACCAGAATTACTTTGCATTTTTACCTTTTGCTCATTTGTCCTCAAATAGGATAAGAAATAGCAGAAAAAAGGAGCCAATTTGACTGTGTCAAACGTTAAATTTTTTCACATCATTATGTTCATCATGGTTTAATATTAACGTTTACTATGTTGGATATTTTTTATCAAGTTATACAAGCATGCATATTCACTACTACGTGTTTAGATACATTTCATGTGATAAGTCATTTTCCAACGGATAAAAAATTGGAAAATAAGACATGCATATGTTACCAGGACTGTAAAAATCTTGTACGGTGATAGAATTTACAGAAAGACGTCTGAACTCAGTAGATCTGAAGAAGAGCTCTCAGATTTCCTTCGCGGCGCGACTTGAAAATGACTTATGAAAGCTACCAGCCCATTTATAGGCATTAACGGTTGGTCGCAGGTCCACCTGCGACTGCTGCAGGTGTACCTGCGGCACCCCTACATGGGTTCCACCCCTCCAGCTCGGTCCAGTTCGAGTTGCAAAGGAGATCTCACAACCTGAAAAGGCCAAATCAGAAATAAAAACGCTACGCGATTGAGCAGAATATCTTGAAATCCTGGTTTTCTCAAACCAAACCGTGGGTCTACACATCACTCATTGGTGTTCGCCCGAACACAGGGTACACTATGCCGATGATCTCAGCTGTTACAACTCACACTCGACAATACCTTACGCAGGTCCAATGCCGCCAATTCAGGGTCGTCACCCTAATCCTTTAGAAGTCCCCGGCGGGGGTATCACGCATTTTCATCTGCAAAATATAAGTCCCCGGTGGGGGTATCACGCATTGTCATCCATTGATGTACATGTCAATGAAGGTCAAGCAACCTTGACATTATTTCAGCCGATGGCAGGTAAATCCATCGAAGCATCGGAAGTCATCCGATGATTTCATCCATTGGTGTATGTATCCACAAAATAAGTCCCCGGTGGGGGTGTCACGCATTTTCCATTGATGCAGAAGTCAACGAAGGTCAAGTAACCTTGACAGTTTGCCCAACAAGGATATTATCCGGTGATGTACATGTCAGCGAAGGTCAGGCAACCCTGACAACACAAACTGTTGGTAATAACTCCGACAGAACATTGATATGTCCTGGTGATACAAACTAGGAAGGATCAACCTCATTGGGGAGGACCGATGATGGAATATGTTATACACATCCTCAAACAGACAAGGCTATATCCCCACAAAGTCTCTTGTATATGAGAGATACATCTTCAGTATAAAGTCTGTATCAAGGATTCAAGATTTTGGTGATAACCCCAATGTCAACAATCCTAAAGATTCCTGGTAGCTGTGGATCGCACGTCCATGACATTTCATCAGGCTGCTTATCTATTGCCATCCCCAGTAGAAGCAACAGGGAGCTGTCAATCTTCCCACCATGTTGGAGAATAATCCAACAAAACATATGCATCATACATTTGCATCAGGTTACTACACATGGCATCATGTTTATCTTGTTGCATTTCAAGTGTCAAGGATTCTTTATCCTATCCATGCCATTGCATTACATGAATATGATAAAGAGGGGCATCTGTAGACACTAAAATTTTTTTGCACACTTGTCACTAACATTGCAGGAGGGTAGATTCGTCTTTTAGAAATAACCCTGGAAGATAATGCAGTTTAAATACCGAAAATTACACCGGAGATGACAGTTATGTCTTGGAGATAACCCCGAGATGCTCAGTTCCAGTCCCGGAAACAACACCAAAAATAGCAGTGCTAACCTTGGAGAAAACCCCAAGGACTACAGTTGCAGTTCCGGAGATAACCCCGGAAATACTTGTTTCAAATGCATGCAGTCAGCTTCAACCTCGGAACTCACACTGAGGCACTTAGTCCAAGACCCAGAGATAACACCAGAAAGACAGGCACACCTCAGAGATAACCCTGAGCACCTTCAGTACTTGCAGCAGTCCAATCTTAGAGATAACCCTAAGCAACGTCTGCTTTATCAACCCAAACCGGAGATAACCCCAGTGAGTGGTAAAATCATCATTTTGCGACCTCAACCCTACATTGCGCCGTCTCAACATCTCATACAGACATTTCTACACAGCAATGTCCCACAAGAACCAAGGAGGTCCAATCCCGAGTGACTACTGCACAAAATAACACACCATATAGAATTTGAAGCTTGAATACATAGGGCATGGTCCCATCTTCCTGACTTCATCCGAAATAGGTCTTATACACCTCAATCGGATGCCCGAATTGTAGTTATGAAAGTTCGAGCATACATCGCAGTGCCTATGTGCACGTACTTCGGGACAGTGGGACCCGTGGAGCCCGGGGCACCCCAGGCAGTCGCAGGTACATTTGTGCCCCCTCTATAAATAGAGGGCTTGGGGTGGCCATTTTAAAAAAGAGAAGAGGCGAGGAAGCCCAGTCCAATTTGCTCTGTACACACCCTAAACTGAGTGCTTTCTCCTTTTAAACACTTGTGAGCTCATATATAGCTACTATTTTTACCGGCAGGAGCCGAGTGTTCATCCACTTAACGTTATAGAAGTCTTTTTTGGCAGTCCACTGTAAGCCTTCTTACACACTTTAAAGCATTTCTCTTCATCTTTGCACACATTGTTCTTCGCATTGAGAGTCGTGTTGTGTGTGTATGCCCGGACTTCAGTTCGTGATTTCATTTCATTTTGTATATACATATATATATACATATATATATATATGGACTAACATTATCGAGTTAAGCCTCGGTTGAGCCTGGACTCACGTCCGGAGCGTTTACTAGTTTATATATATATATATATATATATATAAATTGTTGTCGGACTATGTTCGATGAGCCTGAATTTTATATCCGGAGCGTTTATTGCTTTTATATATATATATATATGAACTGTGGTCGAACTATGTTCGATGAGCTTGAATTTTACATCTCAGTGCGTTCTTCGCTTTTATATATATATATATATATATATATATATATATATATATATTTTTACTTTTCAAATCTGTCTGGAGTTTACTCGTGTATGGTTGATTGCTTTTTACAACTTTATTTATATTTCCGATCCCCATGGAGGTGCTTCGTGGTGGTTGATCATGTCTATATATATATATATATATATTTACCGCTTTTATATATTTACATTTCGATCTCCCATGGAGGTGCTTCATGGTGGTTGATCATGTCTCAGATATATATATTTATAGCTTTTATATATATAATCGCCATCGCTTTCATATAAATTGCAGCATCATGTGAGCCTAGGAATCATATGATCACAGATTCAGTCTACTAAATCTAGATTCAGTTCCCATGATGGACATTTTCAGCTGTAAGCAGCTTGTAAATTTATTCACGGTGTTTGGATTTTCTTAGATGGTTTTCATGCCCATGAGGAGTTCGGCACTGTTTTGTTCATTATTTTTCTCGAAGATGCTTTGCATCTCAAAAATAAAAGTAATACAGCCGAACATTTAATAAAAAATGGAAGTATCCAAAGGCCTCAATTCCTATTGAGCATAAGGGTTTGAAAAATCTCTTTTACAAAACATCACTACCATATCTTATTTAAAACTGAATTTTTACACAAATTTAGACCCTTTTTATATAGGTGCAAACGAGGCCTCGCACTACTTCCATATAACTGCACATTGACCCACACACAGACACACATTTATATAACAGTTTCTTGAAAAGTGGCGGTCACCGTGGTAACACGGATGTCAGGGGTGCCTAACACATTCCCTCCGCATAATCAAGCCCCCAGACCCTAATGAATCTCGGTTTCACAGACTCGTTTATCAGTGTCACATCACTGGGTCAATGTGCAAACCTTTTCTCGGTTGTGTTGGTACAACTATATAAAAAACCAACTGGTGACTCTTACAGTTCATTCGTCGACATATACATGTCGGACCTTTTCACAACTTGTTTTTTCAAACAAATCTCACCTAACAAGAGAACACCAAAGAACAAGAACAGAAAAGGGACAAATAAAAATCATGACGTCGACAATAGACTTTATTTTAATGATGTGATGTAATTAATTTATTTTACGCATTTGATGTATTTTAAAGGTTAGATAATCGGGGAAACATTTTGGTTTAATGATGTAACCCTTTTAATGGGAGGATTTATGGTTAAAAATTTATTATACTTGGGTAGTTAGTTATGAATGTATGGAAAGTGAACACGAAGTCTTGTGGGAATGAAGTACCCAGATTTAGGGGTGTCACAGGTATCTCCCACTATTTTCTTCAAACTATATTACACTCATCTATATAGTTCGGCAAAATGTAATTAAAGTTTTTGCTTGTGAGAATAAGGATCCCATTTCAAATAATATAGCCTTGTGGTGACACAACAAACTATATATAAATAAATAGGTAGACAACTCCTTGTCAATTATATCATCATGTAACTTCTTATATTTTGCCTCTTGGATTATTTTTGTCAAGTGGTGGCACATCGGAATCAAAACTATCTAAGTTAAGTCCAACCTAGCACTTCCATATATTCAAAAAAATATATTGTCCTTGTGGTGACACAACAAAACAATATTGTTTAATTTTCTTTATAAGCATCAAATGTGATAAATTGACATCTTAAATACTTAATAATTGCCTTGTGGTGACACAAAAAACTCATATTAAATATTTAATACTCTATTAATTTTATCATGCTAGAAGGCGGCGTTCGATATTCCAAATATCTTTGAACGCTTAAGACTTAATATAAATTTCTTTGAGGGGTTTGTTATTATTTGTCTCATCTTGTTTAGTGCGCATGCACACACACACACACACACACACACACACACACACACACACACACACACACACATATATATATATATATATATATATATATAATACGCGTCATATTATTAAACATGTGAAGCATGTTTATATAATATAATATATATATATATATAATATTAACATGCATATATAGAATATTATATTCTACCCAGATTGATTATGGACTTTTATTATAGTTTGGTTTAGTAAAGCCACTAAGTGAACCAAAAGTTCAAACCCTAGGGTGAAAGAATTAATATTTAAATATAACTATTACATTTAAACCCGGGCTCCATTACAAACATGTCTTCAAGCGCTCATTTCTCTTTGATCTTCGGTTCTTCTAGAAATTCTAACTAATCCTATTACATAAACTATTTCATTTAAATAGAAACCTTGATCAGCAGTCAAGGGGAAGTACATAGGAGAGAGATAGAATTTATATCAAGAAGAAAACCAAAAAAGACGAGGTACGCAGACCTCATTTAATAAAACTCATACATTCAAGCATCCATCCAAAATAAAATCCAATTACATTAGTCATAGTCTATAATCAATCTCATTTATTATCATACATATCAACAAATGCATCAATAAATAACATTCATCTTATGAATAATAAATCCATTCCATACATGCATTAATATCAATTAATAGACAAAAGTTTGCTAAGCTTTAGTTTTTAACAAAATAAACTCTTTTATTTTAATTAAAAACCAAATCTAAATTAAACTGTATAATTTTAGTAATCTGAAATCATATTTCCGGTAAAATAAACACCTTTATTTTAAACTTTTATCAATTAAATAAACCATTTATTTAATTAAAGAAAAATAAAAGTTTTTCAGATTCTGCCCAATGGCGCAGTTGCACTATATCGCATAAACAGAAAACTTTTTATTGCTCAGAAAATCGATCCAATCACATATTATACGTACATGGAATCACAAAGACTGATAATTAGCACAAGATTGACTCTGATACCACTGTTAGGTTTGTTAGAAATAAGTAAACGAAATCAAATCACATAAACGAAGCGGAAGCATAATAAAACTGATTTTAAAATTTTCTTACAAACCATAAATCAAGATCATTCTTGTGCTTGATTATCAATCAATAAAAGAGAAGAAGAATCAGAATCATAGCCTTGTAGATACGAGCTTCCACAGGTACGATTTCAACTCCTACTTCTATGTGATCTCCTTGAATCTATGGGTTAGATTCTTTTTCTTTGACCAATATTAGCCACCCAAGTGTATGACCTCTAGAGGTGATCCACCAAGGAAGAAGAATATTCAAGAAGAAGGGTGTATTGGCTCTAACCCTAGTTTTTCCTATCTCTGTAGAAAAAGAGCGTACTCACAAACAATTGGAATTACGTATAATTATTTATTTATAATTATATAAATAATATAAATTATTTATATATTTATTATATAAATAATATAATAATTATTTTATTAAAAAACTCGCATTTTATTATTTAATTATTAAAAATATTGTGTTTTTATTCTTATTAAAAAATTACTGCTTTTTTTTTTTTTATTAAAAAAGCTGCGTTTTATTTTTTTTATTAAAAAAAAAGTGTTTTTATTTATTTTTATTAAAAAATCGCATTTTTTATTTTATTAAAATAATTATTTTAATAAAAAAAAGCTAATTAATTATTTTTTTTTTATTAAAAATCGCTCTTTTTATTAAAAAAAGCTGCGCTTTTTTATTAAAAAAAAAGCGTGTTTTATTTATTTTATTAAAAAAGCTGCGTTTTTATTTTTATTTTATTTTATTTTATTAAAATAATTTTTTAATAAAAAAGCTGCGTTAATTATTTTATTAAAAAAAGCGTGTTTTATTTATTTTATTAAAAAAAGCGCATTTTTTTATTAAAAAATAATTATTTAATGTAATTTTATACAACTAATTATTATATTATTTTTGTAATTTTTAGTTGTTTTATTTGTTAATTTACCTTTTTATCCTTTGATCTCATTAAAAAAATATATTCTTTTTACACATAAGCACTCATTTAGCCTATTAGGATGCCACGTCAGCAATTTCTGACGTGGTAGGCCCAATTGAATGAAATCGAAAAAAATTAATAGTTCAATCATCTAATTGACAGAATTGAAAGGTGGATCACCGAAGTGGAATATGACCTATAGTTTAGGGTAGTAAATCATATTTAAGCCTTTAAATAAATAATATTTATTCTATAATAAGAATAAGCCTCCTTAGCGATCAACGTCTTTCTAGATATATAGATTTCAACATTAATCATAAAAAGAACCTTTGAGTAAATAGTTACCGTACAATTCAATCCTTCCATCATACAATGTCTTAATTAAATATAAGACATAGAATTAGTGTCGAGTCTTATTTTATTTAATTATATGTACTTCGATTCCCAAATGCACAACTCCGAATAAATGCAAATTAGAAACTATTTTCTAATTTCATTCCACCTTGATCAAGGATTCCTGGGTTGTAATTTATCGAATCACATAGGACATTTCTTTTCTTTTCCTAGAAGTAGTAGATTCTTTATTGATCATTCATTATCTCCATATATAACTCATTATACCCAAGCAATTTATGTACCAATCTATCCGGATTCACTAATCCCCTTTTTAGTAATCCATTGATTGGGAATATTTTAGTTTTTAAACTAACTAAGAATTTAGATCTCATTAGCATGATCTCATCGTGATTCTAAAAACATTGCTTAAAACTATGAGTTTATCACATATTATTAAAACAACACCATGTAGATAATCAAATTTCTTTGGTAAATTAACACTTTTATTAATAAATAAATAAGATTGTTTACTGTAAGACCCCGAATTTTATGAAATAAAAGTATTCAATTTTTCTTATAATTAGTATTCAGTAAATGGTTAAATTGATAAAAGTTAAAGTTAAGGGTGATATATGAATTTTTTTTCAAAATACACAAGTGGTTATAAAATATTCATTGTTGTTGGGGAATATTCGTTTGGTCGTGGAATATTCTTTTTGTCGGGGAATATTCGTACGACGGCGCAGCCATTTGTGGGCCCCATAATAGAATAACTGTCGGATGAAGAAAACGACAAAATTAAATTTTTATAAATAACGGCGTAATCGTTACTATTAACACTGTTAAAATACCCCGTTGGTAAAATAAATTAATACGCGTTGTTGCACAGTAGCACACGGTATTACACAGTATTTTTGAATTATTGATTCTTACATAAGAAGGCACTACTCAATAATTGTTACAGTAATTACTGTTCAATATTTTATTTTATTGATTCAATAATTGCTACATTGAAATTTTATATTATTGTTGTTCAATAATTGTCACTGCACAGTATTTCCCATTATCAGATCAATAATTCATATTATTCGAATAATATTATTAGATAGCATTATTGTCGATGTCTAGAAAGTTCTGTCAAGGAGAGGTTTGGTCACCTAATTGCGCGCCAGTAAGGAGAAATCCTAATCGGAAAGCCCCCTCTTACCTGGAAACTACCTGGTTGTCATTATTGTGATTCTGTAATATTATTTGTGAATAATTAATTATTGATTTATATGATAAGGAAATATTTATTTGATGTGGATATAAATGATGGATTTATTTATGTGGTTATAAATGAAGGAATTAATGTTGAGGTATTTTATCGATATTTTTGTCGGAATGAAGGTATTAAAAATTAAACCAAAGTGTTTTTAGATATATTATGTGAGTTATAAATTTTAATCCATTGTTGGATCGTTGTAATTTTTGGATATGTTATACATATATAAGTTGAGTATATGTCCACAAATTTTGAAACCGTTAAAAATGAACGTATGATTTGTTATGAATTTTAAGAGGTGAATGGTTCAGAAATTGTTGAAGTATCCGAATTTAGCATTTTGGTGGAAAATTCTAGAATTGAGTGGGCCCCACTTGTGGTTGGTAAAGAAATGTACTGAATTTTATTTCAAATGTGGTGGGTGGGAATAGTAGCGTGTAAAGCCATCAAAGTCTCTTGTGTCAAGTCTGCTAAAATTTTCCTATAAATAGAGGGCTAAGTTAGAATTGAAAATCACACCAGAAACAAGTTTTCTTTCTCTCTATATTATCAAGCATATTTTTAAGAGTATTTAGATACTTTGAGAGTTGCTATTTAGTAGAAGTTTCCTTCGGTTTTTCATACGATATTCGATCAATGGGCAGTCTTCTTTTTGGTAAAGTGGATTTTAAGGGTTATTATGTTTTTCAGTTTCGTACTTCTTCCGACCTTCAAAAATTCTGAAAAATTTGAAATGATATGTTGATGAGTTTTATTAATTGTGTCCAAAATGGTGATTTTTTGGATGTATAGATTAAGAGTTATGAATTTTATAATAAAAGACTATTTTAAAAGTAACCGCTTATAACTCCTTATGGTTAACTCCAAAATTGATGAAATTTTTATTGGAGTACATCTATATAATATTAGTGTACTTCTGTGAATTTCGGAATTTTTGGATAAAAGTACAATTTATGATAAATGTCTAAATATTCTAGTGTTTTGGCCATATGAAAAATAGTAAATGAATTTTAAAAATTCTAAGAAAAATATATGTTCAATATGGTACTATATTATGCTAAATCCCAAAAAAGAAATATTTTTGGAACTGATGTAGTATTTTTCATGAAAATAGACTAGTTATGAATAAATGAGTTAAATATGTTATGTGAAGGAAGAAAATTGGAAAATATGATTTTATGGCTTGAGAATCATATATGTGGTATATGTAGATTTTTGATGAGGGTTTTGGTTATTGGTGATGAAATCTTATAAGTTTGGCATTTTATGATGATTAAATGCATTATTTAGTAAAGTGTAAACAATTAAAATAAATTGTTTATAAGTTTAAGAAATGTTATTCTTTCAATATCATTATACCAAAATATTGGTATGGATTTTATTGGGGAATTTCTACTTTTTTGTGTCAAGATTACTATTCATGAGTTAGTATTCATGAGTTACTATTCACGAGTTAATATTCACGAGTTACTATTCACTACAATATTGGTTTCTTTTTCTAACCAAATTATAGTTGATTTATAAATATTACTCTGGAGATTAAAACTATATATTGATTATATTGATTTTATTATCATATATAATATTTTTATAACCCTGATGTTGAAATTCTCTTTCACTGGAGTGTAAAGATGAATAGATTATTTGTATGATCATGACTAGGGTTCTGTTTGGCCAGTAGTGAAAAGTTGAATTGTGACTGGTATGATCATGGCCATTGAATTTATAATTTAATATCTTTAGCTTAAGTGCAAAGGTGAATTGATCGACATGGTTATAATTATTGTTTATATAAATTATGAAATGATTATATATTTCTTTAAGATATTAATATATTTGGCCTGTAATGTAAATATGAACTGTTGCTGGATATATTTGGCTTGTAGTGCAAATATGAACTGTTGAGGAATATCTTTGGTCTGTAGTGCAAAGATGAATTGTTGATGAATATCTTTGGCCAGTAGTGCAAAGATGACATGTTAATGAATATCTTTGGCCAGTGGTGCGAAGATGAACTGTGGATGAATATCTTTGGCCCGTACTGCAAATATGAATTTATTAGTATGATTATGAACAAGAACTGTGATTTGGTATAACCATGATCTTTGATGTTTCAGGTAAAGACATGTGATGAAAATTATATTCGTCCTGGGTACGAAGAGGAATTTAGAATCATAATTATGATTATGAGATATTCATATAATTGTGGAAAGGAACTGTTGATTGATGTTACAGGGATAAAACATTATTGGTGGACTTTTAACATGGAGAAGATAATAGACTGTATTGTCTATTTGAATCTTCTAATGGATTGCTCGTTCCGTTGCAACTATGGTTGAAATTTTTATCATCTACCATATCTTCTAAATCTCTGATTTGTTATTGATGAAGGCTATTGATAATTTAATTATCTTTAGTCATGATATTCTTTACTGAGCTAGTTGTGCTCACCCTTTTGCTTCACAATTCCTTCGTGTAATAAAAGTGTAGTCGGGTCGAGCTGGGTAACAAGGAATAGAACTGTGGTCTCTAGTCAGGAGTTCTCCCTAAACAGTATATGAATGAAGTGTGTTGTATACATCTTTTAGTAGTTATATTTGGTGAATCATATAGGAGAGGCGAACCCAACGTTGGAAGGGTGTTTTGCCACTATCATACAAGATGTCTAATGACATACAACCTCGTGTCATTATAAGACAGGGTTGTGCTCATCCACTTGCTGAGTATATTTACGAGCACTACCTATATAATCTTGGTGTTTGTTTGAAGTATAATTCTCAATTTGAGACAGTGGAGATAATGATAAGTCTAAGAAAAAGACTCACCATTGGGAAGAATATGATAGTAATCTTCTCGCTTTTCTTTGGGGGTCTATTAGGGTCAACCAAGGATAATTTCGTAATATATGATATATATCATAACCTAGAAGCATGGCCTCCCATGTACGAAGGTTTCTTTGAGCACTTCCCAAAGATTCTAATTTCTAAAATAGTTTTTACTATACATTTATGTAAGGTGTCATTGTGACGTCTTATCCAAGGTCAATGAGAGTCACAAATGGTATATATATTTGTATCCAAACTCACAAAGATATGTGTTGTTGTATTTTGCACGACAAATTGTTGTAATAAAGTTGTAGTTGTTTTCTGTACCATATATTTGGCGACTCGTAATGGGTTGGATGGAATGGACCTATTTTGGGGTTGTCACATTTGGTATCGAGCTTAGGATATGATCTCCTGGCGGAGATCGGGAATATAACTAGGAGGAGAGATGAGTAAATCCTTCGCTAGTGTGTCCTACCTAAGCTTATTTGTTGGTCACCATAATATCGGGATATTATGTGATATGTTAATTTGTTTAATTAACCCTTGTTTTATGGCGTGATTTGAGAATGGTCACGAGAATGTTAACAATGGAGTGAATGAGACCGTGGGGATACCTCTAATCACTAACCATGATAATGTGATGTCAGACGAAGAAGGAATTAGAGATATCCATGTGGTGAGTGAAGAATTGATAGTTGCACCCGAGATAGTCACAGAGGTAACAGCTGAGAGTGAGGAAGAAGAGGTACCTGAGGAGAGTTTATTAGAGGTATTATATGATCAAAATGTAGAATTTCAAAATCGTATTCATGAGTTAGAAGAGCAGTCAAGAACGATGAAAGTGATGTCGTGGAACAAAAGGATGCAATAATTCAAGTCTTGTTTACCCGATATGTGATGCTTGAATGTAAGCATTCTTTGGCGTAGTATAAGATGATAAAGATGGAATCTGAAATGAAAGAAGAAAAAAAGCTGAACGAGTAAGAATGAGTGATGCATGGGTAAAAGCCACACGACACGTGTGGATATTGTGGAAAGAGATCTCCGATCTAAGAAGGCTAAAATGGATGACATGAATTTCTCTTTTGGAAAACAATTGGGAGAACCCAACATCGAAGTTTTGAATTACCTCAGCATATAGCATGGCGGTCAACCTGAATTCGATATGGATCAAGATTGATGATTCAGATCATGAAACAAGAGTACGACGAGGCAGTTGAGGGAGGAATATGTCCTATAGAAAAATATATTCCAACGGTAGTGATGACGCCAAATGCTGCCCCAGACAAGTTAAAGCCGGGTAGTTCGAGGGATGGCGGTTGTCATGACTTCCCAACAAATGAAGAACCCAAATGAAGTTATCACGAGAGATGAGCAATGGAGAAATCATGATGACCGGGGAGATAGAATCTGAAATGGAAGCAAGGTATTCTCAACTTTTCGAAATACCAGGTACATAAATTTCGGAGACGAAATTTCATAAGGTGGGGAGATTGTAAGACCCCGAATTTTATGAAATAAAAGTATTCAATTTTTCTTATAATTATTATTCAGTAAATGGTTAAATTGATAAAATTTAAAGTTAAGGGTGATATATGAATTTTTTTTTCAAAATACACAAGTGGTTATAAAATATTCATTGTTGTCGGGGAATATTCGTTTGGTCAGGGAATATTCTTTCCGTCGTGGAATATTCGCATTTACAACGCAGCCCATTTGTGGGCCCCATAATGTAATAACCGCTTTGATGAAGAAAATGAGAAAATTAAGTTTGTATAAATAACTACAGTAATCGTTCTGCTAACACCGCTGGAATACCCGTTGGTAAAAATAAAGTAATACGCTGTTTGTTACATAAAGAGTGACACACGATATTACACAAAGATTTTAAATTATTGATTCTTACGTAAGAAGACACTACTCAATAATTGTTACAAGAATTACTGCTTAATATTTTATTTTATTGATTCAATAATTGCTACGTTGAAATTTTATATTATTGTTGTTCAATAATTGTCATCGCACAAGATTTCCCATTATCGGATCAATAATTCATATTATTCGAATAATATTATTAGATAGCATTATTGGCAATGTCTAGAAAGTTCTCACAAGGAGAGGTTTGGTCACCTAATTAAGGCGCCAAGAAGGAGAAATCCTTATCTAAAGCCCCTCTTTCCTCGAAACCGTCCCGTCATCATTATTGTGATTCCATAATATTATTTGTGAATAATTAATTATTGATTTATATAATAAGGAAATATTTATTTAATGTGGATATAAATGATGGATTTATTTATGTGGTTATAAATGAAGGAATTAATGTTGAGTTATTTTATCAGTATTTTTGTCGGAATGAAGGTATTAAAAATTAAACCAGTGTTTTTGAGATATATTGCGTGAGTTATAATTTTTAATCCGACCGTTGGATCGTTGTAATTTTTGGATATATTATACATATATAAGTTGAGTATATGTCCACAAATTTTGAACCGTTAAAAGTGAACGTATGATTTGTTATGAATTTTAAGAGGTGAATGGTTCAGAAATTGTTGAAGTATCCGAATTTAGCATTTTGGTGGAAAATTCTAGAATTGAGTGGGCCCCACTTGTGGTTGGTAAAGAAATGTGCTGAATTTTTTTTCAAATGTGGTGGGTCGGAATAGTAGCTGGTAAAGCCATCAGGTTGCAGGTCAAGTCTGCTAAAATTTTCCTATAAATAGAGGGCTAAGTTAGAATTAAAAATAACACCAGAAACAAGTTTTCTTTCTCTCTATATTATCAAGCATATTTTTTAGAGTATTTAGATACTTTGAGAGTTGCTATTTAGTAGAAGTTTCCTTCGATTTTTCATCCGATATTCCAGTCAGAAGTACTGCTCTTTTGAGATAAGAGATTTTAAGGGTTATTATGTTTTTCAGTTCGTACTTCTTCCGTCCTTCAGAAAATTTTAGAAAAATTTGAAATGATATGTTGATGAGTTTTATTGATTGTGTCCAAAAATGGTGATTTTTGAATGTATAGATTAAAAGTTATGAATTTTATGAGAAAAGACTATTTTAAAAGTAACCGCTTATAACTCCTTATGGTTAACTCCAAAATTGATGAAATTTTTATTGGGAGTACATCTATATAATATCAGTGTACTCTGTGAATTTCGAATTTTTGGATAAAATTACAATTTATGATAAATGTCTACATATTCGGCGGTTTTGGCCATATGAAAAATAGTAAATTAATTTTAAAAATTCTAAGAAAAATATATGTTCAATATGGTACTATATTCTGCTAATTCCCAGAAAAAAAATATTTTTGGAACTGATTTGGTATTTTTCATGAAAATGGACTAGTTATGAATAAATGAGTTAAATATGTTATGTGAAGGAAGAAAATTGGCAAAATATGATTTTATGGCTTGAGAATCATATATGTGGTATATGCATATTTTTGATGAGGGTTTTGGTTATTGGTGATGAAATCTTATAAGTTTGGCATTTTATGATGATTAAATGCATTATTTAGTAAAGTGTAAACAATTAAAATAAATTGTTTATAAGTTTAAGAAATGTTATTCTTTCAATATAATTATACCGAAATATTGGTATGGATTTTATTGTAGAATTTCTATCTTTTTGTGTCAGGGTTACTATTCATGAGTTAGTATTCACGAGTTACTATTCACGAGTTACTATTCACGGATACTATTCACTACAACATTGGTTTCTTTTTCTAACCAAATTATAGTTGATTTATGAATATTACTTTGGAGATTAAAACTATATATTGATTATATTGATTTTATTATCATATATAATATTTTTATAACCCTGATGTTGAAATTCTCTTTCACTGGAGTGTAAAGATGAGTAGATTATTGGTATGATCATGACTAGGGTTCTATTTGGCCAGTAGTGAAAAGTTGAATTTTGACTGGTATGATCATGACCATTGAATTTATAATTGAATATCTTTAGCTTAAGTGCAAAGGTGAATTAATCAACATGGTTATAATTATTGTTTATATAAATTCTGAAATGATTATATATTTCTTTGAGATATTAATATATTTGGCACAGTAATGCAAATATGAATCTGTTGATGAATATATTTGGCTTGTAGAGTGCAAATATGAACTATTAAGGAATATCTTTGCCCCAGTAGTGCAAAGATGAATTGTTGATGAATATCTTTGGCGATGAGTGCAAAGATGACCTGTTGTTAAATATCTTTGCCGATTAAAGCGAAGATGAATCATGGATGAATATCTTTGGCCCGTCATGCAAATATGAATTTATTAGTATGATTATGAACAGAACTGTGATTTGGTATAACCATGATCTTTGATGTTTCGTAAAGACATGTGATGAAAATTATATTCGCCCTGGGTGCGAAGAGGAATTTAGAATCACAATTATGATTATGAGATATTCATATAATTGTGGAAAGGAACCGTTGATTGATGTTACAGGGATAAAACATTATTGGTGAACTTTTAACATGGAGAAGATAATAGATCGTATTGTCTATTCGACTCTTCTAATGGATCGCTTCGTTCACCGCAACTATGGTTGAAATTTTTATCATCTACCATATGTTCTAAATCTCCGATTTGTTATTGATGAAGGCTATTGATAATTTAATTATCTTTAGTCATGATATTCCTTCTCGAAGTAGTTGTGCTCACCCTTTTTGCTTCACAATTCCTTTTAGGTAATAAAAGTGTAGCCAGGTCGAGCTGGGGTAACAAGGAATAGAACGGTGGTCTCTAGTCATGGAGTTCTCCCTAAACAAAGATAGACAAGTGTGTTGTATACATCTTTTAGTAGTTATATTTGGTGAATCATATAGGGCGAACCCAACGTTGGAAGGGTATTTTGCCACTATCATACAAGATGTCTAACGACATACAACCTCATGTCATCATAAGACAGGGTTGTGCTCATCCACTTGCTGAGTATATTTACGAGCACTACCTATTAATCTTGGTGTTTATTTGAAATATAATTCTCAATTTGAGGCAGTGGAGATAATGATAAGTCAAGAAAAGGCTCACCATTGGGAAGAATATGATAATAATCTTCTCGTTTTTCTTTGGAGTCTATTGGGTCAACCAAGGATAATTCTGTGGCCATATGATATCTATCATAACCTAGAAGCATGGCCTCCCATGTACGAAGGTTTCCTTGAGCACTTCCCAAAGATTCTAATTTCTAAAATAGTTTTTGACTATACATTTATGTAAGGAGTCATTGTGACGTGCTATCCAAGGTTGGGATGAGAGTCACAATGGTATATATATTTGTATCCAAACTCACAAAGATATGTGTTGTTGTATTTTGCACGACAATTGTTGTAATAAAGTTGTAGTTGTTTTCTCGTACCATATATTTGGCGACTTCGAGAATGGGTTGGATGGAATGGACCTATTTTGGGGTTGTCACATTTGGTATCGTAGCTTAGGATATGATCTCCATGCGGAGATCGGGAATATAACTAGGAGGGAGAGATGCGTAAATCCTTCGCTAGGTGTCCTACCTAAGCTTATTTGTTGGTCGACCATAATATCGGGATATTATGTGATATGTTAATTTGTTTAATTAACCCTTATTTTATGGCGATTTGAGAATGGGCACGAGAATGTTAACAATGGAGTGAATGAGACCGTGGGATACCTCTAATCACTAACCATGATAATGTGATGTCGCATTTAAGAAGGAATTAGAGATATCCATGTGGTGAGTGAAGAATTGATAGTTGCACCCGAGATAGTCACAGAGGTAACAGCTGAGAATGAGGAAGAAGAGGAAGAAGAGGTACCTGAGGAGAGTTTATTAGAGGTATTATATGATCAAAATGTAAAATTTCAAAATCGTATTCATGAGTTAGAAGAGCAGACTGAAGAATGACAGGCGGTCGTGGAACAAAAGGATGCAACAATTCAAGCTTGTGTTACCCGATATGTGATGCTTGAATGTACATTCTTTGGCGTAGTATAAGATGATAAAGATGGAATCTGAGCTGAAAGAAGAAAAAACTGAACGAGTAAGAATGAGTGATGCATGGGTAAAAGCCACACGACACGTGGATATTGTAGAAAGAGATGTCCGATCTAAGAAGGCTAAAATAGATGACATGAATTTCTCTTTTTGGAAAGCAATTGGGAGAACCCAACATCGAGTTTTGAATTACCCTGTACATAGCGGTCAACCTGAATTCGATATAGATTGAAGATTGATGATTTAGATCATGAAACAGGAGTACGACGAGGCAGTTGAGGGAGGAATATGTCTTATAGAAAAATATATTCCAACGGTAGTGATGACGCCAAATGCTGCCCCAGACAAGTCAAAGTCGGGTAGTTCGAGGGATGGCGGTTGTCATGACTTCCCAACAAATGAAGAACCCAAATGAAGTTATTACGGGAGATGAACAATGGAGAAATCATGATGACCGGGGAGATAGAATCTGAAATGGAAGCAAGGTATTCTCAACTTTTTGAAATACCAGGTACGTAAATTTTGGGGACGAAATTTCATAAGGAGGGGGGATTATAAGACCCTGAATTTTATAAAATAAAAGTATTCAATTTTTCTTATAATTACTATTCAGTAAATGGTTAAATTCATAAAAGTTAAAGTTAAGGGTGATATATGAAATTTTTTTCAAAATACACAAGTGGTTATAAAATATTCATTGTTGTCGGGAAATATTCGTTTGGTCGTGGAATATTCTTTCTGTCGGGGAATATTCGTACGACAGCGCAACCATTTATGGGCCCCATAACAGAATAATTGTCGGATGAAGAAAATGACAAAATTAAGTTTTTATAAATAATGGCGTAATCGTTACCATTAACACTGTTGGAATACCCGGTTGGTAAAATAAAGTAATACGTGTTGCTACACAGTAGCACACGGTATTACACAGTATTTTTGAATTATTAATTCTTACGTAAGAAAGCACTACTCAATAATTGTTATAGTAATTACTGTTCAATATTTTATTTTATTGATTCAATAATTGCTACGTTGAAATTTTATATTATTGTTGTTCAATAATTATCACTGCACAGTATTTCCCATTATCAGATCAATAATTCATATTATTCGAATAATATTATTAGATAACATTATTGGCAATGTCTAGAAAGTTCATCAAGGAGAGGTTTGGTCACCTAATTGCGCGCCAAGAAGGAGAAATCCTTATCGAAAAGCCCCCCTCTTTCCGAAACCGCAGGTTGTCATTATTGTGATTCTCGTAATATTATTTGTGAATAATTAATTATTGATTTATATGATAAGGAAATATTTATTTGATGTGGATATAAATGATGGATTTATTTATGTGGTTATAAATGAAGGAATTAATGTTCGTATTTTATCGATATTTTTGTTTGAATGAAGGTATTAAAAATTAAACCAAAGGTTTTTGAGATATATTCCGTGAGTTATAATTTTAATCCGACTTGTTGGATCGTTGTAATTTTTGGATATGTTATACATATATAAGTTGGGTAGATGTCCACAAATTTTGAACCGTTAAAAATGAACGTATGATTTGTTATGAATTTTAAGAGGTGAATGGTTCAGAAATTGTTGAAGTATCCGAATTTAGCATTTTGGTGGAAAATTCTAGAATTGAGTGGGCCCCACTTGTGGTTGGTAAAGAAATGTGCTGAATTTTATTTCAAATATGGTGGGTGGGAATAGTAGCAGGTAAAGCCATCAGGTTGCAGGTCAAGTCTGCTAAAATTTTCCTATAAATAGAGGGCTAAGTTAGAATTGAAAATCACACCAGAAACAAGTTTTCTTTCTCTCTATATTATAAAGCATATTTTTGAGAGTATTCAGATACTTTGAGAGTTGCTATTTAGTAGAAGTTTCCTTCGGTTTTTCATCCGATATTCCAATCGGCAGTCTTTTTTTTTGAGGTACTACGGATTTTAAGGGGTTATTATGTTTTTAGTTCGTCGTACTTCTTCCGTCCTTCAAAATTCTAGAAAAATTTGAAATGATATGTTGATGAGTTTTATTGATTGTGTCCAAAAATGGTGATTTTTGGATGTATAGATTAAGAGTTATGAAATTTATGAGAAAAGACTATTTTAAAAGTAACCGCTTATAACTCCTTATGGTTAACTCCAAAATTGATGAATTTTTTATTGGGGGTACATCTATATAATATCAGTGTACTCTGTGAATTTCGGAATTTTTGGATAAAAGTACAATTTATGAAAAATGTCTAAATATTCGGCGATTTTGGCCATATGAAAAATAGTAAATGAATTTTAAAAATTCAAAGAAAAATATATGTTCAATATGGTACTATATTCTGCTAAATCCCAGAAAAAAATATATTTTTGGAACTGATTTGGTATTTTTCATGAAAATGGACTAGTTATGAATAAATGAGTTAAATATGTTATGTGAAGGAAGAAAATTGGAAAATATGATTTTATGGCTTGAGAATCATATATGTGGTATATGCAGATTTTTGATGAGGATTTTGGTTATTGGTGATGAAATCTTATAAGTTTGGCATTTTATGATGATTAAATGCATTATTTAGTAAAGTGTAAACAATTAAAATAAATTGTTTATAAGTTTAAGAAATGTTATTCTTTCAATATCATTATACCGAAATATTGGTATGCATTTTATTGTGGAATTTCTACCTTTTTGTGTCAAGGTTACTATTCATGAGTTAGTATTCATGAGTTACTATTCACGAGTTACTATTCACGGGTACTATTCACTACAACATTGGTTTCTTTTTCGAACCAAATTATAGTTGATTTATGAATATTACTCTGGAGATTAAAACTATATATTGATTTTATTGATTTTATTATCATATATAATATTTTTATAACCCTGATGTTGAAATTCTCTTTCACTGGAGTGTAAAGATGAATAGATTATTAGTATGATCATGACTAGGGTTCTCTTTGGCCAGTAGTGAAAAGTTGAATTGTCACTTGTATGATCATGACCATTGAATTTATAATTGAATATCTTTATCTTAAGTGCAAATGTGAATTGATCAACATGGTTATTGTAAGACCCCGAAATTTTTTTAAATAAAAAGGAATTTCCTTTATTTATTATTTTGAAATAGTAAGGGTTGATTTGATTAATGTGGATAGTTAAGGGTTAAATACGCAAATATTTCAAAATAAGTAAGTGGTTATAAAATATTCATTTTTGTTTGGGAATATTCGTTTGGTGGAATGGAATATTCGCAATGCTTCAGGGAATATTCGTTTGGTCGTGGAATATTCAAATCTTTGTCGGGAATATTCGTATGCGACGGTAGCGACCATGTGTGGGCCCCATAACAAAAAGCGATTGGATGAGGAAAACGACAAAGTTTGGGTGGTTATAAATAACGGCGTAGTTGTTACCGTTAAGACTGTTGGAATACCCGGTGGTTAAAATACGATGTACGGCGTGGTTGCACAAAGATGCACTGGTATTGCACAAGTATTGTTGAATTATTGATCCTTACGTAAGAAGGCACTTACTCAATAATTTTCACATGAGTTACTTGCTCAATATTTTATTTTATTGATTCAATAATTGTTGCGTTGATATTTTATATTATTATTGTTTCAATAATTGTCACCGCACAGTATTTCCCATTATCAGATCAATAATTCATATTATTTGAATAATATTATTAGATAACATTATTGGCAATGTCTAGAAAGTTCTCATCTAAGGAGAGGTTTGGTCACCTAATTGCATGGCAGCCAAGAAGAGAGATCCTTATTAGAAAGCCCCTCTTTCCTCGGAACAACTGGTTGTTATAAATGTGATTCTATAATATTATTTGTGAATAATTAATTATTGATTCATATGATAAGGAAATATTTATTTTATATGAATATAAATGATGGATTTATTTATGTGGTTATTAATGAAGGAATTAATGCTGAGATGTTTTATTTGTATTTTGTCGGATTGGAGGTATTAAAAGATTAAATCGGTGTTATTACAGCTTTATTGTGTGAGTTATAATATTTAATCCGACCATTGGATCGTTGTAATTTTTGGATATGTTATACATATATAAGTTGAGTATATGTCCATAAATTTTGAACCGTTAAAAATGAGCGTATGATTTGTTATAAATTTTAAGAGGTGTCTGATTCAGAAATTAGGTTATAAATGATTTTAGTGGAAAATTCTAGAATTGGTGGGCCCCACTTGTGGTTGGTGAAAAATGTGCTGAATTTTATTTCAAATGTGGTGGGTTGCAATAGTAGCGAGTAAAGCCATCGTGGCAAGCAGTCAAGTCCGCTTGGCGGGCTAACATTTTCCTATAAATAGAGGGGCTAAGTTAGAATTGAAAATCACACTAGAAACAAAGTTTTCTCTTTCTCTCTATATTATTGAGCGTATTTTGTGAGTATTTAGATACTTTGAGAGTTCTTGCTCAAGATAAGTTTTATTCAAAGATCACTTGACCTTTCCTTCCGGCACTCGATTCTTTGAGGTAAGGGATATTATTTTTTTCAGTAATGATATTATTTCTTCAATATCATTATCTTTGAAATGTTGATCTGAAGTTTTATCAAATTTGGAACTTTTTCATGTCTCTGGTTACTATTCATGAGTTACTATTCACGAGTTACTATTCATGAGTTACTATTCACGAAGTTACTATTCACGAGTACTATTCATGAAGCGTGAAGATGTTTTGTGGAATTTCTATCTTTTGGTGTCTGAGTTACTATTCACGTGATACTGCACTATTCACGATATCTGGACTATTCAATTTAAAAATAAAATTTCTTCTTTTAAATCAAAAATATCTATTCGGATACTAGCTTTGATTGTATCCATGTTTTGATCATTCTTGAATTTTACACCACTATGATTATTTTGAGGTATTTTTGAACATGGATAAAACCAAGTACGAATCCTTAATCCTTAATCCTTGTCATTTTGTTTCACCGGATTCGCTTTCTTTAAAATATTTTCATCATCCCGGTCTTATATGATGATATTATTGAATATCTTTGGCCTGTAGTGCAAAGATGAATATTTGATTTGAGATGAATATTGATTGATGTTACAGGGATAAAATATTGATGATGGACTGTTAAATTCATAGATTATAGTAGATTTCATTCTCTACGTAACTCTTCTATGAATTATTATTTCATCGCGAATATTGATCCGAAACTTGTTGTTGTCTATTGTATTCTATCGATTTTTCCTGTTGGAGACTAACGATAATTTGTTGTATATTATCTTAGTCATAGTATTCTTTTATCGGCTAGTTGAGCTCACCCTTTTCCTTGTTGTTCCATTATTCTTCTCAGGAGGCGAGAATATAGCAAGTACGAGTCGGGGTATGAAATGAAGGTTTTAGAAAGGATTGTTTAGTAGTCCTCACCATTTTTGTAAAATAATGTATCAATAAATGTGATGAGAATTTATTTGAGTATAGATATTGTCTAGAAGATAATATTTGTATTTAAACTCACAGTATATATTGTCGTATTTCACACGACATTTGTATTATTGAAGTTGTAGTTTGCTTCTTGTACCATGTATTTGGCGACTCGAGAATGGGTGTTGTGTATACCTATTTTGGGGCGTCCACAGTTTGGTATCGAGCTTAGGATATGATCTCCGGCGGAGATCGGGAATAGAACTAGGAGGGAGAGCGAGTAAATCCTTCGCTAGTGTGTCCTACCTAAGCTTATTTGTTAGTTGGTCAAGATATAGGGATATTATGTGATATATTGATTTCCTTAATTAACCCTTGTTTTATGACAGATGATTTGAGAATGTCGAATGAGAATATTAACATGGAGTAAATGAGACCGTGGAGATGCTGTGACTTACCAACGAGGAGATCGTGCAACAGTGACAATGTACCTCCCTGAACAACACCAATTTGAGCAGATGATGAATGAGGGATGTTTAGAAGCTTTTTGCAGCTCATGCAAAATCGATTTAGAGGAGACTCGTGTTCAAAATACAGGAGGAAATGATAGCAATTCACGGGTGGTCACAAATGACGCATTCAAAGAGTTGGGACCACCGAAATTTAAGGGAAAGCCGATCCGATCATACGGAAACATGGGTCAAGCAAATTACCAAGATATTCGATGTCTTGGGATGCACGGAGGAACGAAGGTTCCATTCGCCACCTTTATGTTCCGTGGCGGCGCGATGACATCGGTGGGAATCTGTGAAGCGTACCCATCCAGCTGCACTCAGCATGTCATGGGAGACGTTTCAGAAACAGTTCAATGACAAGTACTTCCCTGAAAGTATTCGTCATATGAAGGAAGTGGAGTTTATTAGACTAGAGCAGAATAACATGACGGTGTCCCAGTACGAGGCGAAGTTCGCGGAGTTATCCAGGTTTGCACCTCATTTGGTGGAGAATGAGGAACGTATGACGCGGATGTTTCTGAGAGGTTTGAAACCCGACATACGTCAGTATCTCATTTCTCATAAATTTTCTCTATATTCAGATGTTGTCAACAGGGCTCAGTTGTTAGAGCGAGATAACGAGTACGTTCAACCATGGGACCATAACCAGGATCATACCGAAGATAGCAGTCATCAGAATAATGATAACCAGCGGAGAAAGAAGAATACGGACAAAGGTGGTTACCACTCTGGTGGTAATCGTGGCCATGAAAATAGAAGAAGCGAGTCGGGAGGAGATTTTAAAAAGAGGAGATTCAACAACGACCATGTGAAGACGCCGGTACCAAGAGTAACCGGTTTTAAGGAGGAGAAAGACCACCTGGTCAGATGTTACAAATGCGGGAAAGAGGGATATATCATTGAAACCGCCCACAACAGCTTTAAGGTATGCTATAATTGTGGTAAAGAAGGACATATCGCCGAGATTATGCGATATCGAAACCCACCCAATGGGAATGGTGACTCAAAAGGATGTCCCGTAAAAAGTCAAAGTCAACGGTTCTTGGAAGAGCGTTTGTCGTGGCCGGTCAAAATATTTAGGAACCCGAACGGTTAGCACGCAGTTAGTTAATTATAAATTCTTGCGAAGTTTATACCTTACTAGATACCGGGCTTCTACCCATTCTTTTATCTCTTTGCTTGCGCTCAACGTTTGAACTTGACTACGGAGAAATTAAACTTTGACCTATCTCATGGAGACTCTATTAGGAGAAACTTTCATTACATCCGTTGTTTAAAAATCTTGCTTGATTTAGGTTGGCACTATCACATTACCTGTTAACCTTATTTCTATTGAAATATTTGTTTTTGATGTGATTTTAGGGATTGATTGGTTAACTACTCATCATGCCAAATTGATTGCTTTTGTAAGGTTGTTAGTTTTCATATTCCTAAGCAACCTGTTATTCGAATTCAAGCAATCAAACCATTGTAATCAAACATTTTCATATCAAGCCATGAAGTCATTCGTTTATTACGGATGTCAAGTTTTCTTAGTCCATGTTATGGATTTGAATAAAGACACGCCGATTTGAATAATATTCTTGTTGTTATTGATTTTTCCCGACGTATTTCTGAAGAATTTTTTGGCTTACTCCCAAAGCTCGATATTAAATTTTGTATCGACTTTGAACCCTGTGACAAAACTCATTTCTAAAATCTCATATCGAATGGCTCCTATTGAACTTCGTGGAGTTAAAAATTCAACTATAAAATTTGGTACCGAGCCTTTATCTTGTGACTTCCTTTGTGGAATGCACCGCCGCTCTCTGTAGGGGACGCCATATTCGTGCGATAGTAAACCGATAGGTGTCATTGTGACGTCTATCCAAGATTGGGATATAAGTCATAGTTGAGAGCAACCTAAGTCGATGTCGAAATACGTAGCTTTCTAGGCTTAGTTGGTTATTATCGAGATTCGTTGAAGGATATTCTCGAATCGCTATTCCATTAACGTAAATGACTCGTAGAGATACAAAATTCGAATGGAGCAAGGAATGTGGGAAGAGCTTGAAGAACTCAAGAGGAGACTCATTTCAAAGACATGTTACGACCATGCCATCCTCGAAAAGCGAACGTGGTAGCCGACGTGTTGAGTAGAAGATCGATATAAGTACGAAAGTACGATATTGTCAAAGACTAATTTCAGATAATTTACAAATAATAGAGATGGAGATGAAAACTCTAGGTACCCACGTGATGATATACGAGTATAATCGACTTTAATCGATAAAGTTAAAGATGTTCAAGCTACACACTGGAGCTGATGAATTTGAAGAAGGAGGTGCAAGAAGTTGTTATTTCAAAAGCAAGAATCGGTGAGGTGAGGAAAGCTCAAACCTTCGATTTATTAATCCATTTGAAATTCTCGATCGAATAGGAATTGTGGCCTATAGACTCGTTTTACCGCCAAGTATGACGCGTGTTCATAACGTTTTTCACGTATCGATGTTACGTAACTATGTGGATGACTCGAACCATGTTATTGAGTTAGAACCGGACGAGATAGCCGAAGACTTAACGTATGAGGAGGTACCTGTCAAGATTTTGGATAGGAAGGAGCATGTCCTACGCGCAAAGGTCATACCACAAGTTAAAGTTTTGTGGAGGAATCATGCTATAGAGGAAATGACCCGAATTGAAACGGAAATGAAAGCGAGGTATCCTCACCTTTTCAAACACCAGTACGTCACGTCAATTTCGAGGACGAAATTTCATAAGGAGGGAGGTTGTAAGACCTCAAATTTTTTAAATAAAAAGGAATTTCCTTTATTTATTATTTTGAAATAGTAAGGGTTGATTTGATTAATGTGGATAGTTAAGGGTTAAATACGCAAATATTTCAAAATAAGTAAGTGGTTATAAAATATTCATTTTTTTTGGGAATATTCGTTTGGTCGTGGAATATTCAGATCTGCTTCGGGAATATTCGTTTGGTCGTGGAATATTCAGACTTTGTCGGGAATATTCGTGCGACGACGCGACCCATGTGTGGGCCCCCATAACAAAAAGCGATTGGATGAGGAAAACGACAAAGTTTGGATGGTTATAAATAACGGCGTAGTTATTACCGTTAAGACCGTTGGAATACCCTTGGTTAAAATACGATGTCGCGTTGGTTTGCACAAGAGCACACCAGATATTACAAAGATTGTTGAATTATTGATCCTTACGTAGAAGGCACTACTCAATAATTTTCACAAGAGTTACCGCTCAATATTTTATTTTATTGATTCAATAATTGTTGCGTTGATATTTTATATTATTATTGTTTCAATAATTGTCACTGCACAAAGATTTCCCATTATCGGATCAATAATTCATATTATTTGAATAATATTATTAGATAACATTATTGGCAATGTCTAGAAAGTTCTGTCTAAGGAGAGGTTTGGTCACCTAATTGCGTGCCAGTAAGGAGAGATCCTTATTGGAAAGCCCCTCTTTCCGGGAATGTGACTGGTCATCATAAATGTGATTCTATAATATTATTTGTGAATAATTAATTATTGATTCATATGATAAGGAAATATTTATTTTATATGAATATAAATGATGGATTTATTTATGTGGTTATTAATGAAGGAATTAATCTTTGAGATGTTTTATTTGTATTTTGTCTGATTGGAGGTATTAAAAGATTAAATCTAAGTTATTATGACTTTTATTGTGTGAGTTATAATATTTAATCCGACCGTTGGATCGTTGTAATTTTTGGATATGTTATACATATATAAGTTGAGTATATGTCCACAAATTTTGAACCGTTAAAAATGAGCGTATGATTTGTTATAAATTTTAAGAGGTGTCTGATTCAGAAATTGGGTTATAAATGATTTTGGTGGAAAATTCTAGAATTGGTGGGCCCCACTTGTGGTTGGTGAAAAAATGTGCTGAATTTTATTTCAAATGTGGTGGGTGGCAATAGTAGCAGGTAAAGGCCATCAAGTAGCGGGTCAAGTCTGCTTGGCCGGCTAACATTTTCCTATAAATAGAGGGCTAAGTTAGAATTGAAAATCACACTAGAAACAAAGTTTTTCTCTTTCTCTCTATATTATTGAGCGTATTTTGTGAGTATTTAGATACTTTGAGAGTTCTTGCTCAAAGATAAGTTTCATTCAAAGATCACTTCCGACCTTTCCTTCCGGCACCGATTCTTTGAGGTAAGGGATATTATTTTTTTCGTAATGATATTATTTCTTCAATATCATTATCTTTGAAATGTTGATCCGAAGTTTTTATCAAATTTGGAACTTTTTCATGCTCGGGTTTACTATTCATGAGTTACTATTCACGAGTTACTATTCATGAGTTACTATTCACGAGTTACTATTCACGAGTACTATTCATGAAGCGTGAAGATGTTTTGTGGAATTTTTATCTTTTGGTGTCTGAGTTACTATTCACGATATCGGCACTATTCACGATATCTGACACTATTCACGTATATCGGCACTATTCAATAGAAAAATAAAATTTCTTCTTTTCGTCCAAAATATCTATTCTGGATACTAGCTTTGATTGTATCCATGTTTTGATCATTCTTGAATTTTACACCACTATGATTATTTTGAGGTATTTTTGAACATGGATAAAACCAAGTATGAATCCTTAATCCTTAATCCTTGTCATTTTGTTTCACTGGATTCGTTTCTTTAAAAATATTTTTCATCATCCTCAGTCTTATATGATGATATTATTGAATATCTTTGGCCTGTAGTGCAAAGATGAATATTTGATTTGAGATGAATATTGATTGATGTTAAAGGGATAAAATATTGATGATGGACTGTTAAATTCATAGATTATAGTAGATTTCATTCTCTACGTAACTCTTCTATGAATTATTATTTCACTGCGAATATTGATCCAAACTTGTTGTCTATTGTATTCTATCAGATTTTTTCCTGTTGGAGACTAACGATAATTTGTTGTATATTATCTTAGTCATATTATTCTTTACTGGGCTAGTTGAGCTCACCCTTTTCCTTGTTGTTCCATTATTCTTCTCAGGAGGCGAGAATATAGCAAGTACGAGTCGGGGTATGAAATGAAGGTTTTAGAAAGGATTGTTTAGTAGTCCTCACCATTTTTGTAAAATAATGTATCAATAAATGTGATGAGAATTTATTTGAGTATAGATATTGTCTAGAAGATAATATTTGTATTTAAACTCACAGTATATATTGTCGTATTTCACACGACATTTGTATTATTGAAGTTGTAGTTTGCTTCTTGTACCATGTATTTGGCGACTCAGAATGGGTGTTGTGTATACCTATTTTGGGGGCGTCACAGTTATCATTATTGTTTATATAAATTCTGAAATAATTATATATTTCATTGAGATATTAATATAATTGGCCTGTAATGCAAATATGAACTGTTGATGAATATATTTGGCTTGTAGTGCAAATATGAACTGTTGAGGAATATCTTTGGCCTGTAGTGCAAAGATGAATTGTTGATAAATATCTTTGGCCAGTAGTGAAAAGATGAACTTTTAATGAATATCTTTGGCCCGTAGTGCAAAGATGACCTGTTGTTGAATATCTTTGGCCAGTGGTGCAAAGATGAACTGTGGATGAATATCTTTGACCCGTAGTGCAAAGATGAATTTATTAGTATGATTCTGAACATGAACTGTGATTTGGCATATCCTTGATCAATGATGTTTCAGGTAAAGACATTTGATGAAAATTATATTCATCCTAGGTACGAAGAGGAATTTAGAATCACAATTATGATTATGAGATATTCATATAATTGTGGAAAGGAACTGTTGATTGATGTTACAGGGATAAAACATTGTTGGTGGACTTTTAACATGGAGAAGATAATAGACTGTATTGTATATTTGACTCTACTAATGGATTGCTCGTTCCGCTGCAACTATGGTTGAAATTTTTATCATCTCCTATATATTCTAAATCTCTGATTTATTATTGATGAAGGCTATTGATAATTTAATTATCTTTAGTCATGATATTCTTTACTGAGCTAGTTGTGCTCACCCTTTTGCTTCACAATTCCTTTCGTGTAATAAAAGTGTAAATTTGGGTCGAGGGGGTAACAAGAGAATAGAACGGTGGTCTCTAGTCATGGAGTTCTCCTAAACAAATATAAACAAGTGTGTTGTATACATCTTTTAGTAGTTATATTTGGTGAATCATATAGGAAGAGGCGAACCCAACGTTGGAAGGGTGTTTTGCCACTATCATACAAGATGTCTAATGACATACAACCTCGTGTCATAATAAGACAGGGTTGTGCTCATCCACTTGCTGAGTATATTTACGAGCACTACCTATATAATCTTGGTGTTTGTTTGAATTATAATTCTCAATTTGAGGCAGTGGAGATAATGATAAGTCAAGAGAAGACTCACCATTGGGAAGAATATGATAGTAATCTTCTCGTTTTTCTTTGGGGTCTATTGGGTCAACCAAGGATAATTTTGTGGCCATATGATATCTATCATAACCTAGAAGAATGGCCTCCCATGTACGAAGGTTTCTTTGAGCACTTCCCAAAGATTCTAATTTCTAAAACAATTTTTGACTATACATTTATGTAAGGTGTCATTGTGACGTGCTATCCAAGGTTGGGATGAAAGTCACTGTTGGTATATATATTTGTATCCAAACTCACAGTATATGTGTTGTTGTATTTTGCACGATAATTGTTGTAATAAAGTTGTAGTTATTTTCTGTACCATGTATTTGGCGACTCAGAATGGGTTGGATGGAATGGACCTATTTTGGGGTTGTCACATTTACAAAGTATATACTTTATCATTGTTAACGCCAGGTTTCATCTGCTGCTTCAATCACGTAATCTACGCTACCGAAACTCAAGACAATAATGTATCACACAGAAGCTTGACTGACTTGCTTGGCCACGGGGATAGCTTCGATGTGAGAATAAGTACAGGCCGTTCACAAGGTTTAACGATGAAGGCTTAAGTGTTTAGTGCTCAAAGATGTATTACCTCTTACTTGTAGCCAAGCCTTGTATTTATAGCCATCCTCACTTCCCAAGAGTCCTCTCAAAACCCCAACTTTTTAAATAAAGATGAATTTTCTATAAATATTATTTTTTAAATAATATTAAACAAGTAAGTAAAATCGATATATATAGTTTGAAATATCTGGGTAATATTTATAAAAATTTTGCAAAACGTACGCAAGTTGTTATATAATATTCGATTGGTAAATACTAAGGACTATTGAACATCTAATATTCGCTTTAATTTTGAATATTATGGGAATATTAGTATTTATAAATTTTGCAAAGTACGAAGTTGTTAATAATATCCGATTGGTCTGGGAATCATCAGACATTGGTGGACCCTACAACGGAATTATTGCCTTGATTGAGAAAACGATAAAAATACTTTTTTTGAAAATAACTACGAAGTTTTACCGTTAACTCGCTGAAACACCCGTGTTAAAAGTACAAAGAATACGCGTGGTCGCATAAGAGTACACCAGATTGATTATCGATGCTTACGTGATAAGTCACTCAGCTTTTGTTGGTATTATTAATGTAATAATACGTAAAATCTTTTATATAAAAAATGTAATACTTTTATAAAGTTATTCTATAAATAGAATATATTATATTCTATTACTATTATATAAGTCATTGCATAGTGTCTCATAGTGTTTTGCATATAGTAAAAACTTTTTATATAAAATAAAATACTTTTATAAAGCTATCTGCTTTATTAGACAATAATTAGAATATATTATATTTTATTATACATAGTTTTTGCATAGTGCTCAGATATAGTGTTTGCATAGTAAAATCTTTTATAAAGTTATTCGCTTTATTAGATTATAAATAGAATATATTATATTTTATTTAAAAGATTTTGCTTTAAATATGGACCGTCGATTAAAGTAAATCAATCTAGACCGCTCATGGATTAGTTACTATGCATTCCATTTTCCTATAAATAAAGCTCATTCCTTCATTATTTTCTTACTTAATTCACCGAAACTCTAGAGAGAGAAAACTATAGAGAGAGAGAATAGAGAAATAGAAGAAAAGTATTCTACTACTTAACTACTTTTATATTCAGCTTTTTTTTACTTGTAAGGGGTGTTATTCTTTTTCTTATTCATGAAGAGAACTATTGTTATTCCATTTCTTATTATTCTGCTGAATAACTCAGATACGCTATTTCACCCTATACTTGGTGACATTCTTCTATTATTCCGCTTTTACTATTCTCTCGGAATGAATTCTACACCCGGATTCGCCTTTTATTATTATTCGTTGAATTTATTATTATTCCCTGAATTATTATTCTGTGAATATCCTCGTCTTTTTACGCCGACCGATTCCGCCCTTTTTATTATTCTCGCTGAATATCCTGCCTGCGTTTTATCGCATGTATGGTGATTTCGTTGTTATTCCATTCTTTATTATTCTCATTGAACATCCCGCTTGCAAAATTTCACCTCGACCGGTTCCGTTTATTATTATTCTCGTTGAATAACTCGCTCTATGCGGGTACCGCATGCATGGTGATTTCTTTTGTTATTCCATTCTTTATTATACTCAAATTGGTTAAAGTTTTGACTTTCTATACTCCATGAAATTAGTAGAATATCCTCGATATTTGCGCTTCATCCAAAGATTCTTTTCATGGAAATATTCTTCCGATCATTCTTGAATTTTACTCTACAAAACAAAGATCATGTCGACAATTTGACATTATAAGTTCTTGGACAAATTAATTCTTGAACTTGTTTTATCAATTCTTATATCATTGTCATCATCCTCATGTTTATATTATGTTGAAAGTCATCTGTGGCCCTGTAGTGCATGTATGATGGACTTGGTATGATTACGACTGTGGATTATTCGTAATCATGACCGTAATGTTACAAATGATGTGGTAAAAGTCCTCATTGGCCCGTAGAAGCATCGATGGACGCTTGTTGGCATGATCATAACCATTAATGAATACACAAATATTCTCGCCCGTAGTGCATGGATAATTGTGGTCGTGATACTAAAGAATATCCTCGTCAGAAAAGTGTGGGGTGATTCGATGATGTGGATTATTTATTGTCGAGTCCCAAATGATATATAAAAGATGAAAAACCTTTTTAATCATAAAAGATAGTAGATTTTATTTTCTACTTGACTTTTTAATGGATCGTTTGTTCCACCGCAGCTTAAACTTGATGTCTATTATATTTTATCGCTTTAACATTGTTGGAGACTAATGATAATTTATTCTCGCATTATCTTAGTCATAATATTTCTTCGGGCTAGTTGAGCTCACCCTTTTCTTTCACCGTTCTCTTCAGAAAATGAGAATATAGCAGGGACTAGCCTCGGGGAACCTGGAGTGATGGTCCGTAGAGGATAGCATTAGTAGTCCTCACTATTCTCGTGAAATAGTGTGTTAATAATTGTAATGAGGACTTTTTTCGAGTTTGTATAATCTCTAGTAGACAATAATTGTATTCAAACTCACAGCTATGGTTTTGTCGTATTGTACACCACATACTGTATTAGTAAGTTGTATTTGAATTTTGTACCATGATCCGACGCACCCAAGATGGGTGATGTATACCTAATTTTGGGGCGCCACAATTTGTATCAAAGCTTAGGATATGATCCCCGCTAAGATGTGAGACTAGAACTAGAGGGGAGAGACGGGAATTCTTCGCTAGTAGGACCTACTTAAATTTATTTTGTATTTAAATTGGTTGGTCGAGTTTAGAGATATTATGTTACATGTCAATTAACCTTTGTTTTGTGGCAATTCTCAAAAAATGACATCCAAAATGTTGAGAATAGCAATGGAGCACAAGAGACCGCTGAGTCTCCACATATCAATAATCGTGAGAATGTGCATCGTGAAGGCGATAATCCTCATGCAAACAACAACACCGACTAAAATGATGAATGATGGATTGTTCGTAGGCTTTATGCAATTCATGCAACAAAGAAAGTAGAGCGCCCCCTCGCCCAAAATGTAGGTGGAAACACCGAAACTCTCTCAGCACACCGCTAAATGCTTCAAGGAGCCGGGACCACCGAGTTTAAGGAGAGCCAAAACCACTTATGGCGGAAGAAGCATGGATAAAGCAGATCACCAAGATATTTGATGTCTTGGGATGCTCCGAGGAGCAAAAGGTTCCTTTTCCGCCTTTTATGTCATGCGCGAGGGCGACATCGGTGGGAATCGGTAAAACGACTCAACCTCGCCAGATCAAGATGTCTTGGGAGAAGTTCCAAGAGTCGCTCAACGACAAATACTTTCCCAAAGTATTCGCTATAATGAAAGGAGGTGGAGTTTATCAAATTGAGCAAAACAATACGACCGTGTCGCAATACGAGGCAAAATTTATGAGTTATCCCGCTTTCAGGTCCCACTTGGTGGATAATGAAGAGAGAATGGCGCGAATGTTTTTAAGAGGTTTGAAGTCGAGATACGCCAACATCTTATTTCTCATAAACCGTGTTTATATTCGATGATGTTGTAAATAGGGCTCATTGGGTGGAGCGCGATAACGAGTCAACGCAACCAAAAGAGAGAGCAAATTGACAAAATGATAATACCAAAGGAGAGCAACATCGGCTTGGTGACAACAAGCGCGAGGGAATCAATAGCCGTAAATGGTAACCACTTCTGTGGTAATCAGGCAAAAACAATAAGAATGGACATTTCAAGAAGAGGAGATTCAACAATGATGGAAAGACGCCAAGACCAAAGACCCGTTGTTAAGGAAGGAGAAAGACCACCTATCATATGCTTCAAATGCGGAGGGGAGGGACACATCAGTCCAAATTATGCGATGCCATCCAAAGCATGTTATAATTATGGAAGAGAAGGTCACTTAGCCCGATTTTATCATTCACCAAGACAAATTCAAATGCAGGATGGAGGCACCAAAGGTCATCCCCGTAAAAGTCAAAGCCTAGAAGGTAAGGGAGAGCGCTTTGTCAGACCTCCCCGTAAAGCAAGGAACCCGAATGAGGTCATCACGTAAGCTTATCATAAACTCTAGCGAAGTCTACACTTTATTTGATACCGGCTTCTACCCATTCTTTTATTTCTCCTACTTGCGCCAACGATTAAATTTGACTCGAGAAATTAGACTTCGACTTATCTCGTGGAAACTCCGCTGGAGAAACCTTCATTACATCCACTATTTATAAGTCTTGTTTGGTTCAAGTTGGTACCCACACATTACCCGTCGATCTTATTGCATTAAAAATACTTGAATTTGATGTAATTCTAGGGATTGATTGGTTAACTACTCATCATGCAAAAATTGATTGTTTTCGTAAGGTTGTTAGCTTTCATATTCCTAATCGACCTATTATGCGAATTCAAGCAACCAAACCATTAAAATCAATCACCGCTATCTCAAGCCATAAAGCTATTCGCTTATTGAAAAACTGATGTCAAGCTTTCTTAGCTCATGTCACGATCTAAACAAAAATACGCCGCTTTTGAATAATATTTCTATTGTTAATGAATTTCCGACGATTCCCTCAAGAACTTCCCCGCCTACCCCAGAGCGTGAAATTGAATTTTGTATCGACCTCAACCCTAGACAAAACCCATTTCTAAATCCCCATATCGAATGGCTCCTATCAACTTCGTGAGTTAAAACTCAACCGCAGGAATTGTTAGACATCGGCTTTATTCGCCCCTAGTACTTCTCCTCGGGGTGCTCCTGCTCTATTCGTGAAGAAGAAAGATGGGAGTATGCGACTTTGTATTGATTATCTGGAGTCAATCATGTCACCATCAAAAATAGTACCCATTGCCACGTATTGATGACCTGTTTGACTAGTTGCAAGGAGCCAAATTCTTTTCAAAGATCGATCTTCGCTCCGATATCACCAATTGAAGATTAGAACCGATGACATTCCAAAGACGGCTTTAACTCCTGCAGACGGCATTATAAATTCCTAGTCATGTCCTTTGATCGACTAATGCTCCCGCCGCCTTCATGGATATGATGAACCGAGTATTCAAGGAATATTTGGATCACTTTGTGGTCGCTTTATCGATGACATCCTCATATATTCCAAAACCCGTGAAGATCATGAGCAACACTTGAGGTCGATACTCCAAAAGCTTCGTGAATATAAGCTTTATGCCAAGTTGAAGAAATGCGAGTTCGCTTTGAGGAAGTAGCATTCCTCGGGCACGTGGTATCAAGTCATGGAATATCTGCTGACCCAAAGAAAGATTAAAGCTATTCAAAGTCGGGAGCAACCTAAATCAAATGACCAAAGTACGTAGCTTTCTCTTTTAGTCGGTTATTATCGAGATTCGTGAAGGGGTTTTCTAATCGCTACTCCACTAACTCAAATTGACCTGAAAAGATACAAAGTTCGGCTTGAGCGAGGAATGTGAGAAGAGTTTTCAAGAACTCAAGAGGAGACTCATTTCAAAGACTGCTCGACAATACCATCCGTTCGAGGGATTTGTCATCTACAAAGATGCTTCTAGCAAAGGGTTAGGATGTGTTCTCATGCAACATGGGAAAGTCATAGCCTATGCCTCACGATTAACTCAAAGAATATGAGAGGAATTATCCTACTCATGATCTAGAGTCAAGTAATGTTGTCTTCGCACTAAAGATTTGGAGGCATTACTTGTATGGGGAGAAAGTGGAGATCTTTACTTGATCATAAAAGCCTCAAATATTTCTTCACTCAAAAGGAACTCAACACGCGACAACGACGTTGGCTTGAACTGCTGAAAGATTATGATCATACCATCCAATACCATCCTCGAAAAGCTTAACGTGGTAGCCGACGATCGAGTAGGTAAGATCATATGCGGCACGAAAAGCAATATTGTCAACGCAAAGGCCCATTTTGTATGACTTGCAAAGGATGGAGATAGAGATAAAGACCTGTGGACCCACGGATGATGGCAAATATACGAGTAGAACCGACTTTAATTGATAAAATTAAAGTCGCTTTCAAGTTACGATCCGAGTCGATGCGCGTGAGGAAGAAGAAGTGCAAGAAGGTGCGATGCCGTAAGCAAGAATCGATGAAGAAGGAATACTTCGAGTCAACTCCGCACTTTGTGTTCCTAACGACCCCGATTTAAAGTATAAAATCATGATGGAGGCGCACAACACACCGTTTGCAATCCATCCCGGGAGTACCAAAATGTATCATGATCTTCGACATACATTTTGGTGGGGCAATATGAAGAGAGAGATAGCGCTGCTTTATCTCAAGGTGTCTAACGTGTCAACGAGTCAAGGCGAGCATCAAGTACCAAAAGGTCCATCAGAACCACTTGAAATTCCGAATGGAAGTGGGAGCACATTACCATGGATTTCAAGCATCGGTCTTCCCAAAGTTTCTCAAGGCATAGATGCGATTTGGGTCATTGTTGATAGATTGACCAAGTCTCGCTTTCATTTCTTACCGATACGAGAAACTTATACACTTGAACGCTTTGCTCAGATGTACATAAACGAGGTTGTAAGATTGCATGGTATGCCAAGATCCATAGTTTCGATCGAGACCCAAGATTCACTTCACGATTTTGGGTTAGTTTGCAAAAAGCTATGGGCACAGATTTACGATTTAGCTCTCAAGATATCATCCTCGATCTGACGGATAATCGAGAGGACTATTCAAACTCTCAAGATCTATTAAGACTCGTGGTCCTTGATTTCAAGGAAAGTTGGGACAAGTTCTTACCATCGTGGAGTTTTCCTACAACAACAGCTTATCAAGCAAGTATCGCATGGCTCCATTCAAGCGCCAGTATGGAAGAAAGTGTCGCTCTCCAAAGATGTCGGGATGAGGTGGGTGAAGCAACGTTGTTGGGACCAGAGTTGGTACGTATGACTACTTTTAAAGATTCAAACGATCCGAGAACGATAAAAAACCTCACAAGATCGATAAAAGAGTTATGTTGATCTTCATCGAAAGGACGGGAATTCGATATAGAGATCATGTGTTGTTACGTGTCGCTTCCATGGAAAGGAGTTACGAGATTTGGAAAGAGAGGAAAGCTCAATCCTCGATTCATCTACCCCATTTTTAATCCTCGATCGAGTAGGAACCGTGGCCTATAGACTCGCTTTTACCGCCAAGTATGTCTCGTGTTCATAACGCTTTTCACATATCCATGTTACGTAAATATGTGGAAGACCCAAACCACATTATCGAGTTGGAACCGACGACGAAATAGCGGAGATTTGACGATGAAGAGGTTCCTGCTCAAATCTTGATAAGAAGGAACATATTCTACGCACCAAGGTTATACCTCAAGTCAAAGTTTTGTGGAGAAACCACGATGTTGAGGAAATGACTTGGGAGTTAGAATCAAATGAAATCAAGGTATCCTTACCTCTTCGACATACCAGTGCATGCACTCTAATTTCGAGGGCTTAAATTTCATAAGAAGGGGAGATTGTAAACCCCAACTTTTTTAATAAAGATGAATTTTCTATAAATATTATTTTTGAATATTATGGAGTGAAATTGATATAATAGTTAGTTGGTAATATTTATAAATTTTTTGCAAAGTACGCAAGCAAGTTGTTATATAATATTCGATTGGCCTGGGAATATTCGCTTTTAACAGGAATATTAGTACAACGAGACAATCATCAGTGGACCCCACAAATGGAATTATTGCTTGATCGAGAAAACGATAAAAATACTTTATGAAAATAATCTACGGAAGTTTTACCGTTAACTGCTGAAACACCCTTGTTAAAGTACAAAGAATACGCGCTGCGGGTCGCATAAGAGCACACTGTATTGATTATCGATGCTTACGTGATAAGTCACTCAGCTTTTGTTGGTATTATTAATGTAATAATACGTAAAATCTTTTTATATAAAATAGAATACTTTTATAAAGTTATTCTATAAATAGAATATATTATATTCTATTATGCATAGTGTCAGATAAAGTTTTCATATAAGTGTTTTGCATATAGTAAAACTTTTTATATAAAAATGTAATACTTTTATAAAGCTATCTCGCTTTATTAGACAATAATAATTAGAATATATTATATTTTATTATACATAGTGTTTGCATAAATAGCTCTCATAGTGTTTCAGATAGTAAAATCTTTTATAAAGTTATTCGCTTTTATTAGATTATAAATAGAATATATTATATTTTATTTAAAAGATTTTGCTTTAAATATGGACCGCCGATTAAAGTAAATCAATCTGACCGCTCATGGATTAGTTACTATGCATTCCATTTTCCTATAAATAGAAGCTCATTCCTTCATTATTTTCTTATTTAATTCACCGAAAACTCTGTAGAGAGAAACTATAGAGAGAGACTATAGAGAGAAAGAAAAGTATTCTCGCTACTTAACTACTTTTATATTCAGCTTTTACTAGTAGTGGGTGTTATTCTTTTCTTATTCATGAAGAGAACTATTGTTATTCCATTTCTTATTATTCTGCTGAATAACTCGTATATACGCTAGCTACCCTATACTTGGTGACATTCTTCTATTATTCTTTTTTTACTATTCTCGCTGGAATATCCTCGTCATGTGTTTTTACGCTTGACCGATTCCATCTTTTTATTATTCTGCTGAATATCCTGTTCACATGCATTTTACGGGACCGGTTCCGCTTTTATTATTATTCTTTGAATATCCTCGCTCTCAGGTCTTTTACGCCGGACCGATTCCGCCCTTATTAGTATTCTCGTTGAAATAACTCGTCTGTGCTGGCACCGCATGTACCGTGATTTCTATTGTTATTCCATTCTTTATTATTCTCGTTGAACATCCTCGCTTGCAAATAATTTTGCCTCGACCGTTCCGTTATTTAGTATTCTCGCTGAATAACTCGCCTATGCGCGGCACCGCATGCACGGTGATTTCTTTTGTTATTCCATTCTTTATTATACTCAACTTGGTTAAAGTTTTGACTTCTATACTCCATGAAATTAGTAGAATATCCTCGATATTTGCGCTTCATCCAAAGATCTTTCATGGAAATATTCTTCCGATCATTCTTGAATTTTACTCTACAAAAAGAAAGATCATGTTGATAATTTGACATTAGTAGTTCTTGGACAAATTAATTCTTGAACTTGTTTTATCAATTTTATATCATTGTCATCATCCCTCATGTTTATATTATGTTGAAAGTCATCTGTGGGTTCTGTAGGCATGTATGGACTTGGTATGATTATGACCGTGGATTATTCTAAGTAATCATGACCGTAATGTTACAAATGATGTGGTAAAAGTCCTCATTGGCCCGTAGTGCATCGATGGATAGTTTTGTTGGTATGATCATGACCATTAATGAATACACAAATATTCTCGGCCCGTAGTGCATGGATAATTGTGGTCGTGATACTAAAGAATATCCTCGGGTCAGAAAAGTGTGGTGATTCGATGATGTGGATTATTTATTGTCGAGTCCAAATGATAATAAAGATGAAAACCTTTTAAATCATAAAAGATAGTAGATTTTATTTTCTACTTGACTTTTTAATGGATCGCTTGTTCCACCGCAGCTTAAACTTGATGTCTATTATATTTTATCGCTTTAACATTGTTGGAGACTAATGATAATTTATTCTCATTATCTTAGTCATAATATTTCTTCTCGGGGCTAGTTGAGCTCACCCTTTTTCTTTCACCGTTTCTTCGTGAAATGAGAACATAGCGGGGACTAGCTCTGGGAACTGAGTGATGGTCCGTGAGGATAAGATTAGTAGTCCTCACTATTCTGTGAAATAGTGTGTTAATAATTGTAATGAGGACTCCTTTTGAGTTTGTATAATCTCTAGTAGACAATAATTGTATTCAAACTCACAGCTTATGTTTTGTCGTATTGCACACCACGCTTATATTAGTAAGTTGTATTTGAATTTTGTACCATGTATCCGACGACCCAAGATGGGTGATGTATACCTTTTGGGGCGCCAATCATTATTAAGTGGAACAAGTATTATAGAGGATCGGTCTCAAACCCCCCGCCGCATCAGGATCGAAGTCATGTATTTCATAGCTTACGTCCCACTTGACCAAAAACTCTCACACATGGTATACATGTTATATTAAAGGTCTTTTCATGCTTTTCAAGTACATCTAAGTTCCCTTTTATAACATATTTCTAAATTAGTTATTTCAACAATTTGGGGCCATTCAAGATCATGAATTCACAAGGTCTAGCATGCTTGCTTTCTAAACATACAAGGTAGTTATAACACTCATATTGAGCATGCGTACGAGTATTCATAACCTATATGTGAAACTAATACCGCTTATATTGAAAATATACTTTATTTACGTTTTTCTCGCACATGATACATGAGCATGGCATATACATGTTTATACTACATGAGTAGGTCTAAGGGTGTCATCAATCATGATTACAAATGTCAGATTCTAGTTCTCATGGTATCATGATAATATTCACATTTAAAGCTTACTAGTTAATTCAATATACTCATGTTTCCTTTCTAATCACATAAACACAATCTAAAGGTTTGATCATGCATTTCTAAGTCATGCTAACATGCTTACAAAGTAAGAATACGTACATGGCATACATACAAAATAAGTTCATTTCTTAGGTCCTTAAATCCATTTTGAGCTATATACTTCCTTTAATCATGCAAATGCTAGTCTAACATGCTCAATTAGATTCATATACTTGTATATACACATTACACATGATTTTATGCTATTACATGTCATGGTACTATAACATATTTGCAAAATAGAACTCAAAACAAAGTTCAGCAATGGGAGCAGCTGCGCTGCGCCTCAATGCAAATGTGACGCAACTCTAGCAATCCAGTTCATCCAAGAACGATCCGCTTTGGCAATTGTTCAAATTTAAACACAAAATTTACCCACGAAATCATTCCTAAACACTCATATATCAATTTTAACATGCTTATATGATCATATAACATCTATATAAACATTACTCAACCATACTAACATCCAATTCTCCAAAATCAAGAATTGGAAATTTTAAGAACTTAAAACTCTGTTTACAGAAAACTGAATTGGAAGGCAAGAAATGGAATTATACCTTCGTATTATGCAATGCACTTGCTCTACTTGAACTCCTAAACTCTAAGAATGCTTGTATGCTTTCAACTCTCACTTAGCAATACCTCAGACAACTTCAAGAACATCAACTGATAAACATGGCTGCTATTTATAGGAGAAGTGTGGACTGGGCATTGATGTTACACAAACCTTGAATCCATGGTGCAATTGAATGGGACAATGGTTCGTGAAGGGTGGCTCAACAACCTCACACCAACCACCTAGCTAGCCATGATCATCTAGGATTAGCCTTTTGAAAATATACGTATTATAGCTTGTAGTCACTATTCATGTCCTTGTGCCACTCATTTTGGGATAAGAAGTTCTCAGCACACTTAGCCCACATACTTGTACACATTTTACTCTTATGTTATATCGACCATATACTATATCTTAATGTCACAATATGACCAACATTTTAAGTTAGTAGGTGTCACGTAATATACAAATAATCCATGTACATTAAATATAAGCAATGAAATAATGTAGTCAGGTATTATTATCCGGGCAGTTCCATAATTAACCCTACTACTCATATAACCATATTATAACCTTACTATAATAATAACTTATTTATTTATGTTAAATAAATAAATTATTGCTTTCCTTGATTAATTACCACTTAATATACTATAGTTTAATATATAGTCACACAATGTCACACTACACTTGTTGATCGATTTCGCAATCAATGAATATGTGCAAGTATACACGGTCAACAAGTAATAAAGTGATAAGAAAAGTATCGTTCCCACGAGGAATTATTTAATAAAAATTACCAAGTACTAACTCTTAACCAAATAAATTTTATTTAAACAACCATAAAATGTGATTTTTATAATTAAGAAAATTAAATTAAACAATTAAAACTAGATTACTCTAAAATTAATTCAAATAAATAAAGATTAAGACTTCAATATCCCCAATTATGAACTATAAATCAATTATCTAATTATCCCAATTATTATGTCTATTGAATTGTTAACAGGAATTCTCAAATGCCAAAAGTCCTTTTCCAAGTGATCAATTGCCCTCTATTTAACCCAGATTAATCTTGCTATATTCCTATGCAAAACAATTGAATTAAACTCCTTTCAATCCCAATTCCTTATGTGTTACATGCGGTGAACAGATTTTTCCATTCAATTCACAAACCAAATTATTCACTGTGCAAATAACTAAGTCACATGATATCATGTCCAGTTCTAACCCTAGAATTCCTCTTTCAATTCCTTCTAGAGTAACAAGGTAATTACTGATCAGATAATTAATCAATAAGCATAAGGCAAGATAAACAACTCACTTTAACATAAATAATTGGAATATAATGAATAACTAATTCATAGCCATAAAAAGTTCAATTGAAATCTCAATAAAAGAGTTAGTTCATAATTAATGAATTAAAACCAAGAATTCACAATTGAATAGACATTAAAAGATAAAAGTATGATAAGAGAAGAGAATAAAATCTGTTGTCAACAAATCTGATGCTCCCCTATTGCTTTTGCTCTTGATCTTCAATTTGCTTCAATCTCCAATGCCTAATTAAGAACTAGGGTTTATATTCTAATCTAATGGAGTGTTTAATCTAGTATAATCTATGTAATCTCCTTTTATTTTATGCCTTACATCATGTATTTATAAATTACAAGTCCAATTTTGAGCTTAGGAACAAACCCAATCCAATTTGGAGTCAAAAAGGTGTCAAAATTTGCTCAAACCGTGTCCAAGCCGCAACCAACCTCTTCCCCAGCGCCCTAGCGCTGGGCTTGACGCTCAGACACTACTCCCCAGTGCCCCGGCGCTGGGCATAGGCCTATTTTGGGTGCCCCGGCCCTGGCCCCAAGTTCTAACATTTTCTGCTCCAACGTCCTTTGGGAAAATGGCCATAACTTTTGCTCCGTGAGGATTTACGGGGCCTTCCACTTATCAAATCGAAGATATCGACGAGATATACAACTTTTGTTCTTTGAGAATTGAGAAATTCTGGGCGAATGAAGGCTGAAATTGAGCTGGAAGTAACTGCTATGCAAATGACCACCCAAAACCATGACGTTCGACGTCCGTTGGTACAACGATCATAACTCTTGCATCCGAACTCCGATTGGAATGATTCAAAATGTTCCAAAAAGCTAAGACGATGCTCTTCAATGTAAGCTAAGTTCCAAACCAAGAACATGAAGTAAACATGAAAGCCCAAATGATGTCTGATTTGCTTTTCTTTGCGTTTTCTTTGCTTTTCCATACCAATAGTCGCTCACACCGCTCCCAAACGTATAACCTACAAAATGAACACAAAATGTATGAAAAGTAAATAAGACACATAAATATAAGCGCCTAATTCAAGTAAAAGATACCGGATAAGTGTACTTGAAAAGATACCGGATAAGTGTATATAAAATCCACTTATCAAATATCCCCAAACTTAAACTGTTGCTTGTCCCCAAGTAACACAACATAATGCAATGCAATGCAATGAAATGCAACTAATCTATATGCCTATGAATCCAACAGTATTTGGTAGAATCAAATCTATTCACTTGGATTTAGAGCAATCAAGCAAACACGACAATACTTCATATCAAAACCAATCAACAATTTCCTAGTCAATCATCAAGTCTTAAACTGTTATTACTGGTATAGTGCGTGTGTGTGCTCAACAACCATGCTAACTGATATAAAATTAAATTTAACACATAACAAGTCTCTTCGAAGGCATCATACAGTGTAAACTCAAGAAATCTCAAAGATAGGCACGATTCAACTAAAATTAAACTCAACCAAATTCAAGGGTACATGCAGGATACTTATACTTTCTTTTCTTCCTTCTCTCTCTCTTTTTTTTTACACGGGGGCTTTTTGCTCTTTTTCCGTGATTATTTCCCTTTTCTTTTTCTTTTGATAGATGGCTGGTGAGTGCGTTTTACGCTCCATCTCACGCTTGTGTTTATGGGGAGTGTTTCTCCTCAACCCACCACAAGACTCAACATGTTTTCTTTTTTTTTTTTTTTTTAAAGCTTATATACCCCACATATATTCCCCCAAACTTAGGTTCTTGTCTAACTTTAGTCATCACTACTTATTCTTGTCATTCTTTCATTCAAACTAGCATTATCCTTTAGAGTCCCATTATGTATCAATTTAAACTCAATTAATCAACAAGTTATTTTTACTGTGCTATCATTATTATACTAGTTTCAAACAGAAAAAGATTCAATTCATAACAAGAAATCATATCAAAGCTCTAATAGTCAGTATTATACTTGTCTTCCCAATTCCAATCTCATCATTGGCCAAAATAAACTTAACTATAACAAACCGCTGGACTTATGTAAAATGAACATAGTAACTAACTATTATTTTTGAATTTTTTTTTATAATGAACCTAAACTATATTAACAACATATGCAAAATAACATAACATAAACATGAAACTAAACATGCAATAATGAACTAAACTAAACTCCCCCAAACTTAGCAATTACAATGTCCTCATTGTAAGAATATAGCGATAAGTAGAAGAGAACTTCCCTGTAATCAGCTAAGCGTGAGGTGCCGGTGGCGATGGTAGCGACGATCATTTTCCTATCCATTGAACCTCCAATACCTGCAATGAAGAGAGACAACATGTATTAGATTATAAGAGAACTTACTAAGCAAATTAATTCTTATCTACTAAATAAACTAGTAAAGCATATAAATATAAAAAATCTTGGGTTGCCTCCCAGTCAGCGCTTGATTTATAGTCTTTCAGCCTGACTTTGTCTGGTCAATGCTATCCAATTCCTCTTCGAAAGTTGAGGAACCCTCCATCTATCCGAAATAATATAGCTTTTGGTAGGTTCCCATTTATGATAGCCATTGTATTAAAGTCACCTAGCATGCTTTGTTTAGATAAGATCACATTAAAGAACGTCCAACATCTAGGTGTTTTCTCCATCAGGTTCTCATGAATAGATTCTCGCATCGAGGCTTGTTAGACACAACAATCTCTTCTTCTATCTTCTCCAACTCATCAACCATGGCTTCAAGTTGTACTCGCTTTTACGCCACAAGGAGTATTGCCGACGACATGACTACCTAGCGGACATGGTTTTGCAAATCTAACCTGATTCTTGAACTTTGACTGAGAAGGAACTTGGGGCACTAATAACATCGGCTCCTCCTCGTTGGTAATCATAGTTAGTTCTTCACTGACCTTATTTTCATTATCCCTACTTGTCTCCTCTTTTTCAACATCTCGTGTCTCATCCAACAGTAGATTTGCTCGCACTTCATCAATTTCGTCATCCATGTCATAAAGACAAGTGTTTGGAGGAAGGTTGTTTATGACTTTGGTCATTTACTCTATCTGATCCGCAAGATTTAGAATTGACCCCGTTTGATTAATCCCACTCTCCTCGAACTTAGACCACAATTCCTCCAACCTTGAATTTTCTTCTTTTAAAAGAGGTTGATATGAGAATTCCGGCGTGTATGTTAGATTTCGAGTAGAGTATTGGTCTTGATAGTTGTAGCTCCATGAAAAATCCGGGTGATACCCCCAAACTTGTTCATAATTATCATATGCATACCGATTGAGGTAGTTACCACCATACCAGATCGGCCCAAAGATTGATGGTGCATTGATTACTCGGGTGATTGCCAACACAATAGTCACACATAATCGCCATCCTTCGACTCATGTTGGGATGCGATAACGCCCAACTTCCTCGAAAGTTCTTTAATTTGTCTTTGACATTGCGGAAAGTGTCGCGAGTCTATCAATCTCCATCCCCTTGGTCGAAATCATGTTCGTATATGGCCATTGATACTCAAAATCATCCATGGTACCTAAAATGAGAGAAATATAAGAAGAGAATTAAAATAAAAATAAAATGTTTAAATTAAGACTAAATTGATTGAAATTAATATTGGTAAAAAATATTAAACTAATTCAAGAAAAGAATGCAGCCTAAAAAACTTGTTGATCGATTTCAAATCAATGAATACGTGCAAGTATACACTAATAAATAAGTAATAAAGTGATAAGAAAAGTATCGTTCCACGAGTAATTATTTAATAAAATTACCAAGTACTAACTATTAACCAAATCAATTTTATTTAAACAACCATAAAATGTGATTTTTATAATTAAGAAAATTAAATTAAACAATTAAAACTAGATTACTCTAAATTAATTCAAATAAATAAAGATTAAGACTTCAATATCCCCAATTATGAACTATAAATCAATTATCTAATTATCCCAATTATTATGTCTACTGAATTGTTAACAGGAATTCTCAAATGCCAAAAGTCCTTTTCCAAGTGATCAATTGCCTTCTATTTAACCCAGATTAATCTTGCTATATTCCTATGCAAAATAATTGAATTAAACTCCTTTCAATCCCAATTCCTTATGTGTTACATGCGGTGAATAGATATTTCCATTCAATTCACAAACCTAATTATTCACTGTGCAAATAACTAAGTCACATTATATCATGCCCAGTTCTAACCCTAGAATTCCTCTTTCAATTCCTTCTAGAGTAACAAGGTAATTACTGATCAGATAATTAATCAATAAGCATAAGGCAAGATAAACAACTCACTTTAACATAAATAATTGGAATATAATGAATAACTAATTCATAGCCATAAAAAGTTCAATTAAAATCTCAATAAAAGAGTTAGTTCATAATTAATGAATTAAAACCAAGAATACACAATTGAATAGACATTAAAAGATAAAAGTATGATAAGAGAATAGAATAGAATCTGTTGTCAGCAAATCTGATGCTCCCCTCTTGCTCTTGCTCTTGATCTTCAATGTTCTTCAATTTGCTTCAATCTCTAATGTCTAATTAAGAACTAGGGTTTATATTCTAATCTAATGGAGTGTTTAATCTAGTCTAATCTATGTAATCTCATTTTATTTTATGCCTTACATCATGTATTTATAAATTACAAGTCCAATTTTGAGATTAGGAACAAACCCAATCCAATTTGGAGTCAAAAAGGTGTCAAAATTCGTCCAAAATGCATCCAAGCCACAACCAACCTCTTCCCCAGCGCCCCGGCACTGGGCTTGACGCTCAGACACTACTCCCTAGCGCCCCGAAGCTGGGCATAGGCCTATTTTGGGCGCCCCGGCGCTTGCCCCAAGTTCTGACATTTTTTGCTCCGACGTCTTTTGGGAAAACGGCCATAACGTTTGATCCGGGAGGATTTATGGGGCCTGCCACCTATCAAATCGAAGATATCGACAAAATCTACAACTTTCATTATTTGATAATTGAGAAATTCTGGGCGAATGAAGGCTGAAATTGAGCTGGAAATAACTGCTATGCAAATGACCACCCAAAACCATGACGTTCGACGTCCGTTGGTACAACGATCATAACTCTTGCATCCGAACTCCGATTGGAATGATTCAAAATGTTCCAGAAAGCTAAGACGATGCTCTTTAATGTAAGCTAAGTTCCAAACCAAGAACATGAAGTAAACATGAAAGCCCAAATAATGTCCGGTTTGTTTTTCTTTGCGTTTTCTTTGCTTTTCCTTACCAATAGTCGCTCACACCGCTCCCAAACGTATAACCTACAAAATGAACACAAAATGCATGAAAAGTAACTAAGACACATAAATATAAGCAACTAATTCAAGTAAAAGATACCGGATAAGTGTATATAAAATCCACTTATCAACACTATATAGTAGAGTTGTAATAGCACTTATATACACATAACGGTGAATATAATATTATTATATTAATAACTTACTTATTTATGTTAAATAAATAAATCATGCACTTCCTTAATTTATTAACACCAATATTAATTAATCCAACAATTGATTAATGTAATTATGGACTTTCACAATCATTATTTATTGATAATATTCTCATTATATTTATATGTATATTGCAAATAATAATAATCACATATTATTAATTAATTACAAAGAAATTCATTTCCATAATTAATTAATACTAATTAATGATTTAATAATTCCTTAGTCGGACATACATTTTGCAATATACTCTTATCATATGGTTTCATCCATGTTACACATATCACATTAATGTCTCCCAATTCAAAGGTTTACGGAAGAAAGTTACTAACTCAAATCGATCGATGGCGGCAATTGCCTTGATTTATCTGATTGGGACAATAAGAATGCGCCTTTGCCCTAACAAAGGTTAAGATCGGTGCGCTTCACTCGTCAGTGTCGTTGTTTCGACGCTTAACTCGTTAAACATGACGTGAATTGATCTCCACAAAAGTGTTACTACAAGTCCACGAGTGTATTAATTACTTATACAAAATCACATGATCGATACGATTAATCTTTCTAATTCCCGTTCTAATTCACTTAATGAATTTTCTCATTTTGCATTATGCAACACAAGGCATTTCACAAATCTCTTTGTTACTTCACACATCTTAACATGCATTGATCAAATACAATCAATTGTATTATCCAATTCATAAATCAATAATATTTATTTTCACATAAATAGTATTTCCATTAATATATTTATTTAATAATACGTGGAAATTCTCTGGTATTACATCCTCCCCCCTTTATAAAAATTCCGTCCCAGAATTGCTATAAGGTTACACAAATAGATGGGTATAATCCCTCATCATCCTATCTTCTAACTCCCACGTAGCCTCCTCGACATCGTGGTTACGCCAAAGTATTTTTACAGAAGAAATAATTTTATTTCTCAAGGTTTGCTTTTTCCTATCAAGGATTTGGATAGGAATTTCTTCATACGCTAAATTCTTTTCCACTTAAATGGGCTCATAAGAAATCATGTGCTTGTAGTCAGGCTTGTACGGACGCAACACGGATATGTGAAACACGTTATGGATGTGTTCCAACTCAGGTGGTAGTGCAACTTTGTATGCTACTTCTCCCACTCGCTTGAGTATCTCGAACGGTCATATGAATCTTGGACTCAGTTTTCCTTTCTTGCCGAAACGGATTTTTTCTTTCCACGGAGATACCTTCAAGGATACAAAACTGCCGACTTCAAAGTCTCGGTCTTGCCGATGCAAATCTGCATACTTTTTCTGGAGATCTTGAGCAGCTACTAGTCTTGCCCTTATTACTGTCACCACGTCCGCGGTTTGTTGTACTAACTCTGGTCCGAGAATTCGTTCTTTCCCCGACTTCATTCCAATATAATGGCATTCTGCACTTCCTTCCGTAAAGAGCTTCGTACGGTGGCATGCCGATACTCGCATGGTAACTATTATTATACGCGAATTCGACTAAGGGTAGGTGGTTTTCCCAAATCCCCTTGAAGTCCATCACGCAAGTTCTAAGCATGTCCTCTAGTGTTTGTATGGTTCTCTCACTTTGTCCGTCCATCTGAGGATGATAAGCAGTACTTAACCTTAACTGTGTTCCCATCCTCTCTTGTAAGCTTTTCCAGAATTTTGATGTGAAACGTGAGTCTCAGTCAGAAACAATCGACACTCCATGTCGTGAAACAATTTCCTTTACGTACAGACTTTCTAATTGATTCAAACTGTAGCGGATCTTGATTGGTAGAAAATGTGCGGTCTTCGTAAGTCGATCCACGATAACCCAAATGGCATCCAATCCTTTCTGCGTGACCGAAAGTCCTACCACAAAGTCCATCGTAATATGCTCCCATTTCCACTCTGGTATTTCCAACGATTGTAACAACCCACTCGGCCGCTAATGCTCTGCTTTTACGCATTGACAAGTCAAACATCTACTAACACACTCTGCGACTTCCCGTTTCAAATTGGGCCACCAAAAATGTTGCCTCAAGTCTCGGTACATCTTGGTGCCTCCCGAATGAACGGAATATGTCATATTGTGTGCCTCTTGTAAAATCTCCTCTCTCAACTTGGTTACCGCCGGTACCCACACTCTCTATTCGAATCTTAGAATACCGTCTTTATCTATTCGAAATTTTTCTTCCTCATTTTCCATAATTCTTTTCCTAATTTTCTCGCATTCTTCATCTTTCTCATGTGCTTCCTTTACTCTATCCAACAATGTCGGACGAGCTTCCATTATAAATAATTTCTCGTCAGGCTTCTCGGGTCCCTTCACTTCTATTTCCAAATTCTCCATATCTCTTATTAATTCCTCCTGAGTCGTCAGTTGAAACAATTTCTCCCTTCCTTTCCTGCTCAGAGCGTCGGCAACTATGTTTGCCTTCCCCAGGTGATAGAGAATCTCACAGTCATAATCTTTGATTAGTTCTAACCACCTCCTCTAACGCATAATCAACTCCTTCTATGTAAAGATATATTTCAGACTTTTATGGTCCGTGTATATCTCACATTTCTCGTCGTACAAATAATGTCTCCAGATCTGTAACGCAAAAACTACTGCCGCTAACTCTAAGTCATGAGTAGGGTATCGTTTTTCATAATCCTTCAATTGTCGTAACGCATACGTAATGACCTTGCCATGCTGCATCAGCACACAACCCAGTCCTCTATGTGATGCATCACTATACACTACAAATCCCCACGTATCATTTGGTAAGGATAATACAGGCACCTCGCTTAACCTCTTCTTCAACTCTTGAAAACTCTCTTCGCATTTGTCAGTCCATAAGAATTTCACTGACTTCCTCATTAGATTAGTCAATGGGGTCGCTATCTTAGAAAAATATTGGATGAATCTTCGATAGTACCCTGCTAACCCTAGGAAACTCCTCACCTCCGTCGTTGTTCTCGGTTGTTCCCAACTACTTACTGCTTCAACTTTTTCGGGGTCTACTGAGATTCCATTCTCATCCACCACGTGGCTTAAGAATTGAACCTTCTTCATCCAAAATTCGCATTTTGAAAACTTTACGTACATCTCCTCCCTTTGTAGTGCCTCCAAAATAATCTTCAGATGTTCGGCGTGTTCTTCCTCTGTCTTTGAGTAGATCAAAATGTCGTCGATGAAAACTACTACAAATTTATCCAAGTATGGCTTGAAACTCAATTCATCAAGTCCATGAATGCTGCCAGAGCATTAGTTAAACCAAATGACATTACTAAAAACTCGTAATGTCTATAACGGGTTCGAAACGCAGTCTTTGGTATGTCCTCATCCCGCACTTTCAGTTGATGATATCCTATCCGTAAGTCGATTTTCAAGAAACATTTTGCTCCTTTTAGTTGATCAAACAAGTCGTTTATCCTCGGTAATGTATATCGATTCTTGATCGTTACTCTGTTCAATTCTTGTTAATCGATACAGGGCCTCATCAATCCGTCCTTTTTCTTCATGAATAACACTAGTGCTCCCCAAGGAGACACACTCGGTCGAATGTAACCTTTATCTAATAGCTCTTGAAGTTGTATCATCAATTCCTTCATTTCTACCGGCGCCATACGATATGGAGCCTTCAAAATCGGTGCCATTCCCGGTGCTAAGTCTATTACGAACTCGATTTCTCTGTCTGGCGGAAGACCAGGCAGATTGTCCGGAAACACGTCTTGAAATTCATTTACTACGGGTATATCTTTAATATCGACTCCCTTTTTTCGAGTATCTACTATGTAAGCTAAATAACCAACACCTCCTTTCCTTAACAACTTCTTGGCATGTAGTATCGTAATGCAACACGATTGCTTAAGCGATGAGCTACCATGAAACACTACATTAGACTTACTCGGAGTCTGAAGGTTCACACACTTATTCTGACAATCAATTATCACTGCATGGTTATATAACCAATCCATTCCCAGTATTACGTCAAATTCTCCCAGTCTAATAGGAATCAAGTCTACGCTCAGTTCATGTTCTCTAATGTTTACGCGACAATTTTGATAAACGTATTCTACAGGGATTATTTTCTTATTCGCAACCTCTATGTTCAAGGAATCTTCAAAACGTTCTTGGGGTGTACTAAATTTACTAGCAAATTCTTCAGATACAAAAGAACAGGTGGCACCCGAATCAAATAATACATAAGCATTTATATTATTGATTGGGATGATACCTGACACCACGTCCTTCGCAGCCACTGCGTCATGGATGGTCATGTTAAAGGTTCAAAGGTCGATCAGTTGAGTTGTTCAGGTCCACCAATCATTAATTTGCTCCCCCCTCCGTGGCCTCCGCCAGGTCCATTGCTTCCTTTCTTCGGGCAATCTTTTATCTGGTGCTCTGTTGATCCACAAGCAAAAAATCATCTGATCTTCTTCGACTTCGGGCAATTTGGCGAGATGTGCCCCTCTTGGCCACAATTATAGCAAGTTATCTTCCCTTTCCAGCACTCCCCCTGATGGCTCTTTCCGCACTTGTTACATGTTTCGGTCCTCCTCTTGAAATTCCCCTGGTGACTCCCACCTTGGTTATTGTTTCGGTTGTTGCTGTTGTGGTTGTTATTGTTGTTTTCCCATTTCCTTTTTCCTGAATTACTTCCTCCGTTGTTGCTTCATCCACGATGCTCACTACCAGTGTTCTTATTCTTCTTCTCCTTATGATATAAACTTAAGGCCTCACTGCCACCTTCCGCAATGACTGCCTTCTCCAACAAAGTCGTAAAGGAATCAATCTGAAAGACTGATACCTTATTATACAACCACGGCTTCAAACCTTGCTCGAAGCATCTTGTGACACCCCCAAATCTGGGTACTTCAATTCCACGGGATTTGATGTTCACTGTACAAATATTATCTATCTATCTACCCATAATAAATGCAATCCATGCAATAGATAGAATAAAAATCTTCCCCTTAAGGGTTACAACATCCGAATAATAATAATACAATCCCAGGTTAAACTAACCTTAAACATCTGTGCGGAATCATAAACAAATAAGTCTTAAATCAAGTCTTAAACAAAATACATCATCAAATAAACAACAAGTCTTCATCACTTGCTAACTTTGCCCTTGCCTTTACTAGTGGAAGGTTCATCAGTTCTTTCGTTCTTAACTGCAATGTTATTATCAAGCAAGAGTTAGCACTATTTCCCATAAGTATAACAATGAAATAACAGTATAATAACATGCGAATAAATCAAAGACATCTGAATAAAAGCTCAACTTTTGAATCAAGAATCAAAAGAATTCTGAGGGTCATAAGACCTTGAACTATGTCCTAGGTTATCAAGGGTTATACTTGAAACCTTTAATAGTCATAAGACTATGGACCTTTCTACTCTTACTTAGGGGGATCAGCCCTTAGTACCATACTGTGCACAATATCTTAACGCTAACTCATAAGTAAATCCCTTTGCAGGGTTGTTCATCTCAGTTTGACATTCGAGTCCGCACCAAAGGAAGTTTGGTTTGGATAATTCATCAAGGGTTCTGAAATTTAGAACGTTCATCAACTATGGACTAGTTGAATCAATAAGTTCACTAGTCTAACAAGGTTCAACAATAATGATATTTAATCTGAATAATAATCTCAAGATGTATACAATAGGACAATTATTGTATAACTGAATCATGCTTTAAAAAGATAATAAATATTTAATATAACATTTGAACTGGAATAATAATAATGATAATTTACTCGAGGTAATTAATAAACTTGAACAATAATGACAAGTAGGGTTAGGAAACTTGCCTCGTGCGTAGATTACACTTTAACTAAGTACTTTCTTTGAATTTAATCCTACATACCATTCATATTCACAATACCAGTTAATTATAACTTAACTAATCATCATAACTCATTCTCTTTGTCTAACTTCGATTATGACTATACTTAGTCAAATTACTACATTGGTTGCCCAAAAATAACACTTCATGAATAACAAGCTAATTATGTATTCAATAATTCAATTCACATGCAATTATGTTATTTACATGTTAAACAACTATTTTATATCTCATTATACTTCTAACATGTTTACATATTCATTAAATTAAGTTAACAATACATTGCTAGACTTAACACTTAAAAATTACATTTACGGACCATTCTCAGAGTGGCGTCATGCAAGTGCTACACGTTTATACTAGGTCTTGGTGTCATGTAGGTTGGGCACTTAGGTATGGCATGGACTTATAAGGTCTTTGAGTGGCGTCAGCGGTGCTGAGTTGAGAACCTGCTCGCAATTCACAAAAATTGCAGAACACAACCCAAAAACTCCAATTAAATTACTACTACACAAAATTAATCATACCTACATGTTATAATTCATGCATAAACAATACCCAACATTTATAGAATGGTTTTAACCCATTAAAACACATAATCACAGAGTTAAAAATCTATAATTTCACTGACTTTGATGTTAACTTGAAGGTTTTGAAAATAAAACATGAAAATTGATACTACGGATTCGTTATAACACCGAATCCGTTCGTTTAAAGTTTGGTCTCTTCGTATCTACATGTATAATAATATACGAGTGAAAAATTTAGGGATAATATACGATCAATACATAAAATATCACGTATAAGGCCATGAGGCCAAAACTCATACTCTGTAATTTTGTAGAAATCATATACGATGTAATATTATGAAACTGATGATATGGAATCATGTAATACATATATAAATACAATTTGATACATCTTAACCCATAAATAACTCATAAATATTACTCCTTTCTCAATCACAGAGGCTTTACAGAAAACTATGAAAGCCATTTTTATCAAAACTTGAATACGTGAAATATAGAATTTGGGAGGGAGAGATTACCCTGAGAATAAAGTATATATATGTAGGCTTAGATTCTTTCTTCAATCACTGAGTTCTCACAAACTCCTCTGAACTCTCTCTTGAATTTCTCAATCTCTCTCTCTCTCTCTGTATCTCTAGACTTAGGCAATTAATGAATAAAAGAAAAGACGACTGATAATTAAAGGAGAAGAACTGACGCAGAAGTGGTCAGTTGGCCCAATCATTGGTTAACTGTTGATAACTCCCCCTAGGGCCTTGTTTGGCTTAGCAAGAATAGATTACAAAACTATATAATTTAATAAAGTTTTATCACATAGTTTAATAAATGTCACACTCCTTCATAAAATAAATCAATATCTTATTTAATTTTTTTAAAATAAAATATAATAATTTCTCACAAATTCACATAGTCACATAAATAATTTTCTCATTAATAAATAATATCAAATTATTAACTCTCTAATTAATAATTAAAATAATTAAAATAACATCATGCTTAATTAAAGATTTCATTTAATTGAATAAGCTCACATAAATACATACTTGAATAATAAATATTCTCTACATTAATTTAATAAATGTAACACATAATTAAATTAATCTACCACAATGCATCAAATAATTATTTAATCCAATAATTAAATCATCAAAAAATATTTATTTAATTCGATAAATATTAAAATTAATTACAAAATTCTCGTTCAAATCACATCTTTCCCCCTTAAAAGGATTCTCCCCGAAATCACGACTCAATAAATTTCGACCGTTACATTCTCCCCCCTTACAAAGATTCTGTCCCCAGAATTGCTTATACATAATTAAGTAAATAAATGAGGGTAATTCTTCATCATATTCTCTTCGAGTTCCCACGTAGCTTCTTCAGCGTTGTGGTTCCTCTAAATTACCGTAACAGAAGGTATAACTTTATTTCTGAGAACTTGTTTTTTCGGTCGACAATTTGGACAGGAATTTCTTCTTAAGACAAGTCTTTCTCAAAATGTAGGGGTTCATATTCAATTACATGCTTGTAATCGGCTTTGTAAGGTCGTAACACAGAAACATAGAAGACGTTGTGGACGTTCTCGAGTGCTGGAAGTAAGTCTAGCTCGTATGCGACTTCTCCGATTCTTCGAAGTACTTCAAAGGGTCCAATGAATCTTGGGCTCAATTTCCCTTTCTTTCCGAACCTGGTTTTCCCCTTCCAGGGAGAGACCTTCAAGAAAACATAACTACCTGATTCAAACTCGATATTTTTACGATGTGGATCAGCGTATTTCTTTTGTCGATCTTGAGCCGCTACCAGTCGTGCTCGGATCACTTTGACTATTTCTGTCGTCTTCTATACCAATTCTGGCCCTCTTTCACCAACCTCATCCCAGTAAAGCGGAGTTCTGCACTTTCTGCCCTATAACGCTTCGTAAGGCGGCATGCCAATACTAGCGTGGTAACTGTTGTTGTAGCCGAACTCTACTAATGGTAGGTGATCATCCCAATTTCCTTTAAAGTCCATTACACAGGCTCTTAACATATCTTCTAACATTTGAATTGTTCGTTCGCTCTGTCCGTCTATTTGAGGGTGATAAGATGTACTCATTCGCAATTGCGTACCCATGCATTCCTGTAGATGTTTCCAGAAGTTTGATGTAAAATGTGGATCTCTATCAGAAACGATTGACACCGGCACTCCGTGTCTCGAAATGATTTCTTTCACATATAACCTTGCCAACTGATCTAAGTTGAATCTGATTTTGATCGGAAGGAAGTGTGCGGATTTCGTCAGTCGATCAACGATAACCCATACTGCGTCGTAGCCTTTCTGAGTCGTCGGAAGGCCAACCACGAAATCCATTGTAATATGTTCCCATTTCCATTCTGGGATCTCTAACGGTTGTAGCAATCCACTCGGTCTCTGATGTTCTGCTTTCACTTTCTGATAGGTCAGACAATTGGCAACACATTCTGCAACATCACGTTTCAAATTCGGCCACCAGAAATGTTGTCGAAGATCTTAATACATCTTGGTACTACCAGGGTGAATCGAATGTCGTGAACTATGAGCCTCGCTCAAAATGTCTTCCTTAATTTCTTGTACTGGCGGTACCCAAATTCTACTCTCAAATCTCAGTATTCCTTCCTTATCCATCTTAAATCTCGGTTCAGTTCCTTCAGATATCTTCTTTGTCACCTTTTTACATTCTTCGTCCTGAAGCTGAGCCTCCTTAACTTTATCCAGTAGGGTTGTACCAGATTGCATCTGAAATAGCTTCTCATCAATTTCCATAGGATACTTCACCTCTAACTCAAGTTTCTCCATTTTTGAAATTAGCTCCTTCTGAGCAGTTAACATCATCAATTTCTCACGACCCTTTCTACTTAAGGCGTCGGCAACTACATTTGCCTTACCCGGATAGTATAAAATCTCACAGTCGTAGTCCTTAATTAACTCTAACCACCTTCTTTGACGCATATTCAAATCCTTCTGCGTGAAAATATATTTCAGACTCTTATGGTCCGTATATATTTCACACTTCTCCCCGTAGAGGTAGTGCCTCCAAATTTTCAAAGCAAAAACAACTGCAGCTAACTCTAAGTCATGGGTCGGATATCCCTTCTCGTAATCCTTCAATTGTCGTGATGCATACGCAATGACTTTGTCGTTTTGCATCAGCACACAACCAAGTCCTTTATGCGACGCATCACTATAAACAAAAAAATTTCTTGTATCATCCGGAAGAGATAACACAGGGGCCGTACTCAACCTCTTCTTCAATTCTTGAAAACTTTCCTCACACTTATCCGTCCAAAAAAATTTCACCGCTTTACGAGTTAAATTTGTTAACGGAGTTGCGATCTTGGAAAAGTATTGCATGAATCTTCTATAATATCCTGCTAATCCAAGAAAACTTCTTACTTCTGACGGCGTTCTCGGCTGATCCCAGTTAATCACGGCTTCTACTTTGGATGGATCTACCGAAATTCCATTTTTGTCGATCACGTGACCAAGAAATTGTACTCGCTCGATCCAGAATTCGCATTTCAAAAATTTAGCGTACAACTTCTCCCTTCTTAATACTCCCAACATTAACCTCAAATGTTCTTCGTGTTCTTCTTTGGTTTTGGAATATACCAAAATGTCATCTATAAATACCACTATGAACTTGTCCAAAAATGGCTTGAATACACCATTCATTAGTCCCATAAATGCTGCAGGAGCATTCGTAAGACCAAACGACATTACTAAAAATTCGTAGTGACCATATCGCGTTCTGAACGCTGTCTTTGGTACATCCTCTGGTCTCACCTTCAATTGATGATAACCGCTTTTCAAGTCTATCTTGGAAAAGTATCTCGCTCCCTTTAATTGATCAAGCAGGTCGTCGATTCTCGGTAATGGATATCTTTTCTTAATCGTGACCTTATTCAATTCTCTGTAGTCAATGCAGAGCCGCATCGATCCGTTCTTCTTTTTCACAAATAACATCAGCGCTCCCCACGGCGATACGCTCAGTTGAATGTACTTCTTGTCCAACGATTCTTGTAGTTGTACCATTAATTCCTTCATCTCTACTGGTGCCATTCGGTATGGTGCCTTTGATATTGGAGCAGTTCCGGGCGCCAAATCGATTACGAAATCTACCTCTCTATCTGGTGGAAGTCCTGGTAAATTGTCTGGAAATACGTCAACGAAGTCCCTCACAATCAGTATTTCTTCTACCTTCAGATTCTCTTTTCGACTGTCGACTATGTAAGCTAAGTATCCTATACAGCCTTGTCTTAATAACTTTCTGGCTTGCATCATCGTCAGACAACTCGCTTGTCTAGGCGACTTGCTACCATAAAACATAACCTTTGACGGAGTCATAAGGTTAATACGCTTCTTTTGACAATCAATTACAGCATCGTAATTGAATAACCAGTCCATTCCCAAAATAACGTCAAATTCCCCAAGTCGAATAGGGATAAGATCTACGTTCATGATATTACCCTTAATATCCACTCTACAGTTCTTATGTACATACTTAACAGGGATTATTTCTCTATTTGCAATTTCTATGTTCATGGGGTAATCCAATTCATTCTTAGGCAAATCTAAATTCTTGGCAAAATCATCGGATATAAAGGAACAAGTAGCACCCGAATCAAATAAAACATAAGCATTAATTTTATTGATCGGAATGATACCTGACACCACATCACGGGATTGAACTGCATCTTGTACCGTCATGTTGAAAGTCCGGGCGGTCGGTCGGTTTGTTGCGGTTGGTCCGGTGATGGTTAAGGCATTTCCAATGGTATTTCCCCGGTTTCCTCCTGATCCTGACCCTCCCGAACCCCTTTTGGGACAATCTCTTGCCAGATGATCCTTCGAACCACAAGTAAAACAAGCACCCTTCTTTGGGTTTGGACAGTTTGGTGCTATGTGGCCTTCCTGACCACAATTGTAGCACACTCTTTTTCCTTTCATACAAACTCCTAGATGGGCTTTCCCGCAGGTCGGGCATGCTTCGATTCTTTTCTTCTAACTACCCTGCTGATTTTCTGATGATGAGCTGTCATTCCACCTTTTCTTCTGATTGAACTTTCCACCTCCTATGCCACTTCCACTGGCCTTGTTATTAAATTCACCTTCACTCTTCTTCTTCTTCTGATCTTGATTGTACTTGTTCACCGCATCGCTTCCTCCTTCAGCGAGGATGGCCTTTTCCAGTACTCCGGCAAACGTGTTTAGCTGAAACATTGATACTTTACTGTATACCCAAGGCTTTAGTCCTTGTTCGAATCTTCTAGCCTTTCTTTCGTCCGTGTGTACTTGATATGGGGCAAACCTCGCTAACTCGTTGAATTTTGCTGCATAGTTAAGTACGCTCATGTTTCCCTGCTTCAGTTCCAGAAATTGAACTTCCATCTAATTCTGCGAACTAGTTAGGAAATACATTTCGAAAAACATTTCTTTAAATCTCTCCCATGTAATCACTCCTTCACCTCCTCACACTTTGTTTGCTTGCCACCAGTAGCTAGCCTCAGACTTCAGCATAAACGTTGCAAAAGCGGTCTTCTGATATTCTCTAACCCTAGCAATGTCGAAAACCTTCTCCATTTCCATAACCCACGTTTGAGCCTCGATTAGGTTCATGGAACCTTTGAACTCTGGCGGTCCCACCGTCTTGAAGTCCTTAAACATTGTGTTTGGTGGAGCTTGAGGTTGGTTATTCATGGCTCCAGTCAGTAAGTTCACCAACTGCTAAACAGGGTTAGCGTTGGCATTATTGTTATTATTGGTTGACTCTTCCTAAGCCGGTTGACGTTGTTGTCTTCTCCTTGGCGGCATTTTTCTGTTAAATAAACGCTTTATTAGAACTTTATTTATTTCTCTAAATAGTTAAGGCATTACTTAACAATTTAACATACTCATTTAACACATCATCTCAAACAACTTGATATATTTTCATTCAAATCAAAAGTTTTAACATTAAACGATAGCATAACTGCTATTTAAATCAACTATCCTGGAATAAAGAATCCACAGAATTTAAAATATTCAAATATTCTTTACTTTAAACACGTCAGAATTTACATTTAAAACTAATTAAGTTCTTCACATAATTAAATAAATCATATCACTGTCGGTCAAGGTACTGATTAGCCTTGCTACGCTCCTCTTCTAAGATGTGATGCATCGTCCTGCGATCCATCATGTACAATGGTAGTCCTTCGAATTGGATCGGGTACCTCAAAACTCGATCTTGGGTCTCATTCATTACCTTGTTAAGTGTAGAATATGTTTCCCCAATCTTCACTTTCTTTGCACGACTATCATCCTCTCATTTGATCACCGACGGCGATTCTCTTACCCACCCTTCCTCTCTATTATGTTCACCTTTTGAGGTTTCCTTCAGTTCCTTCTTCAGCTTCTCTATCTCCTCGGTCTTATCTTGAGTTTGACCCTTCTCATGGACCAAATCCCATTCTACATTTCCGAGTCGAGAGTGAAGAGTCGAATTCTCCCTCTCTTTCTCGCTTCTGAGTAATATCTTTGAATAACCGCTTCGCTCGGTCAAATCTCGGACCTCGTCTCGTAACTCCACGTTACGGTGCGTATAACGTGTCATACATCTCAAAGATCAACAAGTGTCTACCGTGGTAACTCCTTTTCTTCCTCTTCCTCTTCCTCCACAAATTCCTCCTCAGGATCCTCCTCAGGATCAGTCTCAGGTTCATGCTCCTGACCAAAAACGGTGATCAATGGAGATGATTCCCTCTCACACCACCGCTCCCTAACGACATGAATGTCTTGGGGCTCCTCCTCTGTCGGTACTTATAGGTACACGGGTTCCCTCTCAAGTGGGTACTATAGGTAGCAGGGTTCTTCCTCCCCGACTTGACTAGCTTCACCAACATTCAACATCCTGACAACAAAATTTTAAGTTTTAGTTAATAAGTCGTATCATCTAACGCATACTTTAACACATAAACACATAAGGTCTTTTATTATCTTCAATGAATTACAGAAATTCATTTCTTATAACTCGATAAGAGTTTTCCATCAATATCTTCTTTCTATAAGGCTACTACCTAAGGTTGTTCCCCCACCTAAGGTTCATAACCTACAGCTCTGATACCAACTTGTGACACCCCCAAATCCGGGTACTTCAATTCCACGGGATTTGGTGTTCACTGTACAAATATCATCTATCTATCTACCCATAATAAATGCAAGCCATGCAATAGATAGAATAAAAATATTCCCCTTAAGAGTTACAACATCTGAATAATAATAATAATAATACAATCCCAGGTTAAACTAACCTTAAACATCTGTGCGGAATCATAAACAAATAAGTCTTAAATCAAGTCTTAAACAAAATACATCATCAAATAAACAACAAGTCTTCATCACTTGCTAACGTTGCCCTTGCCGTTACTAGTGGAAGGTTCATCAGTTCTTTCGTTCTTAACTACAATGTTATTATTAAGCAAGAGTGAGCACTATTGCCCACAAGTATAACAATGAAATAACAGTATAATAACATGCGAATAAATCAAAGACATCTGAATAAAAGCTCAACATTTGAATCAAGAATGGATAGCAAGAATCAAAAGAATTCTGAGGGTCATAAGACCTTGAACTATGTCCTAGGTTATCAAGGGTTATACTTGAAACCTTTAACGGTCGTAAGACTATGGACCTTTCTACTGCATTTTGGGGGATCAACCCTTAGTACCATATCACGTGCACAATATCTTAACGCTAACGCATAAGTAAATCCCTTTGCAGGGTTGTTCATCTCAGTTTGACATTCGAGTCCGCACCAAAGGAAGTTTGGTTTGGATAATTCATCAAGGGTTTTGAAATTTAGAAAGTTCATCAACTATGGACTAGTTGAATCAATAAGATTCACTAGTCTAACAAGGTTCAACAATAATGATATTCAATCTGAATAATAATCTCAAGATGTATACAATAGGACAATTATTGTATAACTGAATCATGCTTTAAAAAGATAATAAATCTTTAATATAACATTTGAACTTGAATAATAATAATTATAATTTACTCGAGGTAATTAATAAACTTGAACAATAATAACAAATAGGGTTAGGAAATTTGCCTCGTGCGTAGATTACACTTTAACTAAGCACGTTCTTTGAATTTAATACTACATACCATTCACATTCACAATACAAGTTAATTATAACTTAACTAATCATCATAACTCATTCTCTTTGTCTAACTTCGGTTATGACTATACTTAGTCAAATTACTACATTCGTTGTCCTAAAATAACACTTCATGAATAACAAGTTAATTATGTATTCAATAATTCAATTCACATGCAATTATGTTATTTACATGTTAAACAACTATTTTACATCTCATTATACTTCTAACATGTTTACATATTCATTAAATTAAGTTAACAATATTGCTGCTAGACTTAACACTTAAAAATTACATTTACGGACCATTACAGAGGTGGCATATATTTCACGTTATACTAAGTCTTTTGGTATTTTATTTCATATCATGTGCACTTAGGGCATTAGTACTGTATATGGACTTACTTAAGTCTTTGGCTGTGCACATGACGAAGCAGCGAACTGCTTCGCAATTCGCGAAAATTGCGTATCACAATATTTCAAAAACTCCAATTAAATTACTACTACACGAAATTAATCATACCCACATGTTATAATTCATGCATAAACAATACCCAACATTTATAGAATGGTTTTAACCCATTAAAACACATAATCACAAAGTTAAAAATCTATAATTTCACTGACTTTGGTGTTCTTGAAGGTTTTGAAAATAAAACATGAAAATTGATACTACGGATTCGTTATAACATCGAATCCGTTCATTTAAAGTTTGGTCTCTTCATATCAACATGTATAATAATATACAAGTGAAAAATTTAGGGATAATATACGATCAATACATAAAATATCACGTATAAGGCCATAAGTCCAAAACCCATACTCTGTAATTTTGTAGAAATCATATACGATGTAATATTATGAAACTGATTTTATTGAATCATGTAATACATATATAAATACAATTTGATACATCTTAACCCATAAATAACTCATAAATATTACTCCTTTCTCAATCATAGAGGCTTTATAGAAAACTGTGAAAGCCATTTTTATCAAAACTTGAATACGTGAAATATAGAATTTGGGAGGGAGAAATTACCCTGGGAATAAAGTATATATATGTAGGCTTAGATTCTTTCTTCAATCACTGAGTTCTCACAAACTCCTCTGAACTCTCTCTTGAATTTCTCAATCTCTCTCTCTCTGTATCTCTAGACTTAGGTAATTAATGAATAAAAGAAAAGACGTCTGATAATTAAAGGAGAAGAACTGACGCAGAAGTGGTCAGTTAGCCCAATCATGGGTTAACTGCTGATAACTCCCCCTAGGGCCTTGTTTGGCTTAGTAAGAATAGATTACAAAACTAATTAATTTAATAAAGCGTTATCACATAGTTTAATAAATGTCACACTCCTTCATAAAATAAATCAATATCTTATTTAATTTTTTTAAAATAAAATATAATGATTTCTCACAAATTCACATAGTCACATAAATAATTTTCTCATTAATAAATAATGTCAAATTATTAACTCTCTAATTAATAATTAAATTAATTAAAATAACATCATGCTTAATTAAATATTTTATTTAATTCAATAAGCTCACATAAATACATACTTGAATAATAAATATTCTCTACATTAATTTAATAAATGTAACACATAATTAAATTAATCTACCATAATTGCATCAAATAATTAATTAATCTAATAATTAAATCATCAAAAAATATTTATTTAATTCAATAAATATTAAAATTAATTACAAAATTCTCGTTCGTCACATGTCTCGCCTTCCTTTCTTCATCCCCAACTTGGTGCTTCGCAAATCGCGCTAGTTCATTAAACTTAGCAGCGTATTGCGCCACCGTCATATCTCCTTATTTCAATTCTAGGAACTTCACTTCCATCCTACTCTTCATACTCTTCAGAAAATAATTCTCGAAAAACAGCGTCGTAAAACTTTCCTATGTTATTGTTCCTTCCCCCGCTCTCTGTTGATTTGTTTCCACAAATAGTTTGCTTCGCCCCTCATCATATATGTGGCAAATACAGTCTTCTGGTCTTCACCCACGCGTGATATAGTGAAGGCCTTCTCGATCTCCTTGATCTAGGTTTTGCAGACTATCTCGAATTGATGGTTCCAATTGAATTCGGGGGTCCTACACTCTTAAAGTCTTTGAAGGTTGTTACTGGGACAGCTCGGGGAACGGGTGGTACAAGTTCGTTTCTTCCCCTCAAAGCTTCTCCCAATAAATCTACCAGTCATTGTATCAAATCTACCGGACCTCTCTCATCGTTAACTGACTCTTCTGGGACAGGTATTCTACGTTTGGGCGGCATTTTCTGCATCACAAAATTTTCATCTTATTATCTAACTATCATATTAGACATTTCTCAAATGAAAAGAACTATAAATTTATAACACGTTTCTGAAATAAGATCATTTATATTCATATGCCAAATGGTTACAATACACGTTCTTTTCTAGCATACTGCTATAAATGAAAACCCATATCCCCTAATATCACAAAAGATGGGGACAACACTAGCTTACTACCCCTCCAACATTTTTTTTTTCAAAAGTTTGGGGTTACCATCCTCTCGCATCTTACACAAAAGATTGGGATTACAACAAAATATTAACAACACATAAATAAAACTACTATACTATTGAGCTTTTCCCTCTAGTCTCAATCTAACATTCCACGCTCCACGGCGCTTTCATACTCCTTCTGTGTGATGTGTGCCTCCATATCCCGACTTATGGTATGCCGGGTCTATCCTTGCTCAGCGGGATAGTGATTTACCCCATCAATCAATCTCTCCATGGTCGTGCGTAGAGCATGGCCCATCTTGTTCATCTTCCTCCTCTTGCATCGCATCTCATCTTCAAGATCACCCACTCTGTCATTAGAATCCTCCCACTTCTCCTCAAAGTGGATCCTATCCATCACCTCCATCTCTAACTGAGTTCGGAGAGCCTCCTTCTCCGTCATCTCACTCAACACCCTATGTTCCAATTCTTCTAATTTTACTGCCAACTCAACGTTCCTTGCCACCGATCGGTGAAATAAGGCACCCATCTGGATCCCTGCCTCCTTACGGTGAGCAATTTCCACCTCCATCTCCTGCATCACTAGTTGCCTCTCAAGAGTCTCAATCTCTAGTTTTTTGACTCTACTCCCTAACTCCAAAATCTGCTCCTCATACTCTCCTAGCATCCGATCCTCAAAAGTAGTCTCGTCGGAGTCCTCCATGGGCTAGGGGTCTTCCCCCACGGGTTCCTTCTCCATAGGCTCAGCCTCCGGATCAGACTCCTCAGGTAGAGGCACCATCTCCTCCTCATCATCATCATCACTAATAGGGACAACTACTGATATAGGTTCCGCTATCACGGGTGCCTCATAAACTACGTGGATATCACGCGGCTCCTCCTCAACTACTCGGCTAGGTCCTCCCATGTCAGTCATCCTACAATCACCAACATAAGACAAGACAAGCAACACCTCCATCAGAATGTTAAATAAACATAAGTTCATTGTATAGAATGAAGTTACATTTCATAACATGCTAAGTCTTTCAGAGAGAACTCTACATGAGTTGTATTCCCTTTCCTAACTTCTAAGTTTTCTTAAGTTATAGTCTAAGGAGTCTCGTTCCTACGGTTTATAACTATAGCTTTGATACCAACCTGTGACGCCCCCAAATTCTGACCTCCACTTGGTCACCCGAATTCGGTTTGTCACTTTCTCAAAATATTACCATAATAACTAAAATAACACATACACAACGGAAAATCTACTTTAGAATAATATACAATGTTTTATTATAATTATTCCCCCAAGTCTCGTAACCTACAGTACTTAATAGATTATATAATAATATCAAATAAAGACTTATTACATAATCCTACTTAAGTTTAAACACAGTTTCCAAATAGTCTTAATACAACATGAGTAATTTAAACATAAAGGGACAAGCTAGTTGGTAGCCTTGCCCTTATCTTTCCCAGATATACCTCCTTATTTTGCCTTGACTGAAAGGTTTTAAATAAGCAAGGATGAGCACAAATTGCCCAGCAAGTAATGTACAACAAGGGTATAGGATATATATATATCACAAGGTTTGAAATATTGAAGTGTCATTTCTAGGATAGTTCAAGTGTTAGAATTAATATCATGGATGAGAAATATCAACAATTCTTGGAATAAGAACGACAATTCAATATAAATCAACAGAAATATATATGAATTCAACGATTATCAAGGTGTCCAACTGGATAAACAATTTATACTGAGTAGTCACTAAGGACTATTGAACATCTACTAGAATCATCAATATTTAACTGATAACCCAAAAGAACAAGTATTATAGAGGATCAGTCTACAATACTCCACATTATGCATAACACTACAGTAATAATATACTCATGTGTTGGGGTTTCCAACAACATACAATCCCCTTACCATAAGGGTTGTTCAACTCAATTTTCAGATTTCTGCACCAATCAATTGGTTTGGACAGTTTTATAAACATGAATATAATCTAGCCGAATCAAATGGCATAGATACTTTCACAATATTCAAGGACAATACTAAGTTCACATGGACAATAGTTTTCACAAGGGTTTAAGCATAATGGCTCATTCGAACGAGAAAGCAATATAACTTGTAAAAGAGATAAGCTCACGGTATTCCCCGAATAAGGAATGCAAAGATGCTTGCACAATGTAATAAGATAGGTTTTAGAAAAACTTGCCTTAAGCGTAGTTTATCCACGTTAATAACTCAACCTTTCGAATCCTATTTATAGCGTATTATATGTATACAAGGTTCATTAGCTAACACAGACCATAATCAAGCTTGACATGACTCAAGTACTCACATATGGTACAAAATCAGTTTATACATCATCATAAGTTCAACGCACGTAACTTTGTTTTGATATCATGTAAACATTCTTTTGGTCTTATTATTCGAAAGTTATGAATAAACATTATTTCTATCATATGGCATGTTCCTTAACACATTACATAGCATATTAGTCACCTAAGATAAGCTAAAGTAATCATGTAAGCATGCTTCAAACATCAGACCAAAAACAGAATCGACATGTGATCGCTTTGACGCCTTGCAGCTTTATACCTGTCTAGGGCTAGGATTTGCAGTCTTGCAGTCTGTTACCGTCCCTGGCCGACCAGATCGAAATGTGGGCCTTCTACAGGTTTATCTACTTGACCAAAAACTCTCACACATGGTATACATGTTATGTTAAAGGTCTTTTCATGCTTCTCAAGTACATCTAAGTTCCCTTTTATATCATATTTCTAAATTAGTTTTTTCAACAATTTGGGGCCATTCAAGATCATGAATTCACAAGGTCTAGCATGCTTGCTTTCTAAACATACAAGGTAGTTATAACACTCATATTGAGCATGCGTACGAGTATTCATAACCTATATATGAAACTAATACCGCTTATGTTGAAAATATACTTTATTTACGTTTTTCTCGCACATGATACATGAGCATGGCATATACATGTTTATACTACATGAGTAGGTCTAAGGGTGTCATCAATCATGATTACAAATGTCAGATTCTAGTTCTCATAGTATCATGACAATATTCACATTTAAAGCTTACTAGTTAGTTCAATATACTCATGTTTCCTTTCTAATCACATAAACACAATCTAAAGGTTTGATCATGCATTTCTAAGTCATGCTAACATGCTTGCAAAGTCAGAATATGTACATGGCATACATACATAATAAGTTCATTTCTTAGGTCCTTAAATCAATTTTGAGCTATATACTTCCTTTAATCATGCTAATGCTAGTCTAACATGCTCACATTAGATTCATATACTTGTATATACACATTACACATGCTTTTATGCTATTACATGTCATGGTACTATAACAGATTTGCAAAATAGAACTCAAAACAAAGTTCAGCAACGGGAGCAGCTGTAAGACCCCAAATTATTAATAAATGAAATTTAATTTCCTCTATTTATCATTTTAAAATAGTAAGGGTTGATTTGATTAATGTGGTTAGTTATGGGTAAAATGTGCAAATATTTTAAATAAGCAAGTGGTTATAAAATATTCATTTTTTATTGAAGAATATTCATTTGGTCGTGGAATATTTTTGTTGTCGGGGAATATTTGTACGACGGCGCAGCCTTGTGTGGGCCCCATAACGGAAAGTGATTGGATGAAGAAAGCGACAAGAATAAGTTTTATAAATAAATAATGTAGTAGTTATTCTTACAAGTATAATACTATTGGAATACCCTATGGTTAAAACACAAGAATATCGTTGTTGCAAGACAAAGAGTATACCAGTATTGCACCAATTATTGATTCTTACGTAAGAAGGCACTACTCAATAATTGTTATAGTAATTATTGCTCAAAGATTTTATTGATTCAATAATTGCTACGTTGATATTTTATATTACTGTTGTTTCAATAATTGTCACTACACAGTATTTTCCATTATTGGAGCAATAATTCATATTATCTGAATAATATTATTAGATAACATTATTGGCAATGTCTGGAAAGTTCTTTCTAAGGAGAGGTTTGGTCACCTAATTGCGCGCCAGTAAGAAAAAATCCTTATTGGAAAGCCCCCTCTTTCCTGGGAACTGCCTAGTTGTCAGTATTGTGATTCTATAATATTATTTGTGAATAATTAATTATTGATTTATATGATGAGGAAAATATTCATTTTATGTGGATATAGATGGAGAAAATTTTTAAAGTGACAATTGTTGAAAATCGATATTTTATCTTTTCTGATAAAATAATATTTTATTATATTATTATAATATAATAATGATGATATTTTTATGAATGTGGGATATATGAGTATATGAGGAAGAAGAGTATTTTTATTGCAAAAGTTGTTTAAAACATGTTAAACATGTCTGTGGGCCCATTTCTTGACTGAAATTTTATTATAGCCTGTAGAATCGCCCGTTTGTGGATTTCGGTCAATTTCTGTTTGGAATTTGGAAAAACTTTCTTCTGCAAAGTTGTAGATAATGGAATTTCCTATGGGAAAGACATGAGGTTCAATTTTTTCTGATAAAGGGCTATTTATTATGAATTATTGAAGTTCTGAAGTTCCGAAATAATTGATTTTTGGAAGTTTTAAATATTTTATTTATGAAAAACGTTTTTCTTATTTTTTTGAGTGGGTGGTTGATGTCTGAATTCAGCTGGTGTGCGTAGGAAATTTATATATATATATTTATATTATATTCAATTTTCTGTTTTGGTGTTCTAAGCATTTTCCTATAAATAGGGTGCTTAGGTTAGAATTGAAAATCACACCAGAAACTAAAGTTTTCTCTCTCTTTCTCTCTCGATATATTGAGCGTATTCTTGTGAGTATTTTAATACTTTGAGTGTTACTATACGGTGAAAGTTCAAGTCATAGCCTATATCCGGTGTTTCAACTAGAAGTACTGTCTTTACAAGGTAAGGGATATTATTTTCTTCTTAAATGATATTATTTTCTTCAATATCATTATGCCGAAATATTGGTTTGAACTTTTTATCAAATTTGGAACTTTTTGTGTCGGGGTTACTATTCACGTATACGGCATTATTCACGTATACGGCACTATTCACGAATACGGCACTATTCACCAAAAAAAGAAATTTTCTTCATTTTGTCCAAAATATCTATTATGGATACTAACTTTGATTGTATCCATGTTTTGATCATTCTTGAATTTTACTCCACTATAATTATTTATGAGTTATTTTTGGACATGGAATTGCTGAAATATGAATGCTTAATATTTATTATTTTGTTTCACTGGATTCAATTTCTTTAAAATATTTTTCATCATCCTCAGTCCTAAATGATGATATAATTGAATATCTTTGGCCTATAGTGCAAAGATTAATGATTTCTGATGAATATCTTTGGGCCGTAGTGCAAAGATGAACAGGTGTTTAGATGAACATGGTCAACTAGTGAATATCTTTGGCCTGTAGTGCAAAGAAGAATATTTGATTCCAAATATATATTGACTTGTGTTACAGGGATAAAATATTGATGATGAACTTTTAAATTCATAGATAATAGTAGATTTCATTCTCTACGTAACTTTTCTATGAATTATTGTTTCCGCTGCAAATATTGATTTAAAACTTGTTGTCTATTGTATTTTATTAGATTTTTCCTTGTTGAAGACTAACGATAATTTGTTCTATATTATCTTGGTCATAATATTCTTTACTGGGCTATTTGAGCTCACCCTTTTCTTTTTTGTTCCATTTTTCTTCTCAGGAGGCTAGAATGTAGCGAGTACTAGTCGGGGTATGGAATGAAGGTTCTAGAAAGTCGTTTTAGTAGTCCTCACCATTTTCGTAAAATAATGTATCAATAATTATACGGAGGACTTATTTGAGTGTGGATATTGTCTAGTTGACAATATTTGTATTTAAACTCACAGTTTTTATGTTGTATTAATAAAGTTGTAGTTGTTTCTGTACCATGTATTTTGACGACTCAGAATGGGTGTTGTATACCTATTTTGGGGGCGTCACAGTTGGTATCAGATCTTAGGGATATGATCTCTGGCGGAGATCGGGGAATAGAACTAAGAGAGGAGAGACGAGTAAATCCTTCGCTAGTGTGTCCTACCTAAGCTTATTTGTTGGTCGGTCATAATATAGGGATATTATGTGATATGTTAATTTGTTAAATTAACCCTTGTTTTATAAGCGATATTTAAGAATGTCGATCGAGAATGTTAATGATGGGGAGTAAATGAGACCGTGGAGACACCATTGCTCACCAACGAGGAGAACGTGCAACAGTGGCGGGCAATGTTCCTCCCGTGAACAACACCAATCGAAAGCGTATGATGAACGATGGGATGTTTAGAAGTTTTTTGCGATCCATGCAAAATCGACGAGGAGACTCGTGTTCAAAATACAGGAGAAATGATAGCAATTCACGGTTTGTCACAAATGAAGCGCTTTAAAGAGTTGGGAACACGAATTTATTGGAAAGCGGATCCGATCAAGGCAGAGACGTGGGTTAAACAAATTACCAAGATATTCGATGTCTTGGGATGCACGGAGGAACAGAAGGTTCCATTCGCCACCTTTATGTTCCAGTGGCGAGGCGGACTCACCGGTGGGAGTCTCGTAAGCGCGTACCATCCAACCGCAAGACTCAAGATGTCTTGGGAGACATTTCAAAGCTGTTCAATGACAAGTATGTTCTCGAAAGTATTCGTATATGAAGGAGGGTAGAGTTTATTAGATCGAGTAGAATAATAACATGATTGTCCCAAAGACGAGGCGAAGTTTGCAGAGATGTCCAGGTTTGCACCTCATTTTTTGGAGAATGAGGAACGTATGACGCGGATGTTTCTGAGAGGTTTGAAACCCGGCATACGTCAATATCTCATTTCTCATAAATTTTCTCTCTATTCAGATGTTATCAATAGGGCTCAATTATTAGAGCGAGATAACGAGTACGGTCAACCGAGGGACCACAACTAGGATCATACCGGTGAAAGCAGTCATTAGAACAACAATAACCAGCGGAGAAAGAAAAATACGGACAAGAGCGGCAACCACTCTGGTGGTAATCGTGGCCATGAAAATAGAAGAAGCGAGTTGGGGGGAGATTTTAAAAAGAGGAGATTCAACAATGACACTATGAAGACGTCAGCACCAGAAGCAACTGGTTTTAAGGGAGGAGAACGACCACCGGTCGTATGCTATAAATGTGGAAAAGAGGACATATCGTAAAAACCGTCTGCAACAACAGTTCAAAGTATGCTATAATTATGGAAAGGAAGGACATATCGCTCGAGATTGTACTGTAGCGAAACCAAGTCCAGTGGATATGGTGACTCAAAAGACTGTCCCAGAAAAGTCAAAGTCAATGGTTCCTGGAAGAGCATTTGTCGTGACTGGTCAACATGCGACGAACCCAAACTAGGTGATCACGGGTAAGCTAATCATAAATTCATGCGAAGTTTATACCATACTAGATACCGTTGCTACCCATTCATTTATTTCTCCTGCTTGTGCTCAACATTTAAACTTGACTCCGGAGAAATTAGACTTTGATTTATCTGTGGAGACTCCGTTAGGAGAAACTTTCATCACATCCACTATTTATAAATCTTGTTTGATCCATGTTGGCACCATCACATTACCTGTTGACCTTATATCTTTAAAGATACTTGCTTTTGATGTGATTTTAGGAATTGATTGGTTAACTACTCATCATGCCAAAATTGATTGTTTTCGTAAGGTTGTTAGTTTTCATATTCCTAACCAACCTGTTGTGCGAATTCAAGCAACTAAACCATTAAAATCAATCACTGTTATATCAAGCCATAAAGCCATTCGCTTATTAAAAAAGCGGATGTCGTTTTCTTAGCCCATGTTATGGATTTGAATAAAGACACGTCATATTTGAATAATATTCCTGTTGTTATTGACTTTCCTGACGTATTTCCAGAAGAACTTCCCGGTCTACCCCCTGAACGTGAAGTTAAATTTTTTATTGATCTTGAACCTGGTACAAAGCCCATTTCTAAAACCCCATATCGAATGGCTCCTATTTAACTTCAGGAGTTAAAGGTCCAACTATAGGAGTTGTTGGACATCGGTTTCATTCGTCCTAGTACATCTCCTTGGGGTGCTCCTGTTTTATTTGTAAAGAAGAAAGACGGGAGTATGCGACTTTGTATCTATTACCGGGAATTAAACCATGTCACTATCAAGAATATATATCCGCTACCTCGTATTGATGACCTATTTGACCAGTTACAAGAAGCACAATTCTTTTCAAAGATCGATCTTCGTTCTGGATATCATCAACTGAATGTTAAAACTGAGGATATTCCGAAGACTGCCTTCAGAACTCGGTACGGGCATTATGAATTCCTAGTCATGTCTTTTGGATTGACTAATGCTCCTGCGACTTTCATGGATATGATGAACCGAGTATTCAAGGATTATTTAGATCAGTTCATTGTTGTCTTTATTGATGACATCCTCATATATTCCAAAAGTCATGAAGATCATGAGCACCATTTGAAGCTGGTACTCCAAAAGCTGCGTGAAAACAAGCTATATGCTAAGTTGAAGAAATGCGAGTTCTGGCTTGAGGAAGTAGCATTCCTAGGGCACGTGGTGTCAAAACATGGAGTATCTGTTGACCCGGAAAAGATTGAAGCAATACAAAGTTGGGAGCAACCAAAGACGGTGACCGAAGTACGTAGCTTTCTGGGCTTAGCTGGTTATTATCGAAGATTCATGGAAGGGTTTTCTCGAATCGCTACCCCGTTAACTCAGCTGACTCGGAAGGATATCAAATTCGTATGGAGCGAGGAATGCGAGAAGAGTTTCCAAGAGCTTAAGAGGAGACTCATTTCTAAGAATTGCTTTGACCATACCATCCGGTTTGGATGGATTTGTTATCTCTGATGATGCTTCGTGCAAAGGGCTAGGATGTGTTCTCATGCAACGTGGGAAAGTTATAGCCTATGCCTCGCGACAACTTAAAGAATATGAGAGGAATTATCTTACTCATGATCTAGAGTTGGCAGCAGTCATTTTTGCGCTAAAGATCTGGAGGCACTATCTATATGGGGAGAAAGTAGAGATATATTCAAACCATAAAAGCCTCAAATATTTCTTCACTCAAAAAGAACTCAACATACGGCAACGACGTTGGCTCGAGCTGTTGAAAGATTACGACCACACTATTCAATAACATCCTAGAAAAGCAAACGTGGTAGCTGACGCGTTGAGTAGAAGATCATATACAGGAACGAGTGCGGTGATGTCAAGTATACGCATAGAACCAACTTTAATCGATAAAGTTAAATTTTCTCAAGCCACAGACCCAGAGCTGATGCGTATGAAGAAGAAAGTACAAGCAGGTGCTATTCCAGAAGCAAAAAATCGATGAAGAAGGAATACTTCGAGTTCACTCCAGACTTTGTGTTCCTAACGATTCTGATTTGTTGTACAAGATCATGATGGAGGCACACAATACACCATTTGCAATCCATCCTGGAAGTACCAAAATGTATTGTGATCTTCGACATACATTTTGGTGGAACAATATGAAGAGAGAGATAGCAAAGTTTATCTCAAGGTGTTTAACTTGTCAACGTGTAAAGGCGGAGCATCAAGTGCCAAAGGGTCCATTGCAACCACTTGAGATTCCGAAATAGAAGTGGGAACACATTACCATGGATTTCGTTACGGGTCTTCCCACGGTTTCTCAAGGCATAAATGTTATTTGGGTTATTATTGATAGATTAACCAAATCTGCTCATTTCTTGCCGATACGGGAGACTTATTCCCTTAAACATCTTGCTAGTATGTACGGGAATGAGATTGTGAGGTTGCATGGCATGCCAGTATCCATAGTTTCGGATCGTGAACCAAGATTTACTTCAAGATTTTGGGTTAGCTTGCAAAAAGCTATGGGCAAGGATTTACAATTCAGTTCGGCAAACCATCCTCAAACGGACGGGCAATCAGAGAGGACTATTCAAACTCTTGAAGATCTATTAAGACTTTGTGTCCTAGATTTCAAAGGAAGTTGGGATAAGTACCTACCATTGGTGGAATTCTCCTACAACAACAGTTATCAGGCAAGTATAGGTGTGGCTCCATTTGAAGCATTGTATGGACGAAAGTGTCGCTCTCCAGTATGTTGGGATGAGGTGGGAGAAGCAACATTGTTGGGACCAGAGTTGGTACGAATGACTACAGAGAAGATCCAAACGATTCGACAACGTATACAAACGGCACAGGATCGACAAAAGTGTTATACGAAACTTCATCGAAAGGACGTGGAATTTGACATTGGGGATCATGTATTGTTGCATGTGGCTCCATGGAAAGGAGTTATAAGATTTGGGAAGAGAGGAAAGCTCAATCCACGATTTATTGGTCCATTTCAGATTCTTGACCGAGTAGGAAATGTGGCCTATAAACTCGCGTTACCTCCAAGTATGTCTCGTGTTCATAATGTTTTTCATATATTTGTGCTACGTAAATATGTGAAAGACCCAAACCACGTTATTGAGTTAGAACCGGAGGATGAGATAGCCGAAGACTTAACGTACGTTTAAGAGGTACTGTCCAAGATCTTGGATAGGAAGGAACATGTCCTACGCACGAAGGTCATACCACAAGTTAAAGTTTTGTGGAGAAACCATGCTATTGAAGAAATGACTTGGGAGTTGGAAACGGAAATGAAAGCAAGGTATCCTCATCTTTTCAAACACTAGGGTACGTAACGCCAATTTCGAGGACGAAATTTCATAAGGAGGGGAGGTTGTAAGACCCCAAATTATTAATAAATGAAATTTAATTTCCTCTATTTATCATTTTGAAATAGTAAGGGTTGATTTGATTAATGTGGTTAGTTATGGGTAAAATGCGCAAATATTTTAAATAAGCAAGTGGTTATAAAATATTCATTTTTTATCCAAGAATATTCATTTGGTCGTGGAATATTCTTGCTGGGGAATATTTGTACGACGGCACGGCCTTGTGTGGGCCCCATAACAAAAAGCGATTGGATGAAGAAAACGACAAGTATAAGTTGTTTATAAATAACTGCGTGAGTTATTTACCGATTATCTTGTTGGAATACCCTTGGTTAAAACACAAGAATGTCGCGTTGTTGCACAAAGATAGCACGATCGTTGCACCAATTATTGATTCTTACGTAAGAAGGCACTACTCAATAATTGTTACAGTAATTACAGTTCAGTATTTTATTGATTCAATAATTGCTACGTTGATATTTTATATTACTGTTGTTTCAATAATTATCACTAGATAGTATTTTCCATTATCGGAGCAATAATTCATATTATCTGAATAATATTATTAGATAAAATTATTGGCAATGTCTAGAAAGTTCTGTCTGAGGAGAGGTTAGGTCACCTAATTGCGCGCCAGTAAGGAGAAATCCTTATTGGAAAGCCCTCTCTTTCCCAGAACCCTGCACTCGTTTACGATGATTGTGATTCTAATAATATTATTTGTGAATAATTAATTATTTATTTATATGATAAGGAAAATATTCATTTTATGTGGATATAGATGGAGAAAATTTTTAAAGTGACAATTGTTGAAAATCGATATTTTATCTTTTCTGATAAAATAATATTTTATTATATTATTATAATATAATAATTATGATATTTTTATGAATGTGGGATATATGAGTATATGATGAGGAAGAGTATTTTTGTTGCAAAAGTTGTTTAAAACATGTTAAACATGTCTGTGGGCCCATTTCTTGACTAAAATTTGATTAAAGCCTGTAGAATCGTCCGTTTGTGGATTTCGGTCAATTTCTGTTTGGAATTTGGAAAAACTTTCTTCTGTAAAGTTTTAGATAATGGAATTTCCTATGGAAAAGGTATGAGGTTTGAATTTTTCTAATAAAAGGGCTATTTATTATGAATTATTGAAGTTCCGAAGTTCCGAAATAATTGATTTTTGGAAGTTTTAAATATTTTATTTATGAAAAACGTTTTTCTTATATTTTTTGAGTGGGTGGTTAATGTCTGAATTCAGCTGGTGTGCGTAGGAAATTTGTATATATATATTTATATTGTATTCAATTTTCTGCTTTGATGTTCTAAGCATTTTCCTATAAATATGGTGCTTAGGTTAGAATTGAAAATCACACCAAAAACTAAAGTTTTCTCTCTCGATATATTGAGTGTATTCTTGTGAGTATTTTAATACTTTGAGTGTTGATATACGGTGCAAGTTCAAGTCATAGCCTATATCCGGTGTTTCAACTAGAAGTACTGCTTTTACAAGGTAAAGGATATTATTTTCTTCTTAAATGATATTATTTTCTTCAATATCATTATTCCGAAATATTAGTTTGAACTTTTTATCAAATTTGGAACTTTTTGTGTCAAGGTTACTATTCACGTATACGACACTATTCACGTATACGGCACTATTCACTGAAAAATGAAATTTTCTTCTTTTTGTCCAAAATATCTATTATGGATACTAGCTTTGATTGTATCCATGTTTTGATCATTCTTTAATTTTACTCCACTATAATTATTTATTAGATATTTTTGGACATGAAATAGCTGAAATACGAATCCTTAATATTTATTATTTTGTTTCATTGGATTCATTTTCTTTAAAATATTTTTCATCATCCTCAGTCCTAAATGATGATATAATTGAATATCTTTGGCCTGTAGTGCAAAGATTAATGATTTCTGATGAATATCTTTAGGTCGTAGTGCAAAGATGAACAGGTGTTTAGATGAACATGATCAACTGGTGAATATCTTTGGCCTGTAGTGTAAAAATGAATATTTGATTCCGATATATATTGACTTATGTTACAGGGATAAAATATTGATGATGGACTTTTAATTCATAGATAATAGTAGATTTCATTCTCTACGTAACTCTTCTATGAATTATTGTTTCCGCTATAAATATTGATTTAAAACTTGTTGTCTATTGTATTCTATTAGATTTTTTCCTTTTGAAGACTAACGATAATTTGTTCTATATTATCTTGGTCATAATATTCTTTACTGGGCTAGTTGAGCTCACCCTTTTCCTTTTTGTTCCATTTTTCTTCTCAAAAGGCGAGAATGTAGCGAGTACTAGTCGGGGTATGGAATGAAGGTTCTAGAAAGTCGTTTTAGTAGTCCTCACCATTTTTGTAAAATAATGTATCAATAATTGTACTGAGGACTTATTTGAGTGTAGATATTGTCTAGATGACAATATTTGTATTTAAACTCACGCTTTTATGTTGTATTAATAAAGTTGTAGTTGTTTTACGTACCATGTATTTTGACGACTCGAAATGGGTGTTGTATACCTATTTTGGGGCGTCATGGCGTTATTCTTATTGCGCCTCGATATCAAATGTAAGCGCATGATTACATATGTTTTGAGTTCACCGAAGAACAATGCTGCTTCAAAGAATTGTTCAGCCCAAACACAAAATTTACCCACAAAATCATTCCTAAACACTCATATATAAATTGTAACATGTTTATATAATCATATAACATCTATATAAACATTACTCAATGTCGTGAAATAATTTCTTTTACGTACAGACTTGCTAACTGATTCAAACTGTAGCGGATCTTGATTGGTAGAAAATGTGCGGTCTTCGTAAGTCGGTCCACGATAACCCAAATGGCATCCAATCCTTTCTGCGTGACCGAAAGTCCTACCACGAAGTCCATCGTAATATGTTCCAATTTCCACTTTGGTATTTTCAATGATTGTAACAACCCACTCGGCCGCTGATGCTCTGCTTTTACGCATTGACAAGTCAAACATCTACTAACACACTCTGCAACTTCCCGTTTCAAATTGGGCCACCAAAAATGTTACCTCAAGTCTCGGTACATCTTGGTGCCTCCCGAATGAACGGAACATGTCATATTGTGTGCCTCTTGTAAATTCTCATCTCTCAACTCGGTTACTGTCGGTACCCACACTCTCTCTTCGAATCTTAGAATACCGTCTTTATCTATTCAAAATTTTTCTTCCTCATTTTCCGTAATTCTTTTCCTAATTTTCTCGCATTCTTCATCTTTCTCCTGTACTTCCTTTACTCTATCCAACAATGTCGGACGAGCTTCCATTATAAATAATTTCTTGTCAGGCTTCTCGGGTCCCTTCACTTCTATTTCCAACATCTCCATATCTCTTATTAATTCCTCCTGAGTCGTCAGTTGAAACAATTTCTCCCTTCCTTTCCTGCTCAGAGCGTCGACAACTACGTTTGCCTTCCCCGGGTGATAGAGAATCTCACAGTCATAATCTTTGATTACTTCTAACCACCTCCTCTGTCGCATATTCAACTCCTTCTGTGTGAAGATATATTTCAGACTTTTGTGGTCCGTGTATATCTCACATTTCTCGCCGTACAAATAATGTCTCCAGATCTGTAACGCAAAAACTACTACCGCTAACTCTAAGTCATGAGTAGGGTATCATTTTTCATAATCCTTCAATTGTCGTGACGCATACGTAATGACCTTGTCATGCTACATCAGCACACAACCCAGTCCTCTATGTGATGCATCACTATACACTACAAATCCCCATGTATCATTTGGTAAGGATAATACAGGCGCCTCGCTTAACCTCTTCTTCAACTCTTGAAAACTCTCTTCGCATTTGCAATCCATACGAATTTCACCGTCTTCCTCGTCAGATTAGTCAATGGGGTCGCTATCTTAGAAAAATCTTGGATGAATCGTCGATAGTACCCTGCTAACCCTAGGAAACTCCTCACCTCCGTCGGTGTTCTCGGTTGTTCCCAACTACTTACTGCTTCAACCTTTTCGGTCTCATCGAGATTCCATTCTCATCCACCACGTGGCCTAAGAATTGAACCTTCTTCATCCAAAATTCGCATTTTGAAAACTTTGCGTACATCTCCTCCCTTTGCAGTGCCTCCAAAACAATCTTCAGATGTTCGGCGTGTTCTTCCTCTGTCTTTAAGTAGATCAAAATGTCGTCGATGAAAACTACTACGAATTTATCCAAGTATGGCTTGAAAACTCGATTCATCAAGTCCATGAATGCTGCCAGAGCATTAGTTAAACCAAATGACATTACTAAAAACTCGTAATGTCCATAACGGGTTCGAAACGCAGTCTTTGGTATGTCCTCATCCCGCACTTTCAGTTGATGATATCCTGTCCGTAAGTCGATTTTCAAGAAACATTTTGCTCCTTTTAGTTGATCAAACAAGTCGTCTATCCTCAGTAATGGATATCGGTTCTTGATCGTTACTCTGTTCAATTCTCGATAATCAATACAGAGCCTCATCGATCCGTCCTTTTTCTTCATGAATAACACTAGTGCTCCCCAAGGAGACACACTCGGTCGAATGTAACCTTTATCTAATAGCTCTTGAAGTTGTATCATCAATTCCTTCATTTCTACCAAATACCATACGATATGGAGCCTTCAAATCGGTGCCATTCCTGCTTGCTAAGTCTATTACTTAACTCGATTTCTCCGTCTGCGCGGAAGACTAGGCGATTGTCCGGAAACACGTCTTGAAATTCATTTACTACGGGTATATCTTTAATATTGACTCCCTTTTTTCGAGTATCTACTATGTAAGCTAAATAACCAACACCTCCTTTCCTTAACAACTTCTTGGCATGCATCATCGTAATGCAACACGATTGTTTAAGCGATGAGCTACCATGAAACACTACATTAGACTTACTCGGAGTCTGAAGGTTCACACACTTATTCTAACAATCAATTATTGTTGCATGGTTATATAACCAATCCATTCCCAGTATTACGTCAAATTCTCCCAGTCTAATAGGAATCAAGTCTACGCTCAGTTCATGTTCTCTAATGTTTGCGCGACAATTTCGATAAACGTATTCTACAGGGATTATTTCCTTATTCATAACCTCTATGTTCAAGGAATCTTCTAAACGTTCTCGGGGTGTACTAAATTTACTAGCAAATTCTTCAGATACAAAAGAATAGGTGGCACCCGAATCAAATAATACATAAGCATTTATATTATTGATTGGGATGATACCTGACACCACGTCCTTCGCAGCCACTGCGTCATGGATGGTCATGTTAAAGGTTCAAAGGTCGACCAGTTGAGTTGTTCAGGTCCACCAATCATTAATTTGCTCCCTCCTCCGTGGCCTCCGCCAGGTCCATTGCTTCCTTTCTTCGGGCAATCTTTTATCTGGTGCTCTGTTGATCCACAAGCAAAAAATCATCTGATCTTCTTCGACTTCGGGAATTTGGCGAGATGTGCCCCTCTTGGCCGCAATTATAGCAAGTTATCTTCCTTTCCAAAGACTCCCACGATGGCTCTTTCCGCACTTGTTACATGTTTCGGTCCTCCTCTTGAAATTCCCCTGGTGACTCCCACCTTGGTTATTATTTCGGTTGTTGCTTTGTTGTGGTTGTTATTGTTGTTTTCCCATTTCCTTTTCCCAATTACTTCCTCCGTTGTTGCTTCATCCACGATGCTCACTACCAAAGTTCTTATTCTTCTTCTCCTTATGATATAAACTTAAGGCCTCACCGCCACCTTCCGCAATGACCGCTTTCTCCAATAAAGTCGTAAAGGAATCAATCTGAAAGATCGATACCTTATTATACAACCACTACGCTTTCAACCCTTGCTCAAGCATCTTGTGACACCCCAAATCTGGGTACTTCAATTCCACGGGATTTGGTGTTCATTTGATAAATATCATCTATCTATCTACCCATAATAAATGCAAGCCATGCAATAGATAGAATAAAAATCTTCCCCTTAAGGGTTACAACATCTGAATAATAATAATACAATCCCAGGTTAAACTAACCTTAAACATCTGTGCGGAATCATAAACAAATAAGTCTTAAATCAAGTCTTAAACAAAATACATCATCAAATAAACAACAAGTCTTCATCACTTGCTAACTTTGCCCTTGCCTTTACTAGTGGAAGGTTCATCAGTTCTTTCGTTCTTAACTGCAATGTTATTATTAAGCAAGAGTAATCACTATTTCCCACAAGTATAACAATGAAATAACAGTATAATAACATGCGAATAAATCAAAGACATCTGAATAAAAGCTCAACTTTTGAATCAAGAATGAATAGCAAGAATCAAAAGAATTCTGAGGGTCATAAGACCTTGAACTATGTCCTAGGTTATCAAGGGTTATACTTGAAACCTTTAACGATCATAAGACTATGGACCTTTCTACTCGTGCTTAGGGGATCACCCTTAGTACCATCACATGCACAATATCTTAACGCTAACTCATAAGTAATCCCTTTGCAGGGTTGTTCATCTCAGTTTGACATTCGAGTCCGCGCCAAAGGAAGTTTGGTTTGGATAATTCATCAAGGGTTCTGAAATTTAGAACGTTCATCAACTATGGACTAGTTGAATCAATAAGGTTCACTAGTCTAACAAGGTTCAACAATAATGATATTCAATATGAATAATAATCTCAAGATGTATACAATAGGACAATTATTGTATAACTGAATCATGCTTTAAAAAGATAATAAATATTTAATATAACATTTGAACTTGAATAATAATAATGATAATTTACTCGAGGTAATTAATAAACTTGAACAATAATGACAAGTAGGGTTAGGAAACTTGCCTCGTGCGTAGATTACACTTTAACTAAGCACTTTCTTTGAATTTAATCCTTCATACCATTCACATTCATAATACCAGTTAATTATAACTTAACTAATCATCATAACTCATTCTCTTTGTATAACTTTGGTTATGACTATACTTAGTCAAATTACTACATTCGTTGTCCCAAAATAACACTTCATGAATAACAAGTTAATTATGTATTCAATAATTCAATTCACATGCAATTATGTTATTTACATGTTAAACAACTATTTTACATCTCATTATACTTCTAACATGTTTACATATTCATTAAATTAAGTTAACAATACATTGCTAGACTTAACACTTAAAAAATTACATTTCTGGACCATTCTGCAGAGTGGCGCTGCGGTGCCACGTTTATACTAGGTCTCTTGGCCATTTACGGCGGTGATTGCCATAGTCATGACTTAAGGTGATGAAGGTGGCTGCATGCATGAAATAGAAAATCGCTTCTGCAATTCGCAAAAATTGCAGAACACAACCCAAAAACTCCAATTAAATAACTACTACACAAAATTAATCATACCCACATGTTATAATTCATGCATAAACAATACCCAACATTTATAGAATGGTTTTAACCCATTGAAACACATAATCACAGAGTTAAAAATCTATAATTTCACTGACTTTGATGTTAACTTGAAGGTTTTGAAAATAAAACATGAAAATTGATACTACTTGATTCGTTATAACAATCCGAATCCGCTTCGCTTAAAGTTTGGTCTCTTCAGATCAACATGTATAATAATATACGAGTGAAAAATTAGGGATAATATACGATCAATACATAAAATATCACGATAAGGCCATAAGGCCAAAACCCATACTCGTAATTTTGTAGAAATCATATACGATGTAATATTATGAAACCGATGATATGGAATCATGTAATACATATATAAATACAGACGCCCCAAAATAGGTCCATTCCATCCAACCCATTCTCGAGTCGCCAAATACATGGTACGTAAATAACTACAACTTTATTATTACAACATATAAACTATGAGTTTAAATACGATATATTGCCATCTGACAATATCCACACGCAAATAAATCCCCATCATAATTATTGATACATTATTTTACAAAATGGTGAGGACTACTAAACAACTCTCTCTAAACCTTCATTCCATACCCCGACTAAGACTTTCGCTACATTCTCGCCTCCCGAGAAGAAAAAATGGAACAACAAGGAAAAGGGTGAGCTCAACTAGCCCAAGAAAGAATATTATGACTAAGATAATATACAACAAATTATCGTTAGTCTCCAACAGGAAAAAAATCTAATAGAATACAATAGACAACCAAATTTTAAATCAATCTTCGCAATGAAATAATAATTCATTAGAAGAGTTAAGTAGAGAATGCAAACTACATATCTTCTATATATGAATTTAAAAGTTCATCGTCGATATTTTATCCTCAGAACATCAATCAATATATATCTCGAATCAAATATTCATCTTTGCACTACAGCCAAAGATATTCATCACCGGGTCATGTTCATCTAAACACTGCTCATCTTTGCACTACGGCCAAAGATATTAATCACCACCATGTTCATCTCAACACTGCTCATCTTCAGCACTACGCCAAAGATATTCATCAAGAAATCATTCATCTTTGCACTACAGGCCAAAGATATTCAGTAATATCATCATTTAGGACTGAGGATGATGAAAAATATTTTAAAGAAAACGAATCCAGTGAAACAAAAGAACAATTATTAAGGATTCATATTTTAAACAATCCAAGTTCAAAAATACTTCATAAGTAATCAGAGTGGAGTAAAATTCAAGAATGATCAAAACATGGATACAATCAAAGCTAGTATCCATAGTAGATATTTTGGACAAAAAGAAGAAATTTCATTTTTCGGTGAATAGAATCGTATTCGTGATTCGATACGAATAGTGCCGTATACGTGAATAGTAACTCCGACACCAAAAGATAGAAATTTCATAAAAAACATCTTCACGCTTCGTGAATAGTACTCGTGAATAAGAACTCGTGAATAAGAACTTTAAATAAGAACTCATGAATAAGAATCAGAATAATCGTGAATAGTAACTCATGAATAGTAACTCGTGAATAAGAAACTCATGAATAGTAACCCCGACATGAAAAAGTTCCAAATTTGATAAAAATTTCCAACCAATATTTCAAAGATAATGATATCAAGAAATAATATCATTTTCGAATAAAATAACATCCCTTACCTCGAAAGACAAGATTTAGTCAAAACACCTGATATAAAGCTATGACTTGAACTTGCACCGTAGATAGCAATACTCAAAGTATACTCAAAATACTCACAAGAATACGCCGATAATATAGAGAGAGAAAACTTCAGCTTCGTGTGATTTTCAATTCTAACCTAAGACCCTATTTATAGAAAAATGCTTAGAACACCAAAGTAGAAAATTTAATATAATAATAATATATATATTAATTTGTCTACGCCCACTTAGAATCATCTGAATTCAGCAACTTAGCATGTGTTAAAGATGCCCACCAAACACAAAAAAAATTTTTTTTATTTTAAATTATTTTAAACTTCCAAAATCAATTATTTTAGCTTCGTAACTTCAATAATTCATAATAAATAGCCCTTTTATCGTAAAATTCAAAAATCTCGCCATTTTTTATATAGGAAATTCAATTCTCTACAACTTTACGTAAGAAAGTTTTTCCAAATTCCAAATGTAAATTGACCAAATCCATAAACCAAGCGATTTTACAAAGCTATAATCAAATTTCTACCAATAATTGTGTCCACCAACACACAAAATATGTGTTAAACATTTAATGCCACAAAAATACTCTTCCTCCTCATATACTCATATATCCCACATTCATTATAAAAATATCACCATTAATATATTATTAAAATAATATATTTAAATGAATTATTTTATCGTAAAAGATAAAATATTAATTTTCAACAATTGTCATTTTAAAAATTTTCTCCATCTATATCCACATAAAATCAATATTTTCCTCATCATATAAATCAATAATTAATTATTCACAAATAATATTACAGTAATCACAAGATCGCAACCGTGCCGCTCCTCAAGAAAGAGGGGCTTTCCAATAAGGATCTCTCCTTATCTAGCGCCGCAATTAGTGACCAAACCTCTCCTTAGATGTAACTTTCTAGACATCGCCAATGATGTTATCCAATAATATTATTCAGATAATATGAATTATTGTCTCGATAATGGAAAATACTATGTAATGACAATTTATCAAACAACAAAGAATATAAAATATCAATGCAAAGAATTATTGAATCAATAAAATAAAATACCGAATAAGAATTATCGTAATAATTATCGAGTAGTGCCTTCACGTAAGAATCAATAATTGGTGTAATACCGCAAAGCTACTCGCTCAACAACGCCAGATAGTGTGTTTTAAAACCACCGGTATTCCAACAAGATAATCTGTGAATAACTACGCCGTTATTTATAAACAACTTATATTTGTCGCTTTCTTCATCCAATCGCTTTTTATTATGGGGCCCACAAAAGATCGCATACATCAGTACATTTAATATTCCCTCGACAAAGAATATTCCACGACCAAACGAATATTCCCGGATAATAATGAATATTTTATAACCACTTGCTTATTCAAAATATTTATGTATTTTACCCATAACTATCCACATTAATCAAATCAACCCTTACTATTTCAAAATAATAAATAGAGGAAATTAAATTTCATTTATTAATAATTTGGGGTCTTACAACCTCCCTCCTTATGAAATTTCGTCCTCGAAATCGACGACGCATTCTGTGTGTTTCAAAAGATGAGAATACCTCGCTTTCATTTCCGCTTCCAACTCCCAAGTCATTTCCTCAATAGCATGGTTTCTCCACAAAACTTTAACTTGTGGTATAACCTTCATGACAGGACATGTTCTTCCTATCCAAGATCTTGACAGTACCTCCTCGTCGACGTTAAGTCTTCTACTATCTCGTCCTGGGCTCTAACTCAATGACGTGGTTCGGGTCATTCCACATATTTACGTAACATCGATACGTGAAAAACGCATGAACACGCCATATACTTAGCGAGAAAACGAGTCTATAGGCCACAGTTCCTATTCGATCGAGAATTTCAAATGGATTAATAAATCAAGGTTTGAGCTTTCTCACCTCACCGATTCTCGCTTTTGAAATAACAACTTCGCACCTCCTCCTTCTTCAAATTCATCACCTCCAACAGTGTAGCTTCGAATAAATTTTAACTTTATCGATTAAAGTCGATTATACTCAGATATCATCACGCGGGTACCTAGAGTTTTCATCTCCATCTCTATTATTTGTAAATTATACGAAATTAGTCTTTGACAATATCGCACTCAGATTTGTATACGATCTTCTACTCAACACGCCACCTACCACGCTCGCTTTTTTCCAGATGGCATGGTCGTAACATGTATTTAAATGAGTCTCCTCTCGAGTTCTTCAAGCTCTTCCCACATTCCTCGCTCCATTCAATTTTGTATCTCTACGAGTCACCAGCAAGAATGGAATAGCGATTCGAGAATATCCTTCAACGAATCTCCGATAATATAACCAACTAAGCCTGAAAGCTACGATTTCGATTATCGACTTAGGTTGTTCTCAATCGCGACTCATATCCCAACCTTGATAAGACGTTACAATGACACCTATCGCTTTACTATCGCATCTAATATGGTGTCCCCTACGGAGAGTCTCGCTTTGCATTTCCACAAAGGAAGTCACCAGATAAAGGCTCAGTACCAAATTTATAGTTGAATTTTTAACTCCTCAAGTTCAATAGAGCCATTCGATATGAGATTTTAGAAATGAGTTTTGTACCGTTCAAAGTCGATACAAAATTTAATATCGCTTTGGGAGTAAGCCAAGAAATTCTTCAGAAATACGCCAGAAAAAATTAATAACAACAGAATATTATTCAAATCGACGTGTCTTTATTCAAATCCATAACATGGACTAAGAAACTCGACATCCGTAATAAACGAACGACTTCATGGCTTGATATGAAAATGTTTGACTACAATGGTTTGATTGCTTGAATTCAATAACAAAAAATTGCTTAAGAATATGAAAACTAACAACCTTACGAAAAGTAATCAATTTCTAAGATAATGAGTAGTTAACCTTAAAATCACATCAAAAGCAAATATCTCTATAGAAATAAGGTTAATGTGTAATGTGATAGTGCCAACCCGAATCAAGCAAGATTTCTAAACAACTGATGTAATGAAAGTTTCTCCTAACTGATTCTCCATAAATAGGTCAAAGTCTAATTTCTCCGTAGTCAAGTTCAAACGCTGAACGCAAGCAAGAGAGATAAAAGAATGGGTAGAACCCAGATCTAGTAAGGTATAAACTTCACAAGAATTTATAATTAACTAACCTGCATAACTTCTTCGTCGTTCCTCGATTTTGACCGGCCACGACAAAAACGCCTTCCCAGAATCGCTGACTTTGACTTTTTTCGGGACATCCTTTTTCGAGTCACCATTCCCGCTGACTGGTTTCGATACCGCATAACTCTCGAGCGATATGTCCTTCTTTTCCACAATTATAGCATACCTTAAACTGCTAGGGCGCTTAATGATATGTCCCTCTTCCAAGATTTGTAACATACGACCGGTGGTCTTTCTCCTCCTCGAACCAGCTTGTCATCGGTAAGCCGACGCCTTCACATGGTCGTTGTTGAATCTCCTCTTTTAAATCTCCTCCCGACTCGCTTCTTCTATTTTCATGGCCACGATTACCACCAGTAGTGGTTACCGCTTTTGTCCGTATTCTTCTTTCTCCACCGGTTATCGTATTCGATGATCGCTATCTTCTGGATGATCCTCGTTATGGTCCCTGCTGAACGTATCGTTATCTCGCTAACAACCGAGCCCTCGCTGACAACATCCGAATAGAGAGAAAATTTATGAGAAATGAGATATCGACGATGCCGGTTTCAAACCTCTCGTAAACATCCGCCACATACGCTCCTCATTCTCCACCAAATGAGGTGCAACCGATAACTCCGCTAACTTCGCCAGACGGGACACCGCCATGTTATTCTCGCCCCAGCCTAATAAACTCCACTTCCTTCATATGACAAATACTTTCGTGGAAGTACTTGTCATTGAACTGCTTCAAATGTCTCCCACGACATGCCGAAAAGCAACCGATGGGTACGCTTCACGATTCCCACCAAGAATCAGCCTCGCCACTTTTAACATAAAGGTGGCGAATGGAACCTTCTGTTCTCCCGCATCCCAAGACATCAAATATCTTGGTAATTTGTTTGACCCATGTTTCCGCCATGATCGGATCCGCTTTCCCTTAAATTCGTGGTCCCAACTTTTTTGAATCGCTTGGTCGTGACAACCCGTGAATTGCTATCATTTCTCCTCAGATTTTGAACACGAGTCTCCTCGTCTCGATTTTGCATGAACTGCAAAAAGCTTCTAAACATCCCCTGCTCATCATCTCGCCAAAGGTGTTGTTCACAGAGGTACATTGCCACTGCACAGACGCTCTCCTCGCTGGTAAGTACAGTGCATCTCCACGGCCTCATTTACTCCATCATAATATTCTCAATGACATTCTCAAATACCGCCATAAAACAAGGGTTAATTAAGGAAATCAATATATCACATAATATCCCTATATACTCGACTAAACTAACAAATAAGCTTAGTAGGACACACTAGCGAAGGATTTACTGCCTCCCTCCTAGTTCTATTCCCCGATCTCCGCCAGAGATCATATCCCTAAGCTCGATACCAACCGCGACGCCCCCAAAATAGGTCCATTCCATCCAACCCATTCTGAGTCGCCAAATACATGGTACAGAAATAACTACAACTTTATTATTACAACATATAAACTGTGAGTTTAAATACAGATATTGCCATCTAGACAATATCCACACGCAAATAAATCCCCATCATAATTATTGATACATTATTTTACAAAAATGGTGAGGACTACTAAACAACTCTCTCTAGAACCTTCATTCCATACCCCGACTAGTACTCGCTACATTCTCGCCTCCTGAGAAGAAAAATGGAACAACAAGGAAAAGGGTGAGCTCAACTAGCCCAAGAGAAGAATATTATGACTAAGATAATATACAACAAATTATCGTTAGTCTCCAACAGGAAAAAATCTAATAGAATACAATAGACAACCAGTTTTAAATCAATCTTCGCAGCGGAAATAATAATTCATTAGAAGAGTTAAGTAGAGAATGCAAACTACATTCTTCTATATATGAATTTAAAAGTTCATCGTCGATATTTTATCCCTGTAACATCAATCAATATATATCTGGAATCAAATATTCATCTTTGCACTACAGGCCAAAGATATTCATCACGGTCATGTTCATCTAAACACTGCTCATCTTTGCACTACGGCCCAAAGATATTAATCACCTACCATGTTCATCTCAACACTGCTCATCTTTGCACTACGCCAAAGATATTCATCAAGAAATCATTCATCTTTGCACTACAGTGCCAAAGATATTCAAGAATATCATCATTTAGGACCGAGGATGATGAAAAATATTTTAAAGAAAAACGAATCCAAAGGAAACAAAAGAACAATTATTAAGGATTCATATTTTAAACAATCCAAGTTCAAAAATACTTCATAAGTAATCGAGTGGAGTAAAATTCAAGAATGATCAAAACATGGATACAATCAAAGCTAGTATCCATAATAGATATTTTGGACAAAAAGAAGAAATTTCATTTTTCTATGAATAAATCGATTCGTGAATAAAGTCAGATATGTGAATAAAGGCCGATACGTGAATAGTAACTCCACACCAAAAGATAGAAATTTCATAAAAAACATCTTCACGCTTCGTGAATAGTACTCGTGAATAAGAACTCGTGAATAAGAATCGTGAATAAGAACTCATGAATAAGAACTCGTGAATAGTAACTCATGAATAGTAACTCGTGAATAAGAACTCAAATAGTAACCCCGACATGAAAAAGTTCCAAATTTGATAAAAATTTCCAACCAATATTTCAAAGATAATGATATTGAAGAAATAATATCATTTTCGAATAAAATAACATCCCTTACCTCGAAAGACAAGATTTCTAGTCAAAACACCTGATATAAAGCTATGACTTGAACTTGCACGAGATATAAGCAATACTCAAAGTATACTCAAAATACTCACAAGAATACGCCGATAATATAGAGAGAGAAAAACTTCAGCTTCGTGTGATTTTCAATTCTAACCTAAGCACCCTATTTATAGAAAAATGCTTAGAACACCAAAAGTAGAAAATTTAATATAATAATAATATATATATATATTAATTTGTCTACGCCCACTTAGAATCATCTGAATTCAAAGAACTTAGCATGTGTTAAAGATGCCCACCAAACACAAAAAAAATGTTTTTCTTATTTAAATTATTTTAAACTTCCAAAAATCAATTATTTTGAGCTTCGTAACTTCAATAATTCATAATAAATAGCCCTTTTATCAGAAAATTCAAATCTCGCAATTTTTATAGGAAATTCAATTCTCTAAAACTTTATGTAAGAAAGTTTTTCCAAATTCCAAATGTAAATCGACCAAATCCATAAACCAAGCGATTTTACAAAAGCTATAATCAAATTTCACCAATAATTGTGGTCCACCAACACACAAAATATGTGTTAAACATTTAATGCCACAAAAATACTCTTCCTCCTCATATACTCATATATCCCACATTCATTATAAAATATCACCGCTAATATATTATTAAAATAATATATTTAAATGAATTATTTTATCGTAAAAAGATAAAATATTAATTTTCAACAATTGTCATTTTAAAAATTTTCTCCATCTATATCCACATAAAATCAATATTTTCCTCATCATATAAATCAATAATTAATTATTCACAAATAATATTACAGAAATCACAAGATCGCAACCAAAGCCGCTCCTGAAAAGAGGGCTTTCCAATAAGGATCTCTCTCATCTACAAGGCAATTAATTAGTGACCAAACCTCTCCTTAGATGTAACTTTCTAGACATCGCCAATAATGTTATCCAATAATATTATTCAGATAATATGAATTATTGTCTGATAATGGAAAATACTATGTAATGACAATTTATCAAAACAACAAGAATATAAAATATCAATGCAAAGAATTATTGAATCAATAAAATAAAATATCGAATAAGAATTATCGTAATAATTATCGAGTAGTGCCTTCACGTAAGAATCAATAATTGGTGTAATACCGCGTGCTACCGCTCAACAACGCCAGATTAGTGTGTTTTAACCACCGGCATTCCAACAAGATAATCTGTAATAACTACGCCGCTATTTATAAACAACTTATATTTGTCGCTTTCATCCAATCGCTCACATGGGCCCCATAAAAGATCATACCGTCAGTATTTAATATTCCCCGACAAGATTAATATTCCACGACCAAACTAATATTCCCCGACAATAATGAATATTTTATAACCACTTGCTTATTCAAATATTTAATGATTTTTACCCATAACTATCCACATTAATCAAATCAACCCTTACTATTTCAAAATAATAAAGAGAAAAAATTAAATTTCATTAATAATAAAATTGTTGGGGTCTTATACTCAAGGTAATTAATAAACTTGAACAATAATGACAAGTAGGGTTAGGAAACTTGCCTCGTGCGTAGATTACACTTTAACTAAGCACGTTCTTTGAATTTAATCCTACATACCATTCACATTCACAATACCAGTTAATTATAACTTAACTAATCATCATAACTCATTCTCTTTGTCTAACTTTGGTTATGACTATACTTAGTCAAATTACTACATTCGTTGTCCCAAAATAACACTTCATGAATAACAAGTTAATTATGTATTCAATAATTCAATTCACATGCAATTATGTTATTTACATGTTAAACAACTATTTTACATCTCATTATACTTCTAACATGTTTAAATATTCATTAAATTAAGTTAACAATACATTGCTAGACATAACACTTAAAAATTACATTTCGGACCATTTCACAGAGTGGTAAATACCACGCACTTAACGCTTATATTTAGGTCTTAAGGCTTAAGACACACCGTATACTGTGGCGCGGGACTTAAGGTGTTTGGGTTGGCCAGCTACATGTCACGACGAGCCGTAAACTGCTTCGCAAGTCGCGAAAATTGCAGAACACAGCCCAAAAACTCCAATTAAATTACTACTACACGAAATTAATCATACCCACATGTTATAATTCATGCATAAACAATACCCAACATTTATAGAATGGTTTTAACCCATTAAAATACATAATCACAGAGTTAAAAATCTATAATTTCACTAACTTTGATGTTCTTAAAGGTTTTGAAAATAAAACATGAAAATTGATACTACGGATTCGTTATAACACCGAATCCGTTCGTTTAAAGTTTGGTCTCTTCGTATCAACATGTATAATAATATACGAGTGAAAAATTTAGGGATAATATACGATCAATACATAAAATATCACGTATAAGGCCATAAGGCCAAAACCCATACTCTGTAATTTTGTAGAAATCATATACGATGTAATATTCTGAAACTGATGATATGGAATCATGTAATACATATATAAATACAATTTGATACATCTTAACCTATAAATAACTCATAAATATTACTCTTTTCTCAATCACAGAGGCTTTACAGAAAACTGTGAAAGCCATTTTTATCAAAACTTGAATACGTGAAATATGGAATTTGGGAGGGAGAGATTACCCTGGGAATAAAGTATATATATGTAGGCTTAGATTCTTTCTTCAATCACTAAGTTCTCACAAACTCCTCTGAACTCTCTCTTGAATTTCTCAATCTCTCTCTCTCTGTGTATCTCTAGACTTAGGCAATTAATGAATAAAAGAAAAGACGTCTGATAATTAAAGGAGAAGAACTGACGCAGAAGTGGTCAGTTGGCCCAATCATGGGTTAACTGCTGATAACTCCCCCTAGGGACTTGTTTGGCTTAGCAAGAATAGATTACAAAACCAATTAATTTAATAAAGCTTTATAACATAGTTTAATAAATGTCACACTCCTTCATAAAATAAATCAATATCTTATTTAATTTTTTTTTTAATAAAATATAATAATTTCTCACAAATTCACATAGTCACATAAATAATTTTCTCATTAATAAATAATGTCAAATTATTAACTCTCTAATTAATAATTAAATTAATTAAAATAACATCATGCTTAATTAAATATTTCATTTAATTCAATAAGCTCGCATAAATACATACTTGAATAATAAATATTCTCTACATTAATTTAATAAATGTAACACATAATTAAATTAATCTACCACAATTGCATCAAATAATTATTTAATCCAATAATTAAATCATCGAAAAATATTTATTTAATTCAATAAATATTAAAATTAATTACAAAATTCTCGTTCGTCACACGTCTCGCCTTCCTTTCTTCATCCCCAACTTGGTGCTCCGTAAATCGCGCTAATTCATTAAACTTAGCAACATGTTGCGCCACCTTCATATCTCCTTATTTCAATTCTAGGAACTTCACTTCCATCCTACTCTTCATACTCTTCGAAAAATAATTCTCGAAAAATAGCGTCGTAAACCTTTCCCATGTTATTGTTCCTTCCCCCGCTCTTTGTTGATTTGTTTCCCACCAATAGTTTGCTTCACCCCTCATCATATATGTGGCAAATACAGTCTTCTGGTCTTCAGCCACGCGTGATATAGCGAAGGCCCTCTCGATCTCCTTGATCCAGGTTTGCATGAACTATCGAATCAAGAGTTCCAAGAATTCGGGGTCCTACACTCTTAAATTCTTTGAAGGTTGTTACTGGGACAGCTCGGTGAACGGGTGGTACAGGTTCGTTTCTTCCACTCAAAGCTTTTCCCAATAAATCTACCAACAACAGATGATCGACCTACCTTCTCCTCTCTCATCGTTAACTGACTCTTCTGGGACAGGTATTCTACGTTTGGGCGGCATTTTCTGCATCACAAAATTTTCATCATATTATCTAACTATCATATTAGACATTTCTCAAATGAAAAGAACTATAAATTTATAACACGTTTCTGAAATAAGATCATTTATATTCATATGCCAAATGGTTACAATACACGTTCTTTTCTAGCATACTGCTATAAATGAAAACCCATATCCCCTAATATCACAAAAGACGGGGACAACACTAGCTTACTACCCCTCCAACATTTTTTTTTTCAAAAGTTTGGGGTTACCATCCTCTCGCATCTTACACAAAAGATTGGGATTACAACAACATATTAACAACACATAAATAAAACTAATATACTATTGAGCTTTTCCCTCTAGTCTCAATCTAACATTCCACGCTCCACGGCGCTTTCATACTCCTTCTGTGTGATGTATGCCTCCATATCCCGACTTATGGTATGCCGGGTCTATCCTTGCTCAGCGGGATAGTGATTTACCCCATCAATCAATCTCTACATGGCCGTGCGTAGAGCATAGCCCATCTTGTTCATCTTCCTCCTCTTGCATCGCACCTCATCTTCAAGATCACCCACTCTGTCATTAGAATCCTCCCACTTCTCCTCAAAGTGGATCCTATCCATCACCTCCATCTCTAACTGAGTTCGGAGAGCCTCCTTCTCCGTCATCTCACTCAACACCCTATGTTCCAATTCTTCTAATTTTCCTGCCAACTCAACGTTCCTTGCCACCGATCGGTGAAACAAGGCACACATCTGGATCCTTGCCTCCTTATGGTGAGCAATTTCCACCTCCATCTCCTGCATCACTAGTTGCCTCTCAAGAGTCTCAGTCTCTAGTTCTTTGACTCTACTCCCTAACTCCAAAATTTGCTCCTCATACTCTCCTAGCATCCGATCCTCAAAAGTAGTCTCGTCGGAGTCCTCCATGGGCTCGGGGTCTTCCCCCGCGGGTTCCTCCTCCATAGGCTCCGCCTCCGGATCAGACTCCTCAAGTAGAGGCACCATCTCCTCCTCCTCCTCATCATCACTAATAGGGACAACTACTGATATAGGTTCCGCTATCACGGGTGCCTCATAAACTACGTGGATATCATGCGGCTCCTCCTCAACTACTCGGCTAGGTCCTCCCATGTCAGTCATCCTACAATCACCAACATAAGACAAGACAAGCAAGACCTCCATCAGGATGTTAAATAAACATTAGTTCATTGTATAGAATGAAGTTACATTTCATAACATGCTAAGTCTTTCAGGGAGAACTCTACTTGAGTTGTATTCCCTTTCCTAACTTCTAAGTTTTCTTAAGTTATAGTCTAAGGAGTCTCGTTCCTAAGGTTTATAATTATAGCTTTGATATTAACTCATGACGCCCCAAATTCTCGACCTCCCACTGGTCACCCGAATTCGGTTCGTCACTTTCTCAAAATATTACCATAATAACTAAAATAACGCATACACAATGGAAAATCTACTTTAGAATAATATACAATGCTTTATTATAATTATTCCCCCAAGTCTCGCAACCTACAGTACTTAATAGATTATATAATAATATCGAATAAAGACTTATTACATAATCCTACTTAAGTTTAAACACAGTTTCCAAATAGTCTTAATACAACATGAGTAATCTAAACATAAAGGGGCAAGCAAGTCGGTAGCCTTGCCCTTATCTTTCCCAGATATACCTCCCTGTTCGGCCTTAACTGAAAGGTTTTAAATAAGCAAGGATGAGCACAAATTGCCCAGCAAGTAATGTACAACAAGGGTATAGGATATATATATATCACAAGGTTTGAAATATCGAAGTGTTATTTCTAGGATAGTTCAAGTGATAGAATTAATATCATGGATGAGAAATATCAACAATTCTTGGAATAAGAACGACAATTCAATATAAATCAACAGAAATATATATGAATTCAACGATTATCAAGGTGTCCAACTGGATAAACAATTTATACTGAGTAGTCACTAAGGACTATTGAACATCTACTAGAATCATCAATATTAAACTGATAACCCAAAAGAACAAGTATTATAGAGGATCAGTCTACAATACTCCACATTATGCATACACAACAGTAATAATATACTCATGTGTTGGGGTTTCCAACAACATACAATCCCCTTACCATAAGGGTTGTTCAACTCAGTTTTCAGATTTTTGCACCAATCGATTGGTTTGGACAGTTTTATAAACATGAATATAATCTAGCTGAATCAAATGGCATAGATACTTTCACAATATTCAAGGGCAATACTAAGTTCACATGGATAATAGTTTTCATAAGGGTTTAAGCATAATGGCTCATTCGAACGAGAAAGCAATATAACTTGTAAAAGAGATAAGCTCACGGTATTCGCCGAATAAGGAATGCAAAGATGCTTGCACAATGTAATAAGATAGGTTTTAGAAAAACATGCCTTAAGCGTAGTTTATCCACGTTAATAACTCAACCTTTCGAATCCTCTTTATAGCGTATTATATGTATATAAGGTTCATTAGCTAACACAGACCTTAATCAAGCTTGACATGACTCAAGTACTCACATATGGTACAAAATCAGTTTATACATCATCATAAGTTCAACGCACGTAACTTTGTTTTGATATCATGTAAACATTCTTTTGGTCTTATTATTCGAAAGTTATGAATAACCTTTATTTCTATCATATGGCATGTTCCTTAACACATTACATAGCATATTAGTCACCTAAGATAAGCTAAAGTAATCACGTAAGCATGCTTCAAACATCAGGCCAAAAACAGAATCGACACGCGATCGTTTGACGGCGCAAATAGCTACTGTCTGTCTGGGCCTAGGGATGGCGCAATTGTTCTTGCCGCCCCTCGCCGCACTCAAGATCGAAGCTATGGCCTTGCGCTTCGTTTATTTGACCAAAAACTCTCACACATGGTATACATGTTATGTTAAAGGTCTTTTCATGCTTCTCAAGTACATCTAAGTTCCCTTTTATAACATATTTCTAAATTAGTTATTTCAACAATTTGGGGCCATTCAAGATCATGAATTCACAAGTTCTAGCATGCTTGCTTTCTAAACATACAAGGTAGTTATAACACTCATATTGAGCATGCGTATATGCGTTGGAATACCCGGTGGTTAAAACACAGTAATATGCGTTGTTGCACAGTAGCACACGGTATTGCACCAATTATTGATTCTTACGTAAGAAGGCACTACTCAATAATTGTTACGCAATTCTTATCGCTCAAATATTTTATTGATTCAATAATTGCTACGTTGATATTTTATATTACTGTTGTTTCAATAATTATCACTACACAGTATTTTCCATTATTGGAGCAATAATTCATATTATCTGAATAATATTATTAGATAACATTATTGGCAATGTCCGGAAAGTTCTCGCTAAAGGAGAGGTTTGGTCACCTAATTGCGCGGCCAATAAGGAAAAATCCTTATCGAAAGCCCCTCTTTCCTGAACCGCACGGTTGTCGATATTGTGATTCTGTAATATTATTTGTGAATAATTAATTATTGATTTTATATGATGAGGAAAATATTCATTTTATGTAGATATAGATGGAGAAAATTTTTAAAGTGACAATTGTTGAAAATCGATATTTTATCTTTTCTGATAAAATAATATTTTACTATATTATTATAATATAATAATGATGATATTTTTATGAATGTGGGATATATGAGTATATGAGGAAGAAGAGTATTTTTGTTGCAAAAGTTGTTTAAAACATGTTAAACATGTCTGTGGGCCCATTTCTTGACTGAAATTTTATTATAGCCTGTAGAATCGCTTCGCTTTGTGGATTTCGGTCCAATTTCTGTTTGGAATTTGGAAAAACTTTCTTCTGCAAAGTTGTAGATAATGGAATTTCCTATGGGAAAGACATGAGGTTCAATTTTTTCTGATAAAGGGCTATTTATTATGAATTATTGAAGTTCTGAAGTTCCGAAATAATTGATTTTTGGAAGTTTTAAATATTTTATTTATGAAAAACGTTTTTCTTATTTTTTTGAGTGGGTGGTTGATGTCTGAATTCAGCTGGTGTGCGTAGGAAATTTATATATATATATTTATATTATATTCAATTTTCTGTTTTGGTGTTCTAAGCATTTTCCTATAAATAGGGTGCTTAGGTTAGAATTGAAAATCACACCAGAAACTAAAGTTTTCTCTCTCTTTCTCTCTCGATATATTGAGCGTATTCTTGTGAGTATTTTAAAACTTTGAGTGTTGCTACGGTGAAAGGTCAAGTCATAGCCTATATCCGGTGTTTCAACTAGAAGTACTGTCTTTACAAGGTAAGGGATATTATTTTCTTCTTAAATGATATTATTTTCTTCAATATCATTATGCCGAAATATTGGTTTGAACTTTTTATCAAATTTAGAACTTTTTGTGTCGAGGTTACTATTCACGTATACGGCATTATTCACGTATACGGCACTATTCACCGAAAAATGAAATTTTCTTCTTTTTGTCCAAAATATCTATTATGGATACTAGCTTTGATTGTATCCATATTTTGATCATTCTTGAATTTTACTCCACTATAATTATTTATGAGGTATTTTTGGACATGGAATAACTGAAATACGAATCCTTAATATTTATTATTTTGTTTCACTAGATTCGTTTTCTTTAAAATATTTTTCATCATTCTCAATCATAAATGATGATATAATTGAATATCTTTGGCCTGGAGTGCAAAGATTAATGATTTTTGATGAATATCTTTGGGCCGTAGTGCAAAGATGAACAGGTGTTTAGATGAACATGGTCAACTGGTGAATATCTTTGGCCTGTAGTGCAAAGATGAATATTTGATTTCAGATATATATTGACTTATGTTACAGGGATAAAATATTGATGATGGACTTTTAAATTCATAGATAATAGTAGATTTCATTCTCTACGTAACTCTTCTATGAATTATTGTTTCCACTGCAAATATTGATTTAAAACTTGTTGTCTATTGTATTCTATTAGATTTTTCCCTGTTGAAGACTAACGATAATTTGTTCTATATTATCTTGGTCATAATATTCTTTACTGGGCTAGTTGAGCTCACCCTTTTCCATTTTGTTCCACTTTTCTTCTCAGGAAGCGAGAATGTAGCGAGTACTAGTCGGGGTATGGAATGAAGGTTCTAGAAAGTCGTTTTAGTAGTCCTCACCATTTTTGTAAAATAATGTATTAATAATTGTACTGAGGACTTATTTGAGTGTGGATATTGTCTAGTTGACAATATTTGTATTTAAACTCACAGTTTTTATGTTGTATTAATAAAGTTGTAGTTGTTTCTGTACCATGTATTTTGACGACTTCGTAATGGGTGTTGTATGCCTATTTTGGGGGCGCCACAACTGGTATCGAGCTTAGGATATGATCTCCAAGGCGAGATCGGGAATAGAACTAAGAGGGAGAGACGAGTAAATCTTTCGCTAGTGTGTCCTACCTAAGCTTATTTCTTGGTCAGTCATATTATAGGGATATTATGTGATATGTTAATTTGTTAAATTAACCCTTGTTTTATGGCAGTATTTAAGAATGTCGACTGAGAATGTTAACAGTAGAGTAAATGAGACCGTGGAGACACCTTTGCTCACCAACGAAGAGAACGTGCAACAGGCTGGCAATGTTCCTCCTGTGAACAACACCACTAAGCAGATGATGAACGATGGGATGTTTAGAAATTTTTTGTAGTTCATGGAAAATCAGACGAGGGAGATTTGTGTTCAAAATACAGGAGGAAATGATAGCAATTCACTATTTGTCACAAACCAAGCGCTTCAAAGAGTTAGGACCACCAGAATTTATTGGAAAGCCGGATCCGATCAAGACAGAGACGTGGGTAAAACAAATTACCAAGATATTCGATGTCTTGGGATGCACGGAGGAACAGAAGGTTCCATTCGCCACCTTTATGTTCCGTGGCGAAGGCGTATCTCTTGGTGGAGTCTGTGAAGCGTACCCATCCAACCGCACTCAGCATGTCTTGGGAGACATTTCAGAAAATGTTCAATGACAAGTACTTTCCTGAAAGTATTCGTCATATGAAGGAGGTAGAGTTTATTAGACTGGAGCAGAATAACATGATGGTGTCCCAGTACGAGGCGAAGTTTGCAGAGTTGTCCAGGTTTGCACCTCATTTTTTGGAGAATAAGGAACGTATGACGCGGATGTTTCTGAGAGGTTTGAAACCCGGCATACGTCAATATCTCATTTCTCATAAATTTTTTCTCTATTCAGATGTTATCAATAGGGCTCAATTATTAGATCGAGATAACGAGTACGGTCAACCGAGGAACCACAACCAGGATCATACCAGTGACAGCAGTCATCAGAACAACGATAACCAGCTGAGAAAGAAAAATACGGACAAGAGCGGCAACCACTCTGGTGGTAATCGTGGACATGAAAATAGAAGAAGCGAGTTGGGGGGAGGTTTTAAAAAGAGGAGATTCAACAATGACACTGTGAAGACGTCAGCACCAGTAGAAACTGGTTTTAAGGGAGGAGAACGACCACCGATCGTATGCTATAAATGTGGAAAAGAGGGACATATCAGCCCAAACTATCCACAACAGTTCAAAGTATGATATAATTGTGGAAAGGAAGGACATATCGCTCGAGATTGTACTGTTGCAAAACCAAGTCCAGTGGGGATGGTGACTCAAAAGGCTGTCCCAGAAAAGTCAAAGTCAATGGTTCCTGGAAGAGCGTTTGTCGTGACTGGTCAACATGCGAGGAACCCAAACGAGGTGATCACGGGTAAGCTAATCATAAATTCATGCGAAGTTTATACCTTACTAGATACCGGTGCTACCCATTTGCTTGTGCTCAACGTTTAAACTTGACTTCGAAGAAATTAGACTTTGATTTATCTGTGGAGACTTCATTAGGAGAAACTTTCATCACATCCACTATTTATAAATCTTGTTTGATCCAAGTTGGCACCATCACATTACCTGTTGACCTTATATCTTTAAAGATACTTGCTTTTGATGTGATTTTAGGAATTGATTGGTTAACTACTCATCATGCCAAAATTGATTGTTTTCGTAAGATTGTTAGTTTTCATATTCCTAACCAACCTGTTGTGCGAATTCAAGCAACTAAGCCATTAAAATCAATCACTGTTTTATCAAGCCATAAAGCCATTCGTTTATTAAAAAACGGATGTCAAGCTTTCTTAGCCCATGTTATGGATTTGAATAAAGACACGTCATATTTGAATAATATTCCTGTTGTTATCGACTTTCCCGACATATTTCAAAGAACTTCCCGCCTACCCCCGAGCGTGAAGTTAAATTTTTATTGATCTTGAACCGTGTACAAAGCCCATTTCTAAAACCCCATATCGAATGGCTCCTATTGAACTTCAGAGTTAAAGGTCCAACTACGGTGAGTTGTTGGACATCGGTTTCATTCATCCTAGTACATCTCCTTGGGGTGCTCCTGCTTTTATTTGTAAAGAAGAAAGACGGGAGTATGCGACTTTCAGATCAATTAATGGAATTAAACCATGTCACTATCAAGAATATGTATCCGCTACCTCGTATTGATGACATGTTTGACCGATTCATAAGGAGCACAATTCTTTTCAAAGATCGATCTTCGCTTCGGATATCATCACCTAAAGGTTAAAACCGAGGATATTCCAAGACGCCTTCGAGAACTTCGAGACAGGCATTATGAATTCCTAGTCATGTCTTTTGATTGACTAATGCTCCTGCTGGCTTTCATGGATATGATGAACCGAGTATTCAAGGATTATTTAGATCAGTTTGTTGTTGTCTTTATTAATGACATCCTCATATATTCCAAAAGTCATGAAGATTATGAGCACCATTTGAAGCTGGTACTCCAAAGGCTGCGTGAAAACAAGCTATATGCTAAGTTGAAGAAATGCAAGTTCTGGCTTGAGGAAGTAGCATTCCTAGGGCACGTGGTGTCAAAACATGGAGTATCTGCTTGACCCAAAGATCAAGCAATACAAAGTTGGGAGCAACCAAAGACGGTGACCGAAGTACATAGCTTTCTGGGCTTAGCTGGTTATTATCGGAGATTCGTGGAAGGGTTTTCTCGAATCGCTACTCTGTTAACTCAGCTGACTCGGAAGGATATCAAATTCGTATGGAACGAGGAATGCGAGAAGGGTTTCCAAGAGCTTAAGAGGAGACTCATTTCGGTAACTGTTTTGACCATACCATCTGGTTCGGATGGATTTGTTATCTACAATGATGCTTCAGGCAAAGGGCTAGGATGTGTTCTCATGCAATGTGGGAAAGTTATAGCCTATGCCTCGCGACAACTTAAAGAATATGAGAGGAATTATCCTACTCATGATCTAGTGTTGGCAGCAGTCATTTTCGCGCTATAGATCTGGAGGCACTATCTATATGGGGAGAAAGTGGAGATATATTCAAACCATAAAAGCCTCAAATATTTTTTCACTCAAAAAGAACTCAACATACGACAACGACGTTGGCTCGAGCTGTTGAAAGATTACGACCACACTATTCAATACCATCCTGGAAAAGCAAACATGGTAGCTGACGCGTTGAGTAGAAGATCATATGAAGGAACGAGTGTGATGATGTCAAGTAAATGCATAGAACCAACTTTAATCGATAAAGTTAAAGTTGCTCAAGCCACAGACCCAGAGCTGATGCGAATGAAGAAGAAAGTACAAGAAGGTGCTATTCCAGAAGCAAAAATCGATGAAGAAGGAATACTTTGAGTCCACTCCAGACTTTGTGTTCCTAACGATTCTGATTTGAAGTACAAGATCATAATGGAGGCACACAATACACCATTTGCAATCCATCCTGGAAGTACCAAAATGTATTGTGATCTTCGACATACATTTTGGTGGAACAATATGAAGAGAGAGATTGCAAAGTTTATCTCAAGGTGTTTAACTTGTCAACGTGTAAAGGCGGAGCATCAAGTGCCAAAGGGTCCATTGCAACCACTTGAAATTCTGAAATAGAAGTGGGAAAACATTACCATGGATTTCGTTACGGGTCTTCCCACGGTTTCTCAAGGCATAAATGTTATTTGGGTTATTATTGATAGATTAACCAAATCTGCTCATTTCTTGCCGATACGGGAGACTTATTCCCTTAAACGTCTTACTAGTATGTACGTGAATGAGATTATGAGGTTGCATGGCATGCCAATATCCATAGTTTTGGATCGTGACCCAAGATTCACTTTAAGATTTTGGGTTAGCTTGCAAAAAGCTATGGGCACGGATTTACGGTTCAGTTCGGCATACCATCCTCAAACGGACGGGCAATCAGAGAGAGCTATTCAAACTCTTGAAGATCTATTAAGACTTTGTGTCCTAGATTTCAAAGGAAGTTGGGATAAGTACCTACCATTGGTGGAATTCTCCTACAACAACAGTTATCAGGCAAGTATAGGTGTGGCTCCATTTGAAGCATTGTATGGACGAAAGTGTCACTCTCCGGTATGTTGGGATGAGGTGGGAGAAGCAACGTTGTTGGGACCAGAGTTGGTACGAATGACTACAGAGAAGATCCAAACGATTCGACAACGTATACAAACGGCACAGGATCGACAAAAGCGTTATGCGGATCTTCATCGAAAGGACGTGGAATTTGACATTGGGGATCATGTATTGTTGCATGTGGATCCATGGAAAGGAGTTACATGATTTGGGAAGAGAGGAAAGCTCAATCCATGATTTATTGGTCCATTTCAGATTCTTGACCGAGTAGGAAATGTGGCCTATAGACTCGCGTTACCTCCAAGTATGTCTCGTGTTCATAATGTTTTTCATATATCCGTATACTACGTAAATATGTGAAAGACCCAAACCACGTTATTGAGTTAGAACCGGACGAGATAGTCAAGACTTAACGTCTTTAAGAGGTACTGTCAAGATCTTGGATAGGAAGGAGCATGTCCTACGCACGAAGGTCATACCACAAGTTAAATTTTTGTGGAAAACCATGCTATTGAGGAAATGACCTGGGAGTTGGAAACGGAAATGAAAGCAAGGTATCCTCATCTTTTCGAAACACTAGGTACGTACGTCAATTTCGAGGATGAAATTTCATAAGGAGGGGAGGTTGTAAGACCCAAAATTATTAATAAATGAAATTTAATTTCCTCTATTTATCATTTTGAAATAGTAAGGGTTGATTTGATTAATGTGGTTAGTTATGGGTAAAATGAGCAAATATTTTAAATAAGCAAGTGGTTATAAAATATTCATTTTTTATCGAAGAATATTCGTTTGGTCGTGGAATATTCTTGCTGGGGAATATTTGTACGACGGCGCAGCCTTGTGTGGGCCCCATAACGAAAAGCGATTGGATGAAGAAAACGACAAGTATAAGCTGTTTATAAATAACTACAGTAGTTATTACCGCTATAATCGTTGGAATACCCGGTGGTTAAAACACATGAATAATACGTTGTTGCACAAGAAGTACACCAGATTGCACCAATTATTGATTCTTACATAAGAAGGCACTACTCAATAATTGTTACAGTAATTATTGTTCAGTATTTTATTGATTCAATAATTGCTACGTTAATATTTTATATTACTGTTGTTTCAATAATTGTCACTAGACAGTATTTTCCATTATCGGAGCAATAATTCATATTATCTAAATAATATTATTAGATAACATTATTGGCAATGTCTAGAAAGTTCAGTGTAAGGAGAGATTTGGTCACCTAATTGCGCGCCTGTAAGGAGAAATCCTTATTGGAAAGCCTCCTTTCTCGAACCGCCCGGTTTTTTAAGATATTGTGATTCTCATATATTATTTATGAATAATTAATTATTGATTTATATGATGAGGAAAATATTCATTTTATGTGGATATAGATGGAGAAAATTTTTAAAGTGACAATTATTGAAAATCGATATTTTATCTTTTCTGATAAAATAATATTTTATTATATTATTATAATATAATAATGATGATATTTTTATGAATTTGGGATATATGAGTATATGATGAGGAAGAGTATTTTTGTTGTAAAAGTTGTTTAAAACATGTTAAACATGTCTGTGGGCCCATTTCTTGACTAAAATTTGATTATAACCTGTAGAATCGCACGTTTGTGAATTTCGATCAATTTCTATTTGGAATTTGGAAAAACTTTCTTTTCTAAAGTTGTAGATAATGGAATTTCCTATGGAAAAGACATGAGGTTCAAATTTTTCTGATAAAAGGGCTATTTATTATGAATTATTGAAGTTCTGAAGTTCCGAAATAATTGATTTTTAGAAGTTTTAAATATTTTATTTATGAAAAACGTTTTTCTTATTTTTTTTGAGTGGGTGGTTGATGTCTGAATTCAGCTGGTGTACGTAGGAAATTTGTATATATATATATATATATATATATATATATTTATTTATATTATATTCAATCTTCTGCTTTGATGTTCTAAGCATTTTCCTATAAATAGGGTGCTTAGGTTAGAATTGAAAATCACACCAGAAACTAAAGTTTTCTCTCTCTTTCTCTCTCGATATATTGAGCGTATTCTTGTGAGTATTTTAATACTTTGAGTGTTGCTATACGGTGCAAGTTCAAGTCATAGCCTATATCCGGTGTTTCAACTAGAAGTACTGTTTTTACAAGGTAAGGGATATTATTTTCTTCTTAAGTGATATTATTTTCTTCAATATCATTATTCCGAAATATTGGTTTGAACTTTTTATCAAATTTGGAACTTTTTGTGTCTGGGAGTTACTTATTCACGTATCGACACTATTCACGATATCTGACACTATTCACCAAAAAATGAAATTTCTTCTTTTTGTCCAAAATATCTATTATGGATACTAGCTTTGATTGTATCCATGTTTTGATCATTCTTGAATTTTACTCCACTATAATTATCTATGAGGTATTTTTGGACATGGAATAGGTAAATACTTAATCCTTAATATTTATTATTTTGTTTCACCGGATTCGTTTTCTTTAAAATATTTTTCATCATCCTCAGTCCTAAATGATGATATAATTGAATATCTTTGGCCTGTAGTGCAAAGATTAATGATTTCTGATGAATATCTTTGGGCCGTAGTGCAAAGATGAACAGGTGTTTAGATGAACATGATCAACTGGTGAATATCTTTGGCCTGTAGAGCAAAGATGAATATTTGATTCCAGATATATATTAACTTATGTTACAGGGATAAAATATTAATGATGGACTTTTAATTCATAGATAATAGTAGATTTCATTCTCTACGTAACTCTTCGATGAATTATTGTTTCCACTGTAAATATTGATTTAAAACTTGTTGTCTATTGTATTCTATTAGGATTTTCCCTGTTGAAGACTAACGATAATTTGTTCTATATTATCTTGGTCATAATATTCTTTACTGGGCTAGTTGAGCTCACCCTATTCCTTTTTGTTCCATTTTTCTTCTCAAGAGGCGAGAATGTAGCGAGTACTAGTCGGGGTATGGAATGAAGGTTCTAGAAAGTCGTTTTAAGTCCTCACCATTTTTGTAAAATAATGTATTAATAATTGTACTGAGGACTTATTTGAGTGTGGATATTGTCTAGTTGACAATATTTGTATTTAAACTCACAGTTTTTATGTTGTATTAATAAAGTTGTAGTTGTTTCTGTAGCATGTATTTTGACGACTCAGAATGGGTGTTGTATACCTATTTTGGGGGCGTCACGGCAATGCCTACAAGCCTCAATCGCAAATGTGGCAATGTTGCCCATGTGTCTGTTCGATCCAAGAACATCTGCTTCTGGCAATTGTTCAAATTTAAACATAAAATTTACCCACGAAATCATTCCTAAACACTCATATATCAATTGTAACATGTTTATATAATCATATAACATCTATATAAACATTACTCAACCATACTAACATCCAATTCTCCAAAATCAAGCTTAAAACTCTATTTACAAAAAATTGAATTGGAAGGTAAGAAATGGAATTATACCTTCGTATTATGCAATGCAGCTGCTCTACTTGAACTCCTAAACTCTAAGAATGCTTATATGCTTTCAACTCTCACTTAGCAATATCTTAGACAACTTCAAGAACATCAACTGATAAACATGGCTGCTATTTATAGGAGAAGTGTGGACTGGGCATTGATGTTACACAAACCTTTAATCCATGGTGCAATTGAATGGGACAATTGTAAAACCCCCTTCCCGAAAAGGAAAGATAGGTCATGTGCAAATCACAACAAACCTCAAAATAAGTAAACAGAGCACTAATAACTTCAAAATATTAATAGTGATATCCATCAATGAAGTACTAAATATAATTCTCCAACTAAAGTCAAAATAATCAACACCAATTTTTTTTTAATTAACCTAGATGGTCAAAGGCAACACTCTCATCATACTAGCCCTGAATCACCCCTGCAAACCTGCCAGAAGAAAAACACAGCATGAGCCAATTGCCCAGTACGAATAAAGATATACAAAAGATATACAAAAACAACTGAGACAAAATACTGAACAAAGCCTCAAGTGTAAATACGGACGAAAATATAATCTCCAAAGATCTGAATGGAATATATCTGAATCAACAGAATTGACGAAACCAATAAAAGATTAAAGAAATAACGAACTGAAGTAACTAACTCACTGAATTGAACTGAACAGAAACCAACAAAATTAATACAATAAAATAATAGGCTGAAACAAATGGCTAGAGTTATTTCATACCGAATGAGCTCAGAAATATACATTGCCACATAGACAAGTCAAACTAATGCCACACAAGCAAATCAAATGATGCCACATAAGCAACCAAAATAATACCACACAGGCACATCAAAATAATGCCACACAGGCAATCACACATTAGATCGCGAATCCAAATGTATGCAAATCGGATAGGTGTGTTTGGCACAACATCACCAATCCGCAGAACAGAAAACTAGGGTTAACCCATACGCCTCCCAGAACAAAATACCAAATGGCCCACTTCCTCCGGAGCCCAAAACAGAGACGTCGTGGACTAATCACACCGCCACGGAAAGTTTCATGCCTCTCGTGCCAAGACGACATGCATGTGGTACCTCCACAGGTGGTTATAGCTCAGGTATACCCTTCGGTATATTCTAACAAAAATACAATGTCACAACACATTCGACATAATACCAACAAAAGGGTTCTATATTTACATGTTGAACCAAATCAAATTATAGTCACAAGGTCTCAAAAAGATGGTAGCAACAAGTACCGCTCTACAATTATCAAAATAAATACTAAACATGATATCCTAATTCAAAGAGTACAAATACGAGTCCAATGTGTCAACTCCAAAATGAAACAAATATATGAATTTCACAAGAAACGATTATGAGAAATAATAACAGAATTTGAAACGAGGAACAAAACGAATAAATCAAATTTAATTAACAAAAGTATCGCTGAAAGAGTACGAAATCCGTACCTGAATATAATACTAAAATAATTCACTGAACACAAATATCACACTGCTAGACCTCCTCAATTAGATCTATATAATTATCAAAATAACACAAGACCATTAATTAAATTACTACTTACAAAATTTATGAATTTTCTTTTTATAAATTTAATCATTTTAATATTAGCTCATATACCAAAAATTTAAATAAGATTATGTTAGTCTCCTTCAAGTCAATCTAATAAAATAAAATAAAATTTTATTACAAATTTACCCGAAGAACTACATAATATCGTTAAATTTATTATCAAGTAAATTTTATAATTTTATCAACAAGATTAACGAGTTTAAATTAATATACAAAATTTCAATTTGATTCGCTAATTCAATTTATACGCTTCATAAATTAAATACTTAGTAAAATAATATATATAAAATTAAGTCCAACAAACCTATAATTAAACATGATATATATAAAATTTTTATTATATAACAAGTACAATAGCTTTTCTTTTCTTTTTTGTTGCATCATGTTAACGTTTTTTTTGTTTGTTTTTTTTGCGTGCTCAATATATATATATATAAATATAATATCTAATTTATTAAACTACAACATTTATTTCAAAGAAGTACATAGCTTATGATTGCTAAAGAGCGCAGAACATGCTTATGCATGGTTAATTGTATATATACACATCTGGTGTCATCAATTGAATATATATAATATACTTACAATGATTGATACTCCTAATAATTTTGAAAACAATAAAAAGGCAGACTTACATGTATGCTAGACAAGAATTTCAATTCCTCTTCCTCCTCTAATGCTGTCGCTTTTGTTCTTCCTTTTCGCCTCACGCCCAATTGTTTTTAATCCGAACAGAACTAAATAACATAGGGTTAGGTTTTATATATTTATTTATTAACATATCCTATTAACTCTCCTAATTTTAATAGGATTTATTATTACCCACATTTAATTAAATTAAACCCAATTAATTTTTAAGGCCCAAATTATACTAAATTAATTTACCCATCACTTATTAATATTTATTAGCCCACGCAAATTAAATAACTAGTTTGACCCAAACATAAGAAAAGCCCAATTAAATATGGATTTAAATATTATTTATTTATTTATTTATTTATTTATTTATTTTACCGGGTATTACATCACCTACCCCTTAAAAGGATTCCGTCCTCGGAATCAAAAGAATGAACGTACCTAATTACCAATAGATGCGGATACTCCGCTCGAATAGACTCTTCTATCTCCCAAGTAGCTTCCCACTCCGAATGATTTTACCACAAGACTTTAACAAAAGGAATGATCTTTCTCAATTTTTATTTAATCAGTTATTTAATTATCTACTAAAAGAATTTAATTTTCCAAACAAAACAAGGAATAAAAGAGGGAAACAAAATCATTTACCTTTTCCAATTTAAATACAATTGTATAAAATAAAATTAATTAATATTTAATTATAAAAAAAATAGGTTATTACAACAATGGTTCATGAAGGGTGGCTCAACAACCCCATACCAACCACCTAGCTAGCCATGATCATCTAGGATTAGCCTTTTGAAAACATACGTATTATAGCTTGTAGTCACTATTCATGTCCTTGTGCCACTCATTTTGGGACAAGAAGTTCTCAGCACATTTAGCCCACATACTTGTACACATTCTACTCTTATGTTATATCAACCATATACTATATCTTAATATCACAATATGACCAACATTTTAAGTTAATAGGTGTCACGTAATATACATATAATTCATGTACATTAAATATAAGCAATGAAATAATGTAGTCAGGTATTATTGTCCGGGCAGTTCCATAATTAACCCTACTACTCATATAACCATATTATAACCTTACTATAATAATAACTTATTTATTTATGTTAAATAAATAAATTATTCCTTTCCTTGATTAATTACCACTTAATATACTATAGTTTAATATATAGTCACACAATGTCACACTACACTATATAGTAGAGTTGTAATAGCACTTATATACACATAATCGTGAATATAATTTTATTATATTAATAACTTACTTATTTATGTTAAATAAATAAATCATGCACTTCCTTAATTTATTAACACCAATATTAATTAATCCAACAATTGATTAATAAAATTATGGACTTTCACAATCATTATTTATTGATAATATTCTCATTATATTTATAGGTATATTGCAAATAATAATAATCACATATTATTAATTAATTACAAAGAAATTCATTTCCCACAATTAATTAATACTAATTAATGATTTAATAATTCCATAGTCGGACATACATTTTGCAATATACTCTTATCATATGGTTTCATCCATGTTACACATATCACATTAATGTCTCCCAATTCAGTGTTACAGAAGAAAGTTACTAACTCAAATGATCGATGGCGCAAATTGAGCTAGTTTGTATTCTTTGGGATTTACAGTGCACAAGGCTGCGTCGTGCCAAACGATGCAAAGATCGGTGTGCGCTTTTGCCCGTGCCAGTGTTCGACGCTAACTCGTTAAACATGACGTGAATTGATATCCACAAAAGTGTTACTACAAGTCCACGAGCGTACTAATTACTTATACAAAATCACATGATCGATACGATTAATCTTTCTAATTCCCGTTCTAATTCACTTAATGAATTTTCTCGTTTTGCATTATGCCACACAAGGCATTTCACAAATCTCTTTGTTACTTCACACATCTTAACATGCATTGATCAAATACAATCAATTGTATTATCCAACTCATAAATCAATAATATTTATTTTCACATAAATAGTATTTCCATTAATATATTCATTTAATAATACGTGGAAATTCTCGGGTATTACAGTTGCCTTATTCAAATATGGTTGGGAGGAGAGTCCTCAATCACGTATACCCCTTTTAACTCCAGACTCTATACATGGGTTGTCCAACTGCCCAGGCCCAATCCAACAGACTTCATAAACACCGGTCTGGGCTTCGGTCCAAAGGACGCGAAGGCCCGACCCCGACCTCCCTGATCACAACCGAATTCCGGCCTAATGGGCTCGGATATCCGAACCTGAACACCTTCGACATCCTGTATGCCTTCGGCCTCATGGGTCCAATCTCATCAGCTACATCCCAGGCCTTCAGCTAACATGATGGTCGGTAAAACACTCCCGAACATTGCCCCCCCAGTCTCTTGTTATAAGATATTTATGACCTGAAACTTGAAAGGACACGAATTTGAATAGTCACGCCTAGTAATGATGAGCTGTCTTGGGAACCCAAGCGGTTTCTTCTCGTTTTTTGAGCTGGTATACACTTCCCTAGAGTTGGACCCCACTTACCATAAATAGCCGCCCTTAGGTTTCATGCTTCTCTGTCTATAAAAGCCCCCATCTGTCGATAACTGTCAATTTTTCGAAACCATTATCATTTCAAATATCTCTCTCAAAGACTCCGGCCTGAACGATTTCCGGCGAGTATTCCATTTTCACCGATTGTCTAATTCCAGTTTCTTTAACCATTTTCCAAACTTCAAAATTTCACCATTGTTCATTGCGCTAACCAAATGACAGATTCTAGCAATCCTCCTCCCACAACGATTACTCTGACTGGCACCGCTACCCTCGCCTCCGGCGATCTGGTTCCGATCGAGTTACCAACAGCTCCTACCGACCTCCCTACCGAGAGTGCCGAATCCAGAATTCATCGTCTCTATGCGTCTAAAACCGATTATGCGGTTGTCAATACCAAATCGTCCATCACTAAGTCCCAATTGTCCGACATCCGAGCTATCTTCGACATTCCTAAAGAGTACAAGCTTCGGGTTTCGGAACCAGATGAAAAAATGTTCTGGCGTCTCGAGGGTGACTAGATGGTCGTGACCCTCTACGCTCTGAGGTATGGGGTTCGGTTCCCCCTTCATGAATTCATCTCTTCATTTCTTTGCTTTGTTGGGATCGGGTTTGCGCTACTAGTGCCGAACTCTTACATCCAACTCGTCTCTTTCATCGCTCTATGCCAGGAGGCGGGTATCACTCCGGGACTAGACTTCTTCTTTGTCCTATTTTCTGTTGGTCGATCAAAGGAGCCTGGCCTTCAACACCTGAACCGGGTAGCTGGTCGAGCTACTTTCATGAAGACCCCTTCTAGTAACAAGGGTTGGCATTCACAGTGGTTCTTCATAAAGGGAACTGATTTTAAACTCCTGCCGAACTGAGCCGGTCCCGAGGACCCCATTGTGAAGATTACCAAATTCCCGAAGGATCGGGTCGGCACCTTCAAAAAGTTTTACAAGCTTGTACAGAAGACCAACTGGGGTCTAGAGGTCGTGTCCAAAGAAGTCTGGCTCTAAGAACATGGTTGTAAGTTGCAAACCCCAAGCCCTCTTATTTGCCCTTTTGATCTTCTACTGAATTTTTATTTAACTACCTTATCCTCTTTTGCAGTGACCATCTTCAAACTCGAGGGGGTTGATGCGACTTTAACGCCGTTGCCGATTGCTATCGAGCCTATTCGCCCCCCGGTCGCAAATGATTCCCCCGAGGGTGAAACCATACCTCTCGCCGAGCTTTCCGTTGGTTCTTCCTCGGGTCACATACTTCCCCTTTCGAAACTTGAGCCTTCAACAAAGAACGCGCTGAAGATGGGCCGAGCTGAGAAGATGGCCCTGCTGAAAGGGAAGAAAAATAAATTTTCTTTCCAAATTGCCGCCCCGAAGGTGTCTACCTCCGCCCATCCAAAACCTACTCCACCCCCACACTCAGAGGTTGTTGCGGCGAATTCGGAGGAGACCGACGAGGTTCCTTTGGAACCCCTGGCCAAGAAGCCCCAATTGATCGAGGATCCTGATCTGGAGATCGTGGAAGTCAACCCTCTGCCCCACTCGACCCCTATCTCCAAGCCGACCACCAAATCGAGTTCTTCTCCGGGAATGCCGAAGACGTTTTGGCCGAGAGGCCCTTCAAAGGTATTCCCTTTCACTTAGCTTGAACACTTCAAACTGTCCGGAGATGACGAGCGATTTAAGGGCTATTCCTCCGAGGAGTTCTTGGTATCCTACATCAAGGCCCAATATTAGGTAAACGTTTAAAAGTTGAACATCTCCTTTTACCGATTCCTCTTTTCTTCTAACTGACTTGGTGGTGTACTCGATCGCAAGCTAATGCTATTTTGGCCAGAGCCGTTCCTCCCTTGGCTCGGGCCACTAAGAAGGAGTTTCAGCTGAGGAACGAAGTGTCCCTACTCAAAGCTGATGTTCGAGGTTTGAACTCGGATCTGCTAAAAGAAAGGAACCTCCATGCGGCGACTCGTAATAGAGTGACCAAAGCCGAGCGTGAGGCATCTGAGCATAAAGAGCAGTATGCCCTTCTGTAACAGGAGTTCGTCGGTCTTGAGGGTCATGCCTAGAAGATAATCCAAGAGAAGGATGTCTTATCCGAAGAGGTCAAGAGTCGGGAGAAGGCTATCGACGCTATCACGGAGTAGTTTTCCGATGCGACCGCCCGAATGTGGGAGGCGATTCGAGAAGGCAACGCCGTGAAGGCTAAATATGCCGAAATCAAGCAACGAACCATCACGGAATACGAAGAATCTCCCGCTTTGACCGAGAAGGTCATGGCTCAGTTTGTTGACGGCTATGAAGCTCATCGGGAGAAAGCTCGGGCTAAGATAGAAGCTACTGGACTTGATCCCTCCGTCCTTGACTCTTCTGATGAAGAATCTGAAGCCGAAGAGGAGGATCCTAAGGAGTAGTTTACGTTAGGTTGTACACATTGTGATTTTTTGTAACTGTTTCTCATTTCTTTGCTTGTAACCTACCCGATCAGTTATGTTTATGATATATGTATCCGAAGCCTGTCTGATCGGAGTTGTAAAATGTTCAGATATGAATGAAAGAGCTCAAATTTTCTTAGTTATTATCTCGATTAGTTATGCTTGTGACTTTTACCGAACAGTTAGGTCATTTCTGACTTTCTGGTCAGTTTATGCCCGAAGCTTATCTGATCGGATTTGTAACTTTCTCAATCAGTTATACTTGTGACTTTTACCGACCAGTTAGGTTCTTCCTGACGGTCTGATCAGTTTAAGTCTGAAGCTTATCTGATCGGATTTGTAGCTTTCTCAATCAGTTATACTTGTGACTTTTACCGATCAGTTAGGTCCTTCCTGACTGTCTGATCAGTTTAAGTCTGAAGCTTATCTGATCGGATTTGTAAGAGCTTTATGAAATTAAATGAACGATAAAATTTTCCCGAAGAGAAAATCTTATTTATTTCATTGGTAAATTGCATAGATTACATAAATAAAGGAAAGAATAACATAGCTTTTATTGGTAATATCTTCTAAGTCTTCCAGCATGTCATGTATTCTTTACCTCAGAGCCATCCATTTCTCGAAGCCGGTAAGTCCCGGGCTTCGGCACCTCCACTACTTCATAAGGCCCTTCCCAATTAGGCATTAGCTTGCCGGTGTTCTATGGGGTCGATGCCTCTGATTCTCGAAGCACCAGATCTCCAGCCTCGAACCTTCTTTGCTTGACTTTTTGATTGTAGTGTCGGGCAGTACATTTCTAATAAATAGCTAGTCGCACCAGTGCTGACTCCCGAACTTCCTCTAGAAGGTCTAAGTTGAGGCGTAGGCCGTCCTCGTTGTACAGATCCTTATACTGACTGACCTGAAGTGTAGGGGATCCGATTTCAACAGGTATGAACACATCGATCCCGAAGGCTAATCTGAACGGTGGGTCTCCCGTGGTTGTTCTTAGTGTGGTTCAATAGGCCCATAAAACACTAAGTAACTCTTCTGTCCAGCGACCCTTCAACTCTTCCATCCTTCTTTTGATACGGTTAAGTAAGGTTTGGTTGGTGACTTCTACCTGCCCGTTCCACTGGGGGTGTGCCACCGAAGTTTTTCTATGTTGAATCCCCAATTCTTTCAGAAAACCTTCGAACTTTAATCCCATAAACTGTCTGCCGTTGTCCGAGACTAAGGCCATCGGGATGCCAAACCGATATACAACCCCTTCTTTGAAGAATTTCAAGCATTCCTGTTCGGTGATCTTTTGTAGAGGTTTGGCTTCGATCCATTTGGTCATGTAGTCGATGGCTACGATCACAAAACTCACTTGCCCCTTGGCCTTTGGTAGAGGTCCCAAGATGTTGATTCCCCATATGGCGAAAGGAATCGGAGATAAGACCAAATACAGCTCTTCGAGAGGTTGATGTGGAATGGCACTGTTCAGCTGGCACTTGGGACATTTCTTGACAAAGTCGTTCGCTTCTTGATAAATGGTTGGCCAGTAATATCCCTGCCTCAAAATCTTGTGTGCCAGTGACTTCGCTCCCATGTGATCCCCATAAATCCCTTCGTGCACCTCCCGAAGTGTGTAGTTTGCTTCCGATGGTGTCAAGCACTTGAGCAGTGGAAAACTAAAAGCCCTTCGATATAGGTCTCCATCAATAAGCACAAAATTTGAGCTCCAGTGCTTGATCTTCTTTGCTAGGATGCGATCCTAAGGTAACACCCCATCGGCCAGGTAAAAAATGTACGGCGTAAGCCAGCAGTCGAGCCGATCCATACATAGTACCTCCGCCTTCGGAACACTTGGTTGGTCCAGCACTTCTAAATATATCGATCCACTGAAGGAGCTGGCTTCAGTGGTTGCCAATCGAGCCAACGCGTCGGCCATTGTATTGTCGGATCGATCAACCCCCTGACAGCTGATCGACGTAAAGTATGCCAGTTTATCTTTCACCTCCGCTAAGTATCTCGTCATTCTTGCCCCCTGAGATCTGCTTGACGACCAACTGGGAGTCACTGTAGATGACTAACTTTTTTACCTCTAAGCTTCGGGCCAACCTTAATCCAGCTAAGATGGCCTCATACTCTGCTTCGTTGTTGGTGGCTTTGAATTGGAATCAGATGGCCTGTTGGACCTTGAATCCTTCTGGACTTGTTAATATTACCCCTGCACCATTGACGTTCGAAGTTGACGAGCCATCGACATAAAGCGTCCATGAAGCCCTCCCATGCTATGTTTCCGTGACCGATCCTACATCCTGTTTTGTGAACGAGCATTCCACAATAAAATCTGCTAATGCCTGTCCTTTGATTGCTGTTCGGGGTAGATATTCTAGTGCAAACTGTGTCAATTCCATTGCCCATGCAGCAAGCCGTCCTGATACCTCTGGCCTGTGCAGTATTTTCTTTAATGGTTGGTCCATGTATACCACCACTAACCGACCCTGGAAATAATGCCTAAGTTTTCTGCTTGCTATGATCAAAGCATAGGCGAATTTTTCTAGGTTCGGGTATCGTGTTTCTGCCTCTCGAAGTACATGGCTGACATAGTATACCGGGAACTGATTTGCCCCCTTATCCCGAACTAATGTCGCTCCCACCTCCATCGAACTTGCTGCCAAGTATAAGTACAGAGGTTCTAAAGGGATTGGCTTCATCAACAATGGTGTTGAGGATAAGTAATTTTTAATCCCTTGGAACGCATCCTCGCATTTCGAAGTCCATTGAAAGCTCTTCTCATTTTTAGGTCCTTTCAGGGTGTCGAAAAACGGCAGACATCTCTCCGCTGATTTCGAGAGAAACCGTCGAAGGGCGGCAATCTGACCTGTCAATCTCTGAACATATTTATACGACTTTGGGGATTTCATATCCAGGACCGCCTGAATCTTCTCTGGGTTCGCTTTGATTCCCCTTTTGCTGACCAGATACCCTAAGAATTTTCCCGATCCCAATCCAAACGTGCGCTTGGTCGGGTTCAACCTCAGCTTGCATTTCCTGACTATTTCGAAGCAGTTTTCCAGATCCTCGAGGTGGTCGCGGACTGACATGCTTTTGACGATCATGTCGTCCACGTAGACCTCCATACTTCTCCCCAAATGTTTTTTGAACACTAAGTTCATCATTCGCTGACCCCGGCGTTCAACAGCCCGAAGGTCATCTTCCAATACGCATATATTGCTCGATGTGTGATGAAACTGGTTTTTGGGATGTCTTCTTTACTCATTGAGATCTGATGGTATCCCGAAGTGGCGTCTATCAACTGATCTATGTTGGAAGTCTTTCAGACACGCCTTGTTTAGGTCCGTGTAGTCGATGCATAGCCTCCACTTCTCGTTCTGCTTCTGGACCAAGACCACAGTGGCCAACCATTCCGGGTAATCGATTTCAAAGATGAATTCGGCCTCCAGGAGTTTGGCGATTTCCTCATCGATGGTCTTCTGTCTCTCTGGGGTGAAAACCCTTCGTTTCTGTATGACTGGTTTTCTGTTTGGGTCTACATGTAATTTGTGCAGGGCTACCGATTTTCTTACCCCCGGCATATCTCTAGGCTCCCATGCGAAGATGTTGGCATAGACTTGGAGCAGCTCTATCAATCCTATCCTGAATGGTTCTGCTAATCCCAACCCGATCTTGATCATTTTCGTTGTATTTCCTAGTATCAATTCTACATCTTCTGTTTCCTCGGCAGGCAGGGCAAGCGGTTCCGTACTGCTCTCCGTGAATGACTCTATTTCGATGGACATTGTCTATTTTTTCTTACTGACCCCGACCCCGGAAGGAATGAAATTGTTCTGGTAACACCTTCGAGCAATGTCTAGGTCGCCTTTTACCTCCCCAATCCCGTTCGGTGTCGGAAATTTGATTTTGAAATGGGGTATGGAAGTCACTGCTTGCAAGGCTGCCAAGGTTGGTCGTCTGAGGATCACGTTGTATGCCGAATCTGTTGGGAGAATGCATATTATGATTTGATGTTTTAATGTGATATAAAGTCCTTCAAGTAATATATGTACAAGGACTTAGTGATAGATCAAATTTGCTAGGTTGATCAAAGATCTTAACGTGTATCATTCTGTAATTGAATGTATAGATAGAAAGATCAAAGTTGTTAGGTTGATCTTAAGATGTAATAGATAGGCTTCAAAGAATTCGTAGTGTATAAATCTGATCAACATTGCAGAAGTCAAGGCAGAAACATAGAGCTTCAAAGATCGTAGTGTGCCTGCCTTGAAGGGCCTCTTCAGAAATCGTAAAGTGGTCCCAACGTTTGCCGAGCCAACTCAGAGATCGTAGAGTGCTCTCAGAAACGTAGAGTTTACAACTCAAGCAAGTGAAGACCGCAGTGTGCAAAGGTTTAAAAGAAATCGTAGTGCTCTTGGCTGATAGCATCAGACCAGGCACCAAGGCAACAAAGCACCACGATCTGAATCGTAGAGTACCATGATCTGAATCGTAGAGTACCACGATCTGCATCGTAGAGTATCATCTGTCTTGTGTCAGAAAACGTCGAGCCTCATGATTTGTGTGGAGACAGATTCCAACATAAGAGGAATGGATTCTAAACATTGCAGTACTCACCAGTCCCAAAGTCATAAGAAATATCCTTAGTATGCAACAAAGAAGCGTATTAAAGAAGCTAAGGAAAGTACCATTTGTAAGGGGGAAAACACCTTTTCAGGTGTTAGGTGAGAAAGCAGTCTGCAGTGTCAGTGGGCCAGAATGCAGTTCAGAAGATGTGCATAAATGTCTCCATCAAAGATCCAGCTGAGGGGGAGATCCCTGAAGTTCTCATGATAGAGAATACACCAGCTGAGGGGAGACGCCTGAAGCTCTAGAAGATGCTCCAGCTGAGGGGGAGTTTTTGAGCTTACAAGAAGATGATCAAGTTGAGGGGGAGCCTCGGGATATCTCCATGGCAGAAGAAGAGGTCCCTGCCAGAAATGAAGAAGAACCAGTGCAAGATCATCAAGAGGCCATTGAGATAATGGAATGCTCCAACGAGCACAGTGAAGGGGAAGAGGATGATGATGACCTTGAGATCACTGGTGTGGGCAAAGATGGGTTTAGAAGCTATCTCTACAATCAGATGTTCTCTTACCTACCCATGATGCCATATCATCAAGCTCAAATCCTAAACTCTTGGAACCACATGTTCTGGAGTTTCAAAGAGTATCCAGCCATCTTAGTACTAGCTCATGGATTCCCAGGAAGATTCAACTTTGCCAAGAAGTTACTTACCAATAACTCTTCCTCAAAGGATAAACCTGAGGTACTGTCTATCCCAACCCTCTTCAGATTTAATCACGATGGTTGGAAGTGATACTTCATCCACTAAATCAATTTCCAGTTGCAGAATCCCAAAATTCTATAACTTAGTCAACTTCATATTGCTCCCACAAACTATCAACTCTACGATCACGGACTCTAGCCTCATTGCAGAGTCTTCACCTCAAATCGTAGAATCACCAAACTCAAACATCCAAACCCAAGCCCCTCCATCAGATATTCCATCTTCCTCCTCAAATGAATATTTTAATCTTGATCTTGCCCTCTACTCCCTGCAAGATCAATCCCAGAAAATATTTCCTCCATTTAACAATCCTCAACCCAGTGATACACTCCCAAATCTGCCCACGAAAGATGACCATGAAGGAAGCATCCAAGAACATAGTCAAGAACATAGAAGAAAGCTCGGAAACTCACTCAGACCTCATTCATCTCCGGCTGAATCAAATGATCACTGCTGCAAATAATCTCCCTGACACTATGAATGTTGAGCTTACAAAGAAGCTGAGGGAAATTATCCAAGAAATTCTTCAAAGCATGAAGGACAGAGATGAGATTCACTTCCGGATAGCCACCAAATAAAGAGAGGTTGTTCTTGAAATGCAGAAATCTCAAGAAAAACAAAATAATCTTATGCTGGAGAACATCATCAACCTGAAAGCTTCAGTCAAAGAATTCCAGAAAGCTTATGTAAATCAGGAACAACAGACTGACATTGTTCTCACTGCCCTCCGAAACAAAGAAGCTAGATCTGAAGTCCAGATCAAGGAAAGTCGAGAGGACATTGGTCAAACACAAAGCCAACTAAACGAGCTTGTCCAAGGAGTAAATCGACTTTCTGCAGACATTCGAGCCCTTGATGCTGACATAAAGGGGGAGAATAAAGGGAAAGAAGTTCAAGGAGGCCAGGGAGGCCAGGGCAGAGACAAAGGAGGTCAAGGAAGCCAAGAAAGGGGTAGAGGACAATTTCACGCTCAAGCATCAAGAAGCCCTCCTGCAAGACAATTCCACCAACAGACTCCACGATCAAGCAATCAGACTCAACGATCTGATCAGCAGGAAGTCTTGATGGCTCAACCATTAAGGAGTCAAGGGCCACCTACCAGCTCACCAAATATAACCACCACAGGCCTAAGAATGCCAATTGGCGATCCAGTATTCATGAATAGGCATGATCATAACCCGATAGTAAACCCAAGTGAGCTGGAAGATATAGCCAGAAGGGATGAAGTGAGCAGGAAAAGAAGGGCTGGGGAGTATGTCAATCCTCCACGAAAAAGATAAAAGAAATAGAGATAAGTTGAAACTTTAAATTCTTATTTGATGTAAAACTAAACTGCAATACTCCTTGAACATCAATAAATTCATGCTTATTCTCTAGAAATTTTAGCTGCTCACTGAAATACTAAGTCACGTTTACTTTCCTGTAAATGCATCTAGAAACTAATAATCATGACAACAAATCTCCTTGGTTATGTCAACATCAAATAGAGGGAGATTGTTGGGAGAATGCATATTATGATTTGATGTTTTAATGTATATGCTCATGATTATTTGTAAAGTCTTTTAAGTAATATATGTACAAGGACTTAGTGATAGATCAAATTTGCTAGGTTGATCAAAGCTCTTAACGTGTATCATTCTGTAATTGAATGTATAGATAGAAAGATCAAAGCTGTTAGGTTGATCTTAAGATGTAATAGATAGGCTTCGAAGAATTCGTAGTGTATAAATCTGATCAACATTGCAGAAGTCAAGGTAGAAACGTAGAGCTTCAAAGATCGTAGTGTGCCTGCCTTGAAGGGCCTCTTCAAAAATCGTAGAGTGGTCCCAATGTTTGCCGAGCCAACTCAGAGATCGTAGAGTGCTCTCAGAAACGTAGAGTTTACAACTCAAGCAAGTGAAGATCGTAGTGTGCAAAGGTTTAAAAGAAATCGTAGTGCTCTTGGCTGATAGCATCAGACCAGGCACCAAGGCGACAAAGCACCACGATCTGAATTGTAGAGTACCACGATCTGCATCGTAGAGTATCATCTGTCTTGTGTCAGAAAACGTCGAGCCTCATGATTTGTGTAGAGACAGATTTCAACATAAGAGGAATTGATTCTAAACGTTGCAGTACTCACCAGTCCCAAAGGCATAAGAAATATCCTTAGTATGCAACAGAGAAGCATATTGAAGAAGCTAAGGAAAGTACTATTGGTAAGGGGGAAACACCTTTTCAGGTGTTAGGTGAGAAAGCAGTCTGCAGTGTCAGTGGGCCAGAATGTAGTTCAGAAGATGTGCAGAAATGTCTCCATCAAAGATCAGAAAGGTCAAACACATTTAATGCCTCAACGGATCGATCCAACGGATAGTTTTCAAGATCACATATATGCAAATCAAGCAGATAAGAGAGACTAAGAAAGCATTGAACAAATAACGTGAAGATCTCTCAAAGCTCAAACTCTACGATCTGAGAAATAGAAAAGCTTGCTCAGCTACTCAGTCTTTCGAACAAGTGCTTAAACAGCAACTGAGTAGCAACCATAAAGAACTAAACATCTACCAATCAACTGAAGAAAAGTACCAAGTCTGCTGGACTTGAAGAGTTCTAAGTGAACTGTAAGAGAGCCAAGTCTGCTGGACTTGAAGAGTTCAAGAGTGAACTAAGAAGTTCCTAGACTGCTGGTCTAGAAGGAATCTCTGTGATTCAGAAGTTGTAAAAGACATCCTTAGTTGATTTCCTACTTGAGGAGTAGAAGAGTGGACTAGGAGCTTTAAGTGCTCTGAACCACTTCAAACGACCGTGTCTTTTGCTTTCATACTATAACTGCTATATCTGCCATAACTATTATAACTGTCTCAACTCCACTGCTTCGTAAAGGAGATTAAAACAAACATTTATTCCGCTAAGTTTTAATCATCATCAACAAACAAGTTGAAAAACGAAAAGATTTTTAAATATCTATTCAACCCCCCCCCCCCTTCTAGATAACTATTGTGCCAACTAGGAACTAACAGAATCTACCTGGACTACGAAGAATCTGACCATTATTTCGACCTGATTGGGTATTATGCCGAACTTGACTGGCAGTTCAATGGTACCAGACACATACACCGGATCTCCGTTGAAGCCGTACAAAGGTCCTTCGCCGCCCAAGTCCATCTTCTTTCCTTGTAGGTCCATCCTTTGGTAGGCGTGAGTGTATAAGATATCGACCGAGGATCCGTTGTCTATCATCATCCGTTTCATATCCACGATCCCGACTTGAGCGGTTATCACCAACGCACCGTCATGCAGCTCTATGAGGTCTGTAGGATAATCCTCGTCCGAAAAGGAGATGGTTGTTCCAGGATGTGCCCGATCCTTTCTTGCAGTAGACCCTGTAACCGATAGCACTGCCTCGAGATGCCCACTTCTCTTCTTTCCAATTACATGCATGGTCGAACCTTTGAGATCACATTAATTATACCAAAGTAAGCGGGTTCTCAGAGGGTGTATCCCCAATCTCCTTCGCTTTTTTCTCTCTGGTGCCACCACGTCATCTGGACCGGCAACATACTGAATTAGCTGACCGTTTTGAACGTTCTTCTCTATCATGTCCATCAAGTCATTGCATGTCTCTATGGTATGTCCGGAACTATGGTGGTAATCACAGTATTTGTCTCGACCCCTCTTTCCGGGTTTCGTTCGTTTCGAGCACGGTTCATAGTAGGGTTTGTTCCGTATCTCTTCCAATATCTTCGCCCGATCCATGGCGAGAGGGGTATATACTTTGCTGTCATTTCGGTTTGGAAAGGGAGGCCGGTTACTGCCAGATCCCCCGCCATTGTAGTTTTTCTTTCCCGTATTATTCGACCTCCATTGGTTATTGTCTAAGCGCTGATAATTCTATTTTACCCGATCTTTAGATTTCTCGTAAGACTGGGAGTGTGGTTTAAAATTTCCCATAGCCTCCTCTATCGTGATAAACCCTTCGGATCGATGGAAGGCTTCGGTCAGATATGCAGGAGGGTTGATCACCAAATCTTTCATCAGCTTCTTCGACCTCCCGATATCCAGACCCGTTGTGAAGAATCCCAGGGCTTGTGGGGAGTTCAACTCTGCTACCGACCCCGCAGCCTCCCGAAATCTTTTACATATTGACCTAGGAATTCATCCGACTTTTGTCTAACCTACATGAGGGAAGCCGTGATCTTTCCTCGTCTCCTGTTACTTCCAAACCGAGCATGGAACTTTTCCTGAAGGTCATTCCACGAGCCGATCGATCCGACTGCCAAAGTTCCCATCCACTCCCGAGCACTCTTTTTTAATGTCGTGGCGAACATGTGACATTTGGCAGCATCCGAGTGTCCATAGTAAGACATCAGACGGTCATATCCATCCGAATGATCGTAAGGATCCCCTAACCCGTCATACGTATCCATAGGGGGCATCTTCTTCTTTGGATCGGCCGTGACTTGATTGATTTCCAGTGAGAAGGGCGATCCTGGACAGCTCGAAGAGGTCCCCTTGGGACTCTTGGCCGCCAATAACTTCTCTAATTCCGCGACCCTTCTAGCGAGGGGATCGACCTCCTCTTTACGGGGGGACAAATGATGTCCGTCCCGCTCGTATTCGGGTGACGCGATCCTCCTCTTTTGCTCCGACCTTCTTGGGTGTCCAGATCTTTTGTCATCTGATCGACTCCTCCTGCGGCTTCTACCTTCCCGGGAGTGACTCCGGGGTCGGCTCCTTTCCTTTCTAGCAACATCCCGTCGGGGTGATTGGGATCGGCTATGATGTCTACGCCTCTTCGAGGAGGCTTCCTATTCTCCGACCATTTTAGCCATCTGTGCTTCGAGTTCCTCCTGTTGTAGCCGTAGTGCCAACATGTCATCTTTATTCTGATCCATCTTCCTTTTTAGGATGAACTCCCGCTGGTCCCGACTACCTTCTCCTCTTTCTTGCTTTACGAGGGCCCGAGAATGGTTTTCATCGGCCTGACTCGCATGATTAGGCGTGTGTTGGCTATCATGGAAGAGTTTACGCCGGAGGGAAGGGGCCGGTACCTCTTGAACCTCCGATATTTTGGACCTTAATCGGTCCTTCACCAACCCCCTCACCTGGGTGGTCTGGTGTGACTGGTGAGTTTTTGCCTTTTCCTGGATAGAGGCACCATTCTCCTGACTCGCCATAGCCTGCTACCGGAAAAGAGTATGTAATTGCAAAAAGCACTAAAGCCCTCCTTCTAGCGCCAATGTTAACGCCAAGTTTCGTCTGTGCGTCCAATCACAGAATCCACGCGCTGAAACCTGCACAATAACATATCACACAGGAAGCTTGACAACTTATGCCGCCGGGGGATAGCTCCGGTGTGAGAATAAGTACAGGTCGTTCACAAGGTTTAACGATGGAGTCTTAAGTGTTTAGTGCTCAAAGATGTATTACCTCTTACTTGTAGCCAAGCCTTGTATTTATAACCATCCTCACTTCCCAAGAGTCCCGACTTGAGCGGTTATCACCAACGCACCGTCATGCGGCTCTATGAGGTCTGTAGGATAATCCTCGTCCGAAAAGGAGATGGTTGTTCCAGGATGTGCCCGATCCTTTCTTGTAGTAGACCCCGTAACCGATAGCACTGCCTCGAGATGCCCACTTCTCTTATTTCCAGTTACACGCCCAACTGAACCGCCTGAGATAACATCAATTACGCCTCGGGCGGGCGGGTTCTGTAAGGATTATGTATCCCGATCTCCTGCTCTGTCCTCTCTTGGTGCCACCACGTTATCTCGACCGGCAACATACTGAATTAGCTACCTAAGAGTCCCTCTCCGAGTCGGAATAGGATTCCTAAATATGGTAGTTACCCATATTTGGATCCAACACAATCTCCTTAAAAGGTGTAAGTAGAATCCTTTTCCAATACTACCTTTGGAGTTGCCTTATTCAAATATGGTTAGGCGGAGAGTCCTCAACCACGTAAACCCCTTTTAACTCCAGACTCTGCATATGGGCTGTCCAACTGCCCAGGCCTAATCCAACAGATTTCATAAACATCGGTCTGGGCTTTGGCCCAAAGGACGCGAAGGCTCGACCCCGACCTCCCTGATCACAACCGGATTCCGGCCTAATGAGCTCGGATATCTGAACCCGAACACCTTCGACATCCTGTATGCCTTCGGCCTCATGGGCCCAATCTCATCAGCTTCAGCCCAGGCCTTCAGCTAACATGATGGTCGGTAAAACACTCCCGAACAATCATCATACATGATTGACTTGTATGCATACTACTTTCACGAACTGCATTCACATCCTCAATAACAATCACTTTCTTTTGCATAATGTCTATATATTGAGAATCCACTAGGTCTTTGAGTTCATGAGTTTTCCCTTTGTTACTAGGTTTTTGAGACCTCGATGACTGCCCTTTAAGAGCTTTTTTAGTTTTTCAAGCATTGGTTTAACTGTTCTTCTAGGAGTCTTGTCAAGAGTTAATACACAAATATTAAGATCATTTTGCAAAAATTCTCTAGTTAAGAAGTCAGGAAGAGAATTTGATTCTCCTTTAATGTATTAGATATCAAAATATGATGCTAACAAGGCCTACCAATTTGCAAGGGATGATGAGCTAGTCTAAATAAATTATATGATAGTTAATACTAGCATTTTTACCTTTCATTTTCTGGTCGAGTCTTCTATTTCATTCTTCTTTTTCAATTTACATTTCAAATCGTTTTTATTTTTCAAATCATTTTTATTTTTTCATTTTTCTTTTTCTTTTTCTGAACATGAATTTCCTGGAAATTTAAAGGGGTATTTGGGTTCAGTCACACGATTACATCCCAAACCCAAACCCAAACCCAAACCCAAACCCACTCAAACTTCCGTTTTCAAATTTGGACAATCTCCTCCGTTCCTTCTCCTCCGCGGCCTACTCAGTGTTTTTCTTAGCCTTCAAATTTGAGTAAGTTATACCTACCTGTACCCCTAATTTCTTTGACAATTTTGTTGAACCCCATCATCAAATTTTCATATTCGGGGTATAATTATTGATTTGTTGGCTTTGATTAATCGTGCTGCCAATGTATTTAATTAATATGACAAGCTGAAATAGAAAGAGAAATAGAGGGGTCTGGCTTTGACTCATAAATACTGAAGGGACGACTGCGGCGGCGTCGCTTTGGGAAGGAGAAGAGCTGCAGCATGGATGGACACAATCACAACAGCGACGCGGCCCATAGGAAGGTCCACTCCGACGATCAGTTGGCCATTGAAATTCCCGATACTGACCATCAGATTAGTCAAGGTATTCTTTGCTTCATTTCATTCGAATTAGGTTTGTTATTTATTATACATGTGCCTGTGCTTTGAAATTTCCAGGCTTTCTGGGTATTTTGTATTTTTCTGCAAGGTAAAAATGTAAATTTCTTGTTTTTATTTCTGATCATAAATTTCCTTTCTTCTGAAATACGAAAATCCATGCCTAAAGTTAGTCTTAAAATCAGCTTTTCTATGCTGATTTTACTTAGCAGTTTACACAGAATACTTGGAATTCAAAAAGTCTTGCACTTTGTGTTCAATCTGTAGTACCAGTAGGGTTCCCACAAGCTTCATTGCTGACCTTTTTTTTCCTTTTCATTTTTATTTGAGGAAGATATAGCTGTCACACGTATTGTTTATAGTAGGAAATAACTGTATGAAGTCAACATGATTTTTTGGTGCCATATGTAGTTGGCAAATATGTGTATATTTATTAAATGTAGGTTTTTTGTGCTGGCTGGAAATCCAAGTTTCCTGAATGTTGAATTGTACCAGATAGCATAATAAGATTGCTTGGAAGTAAATCTGGAAAATTAGGTATAAAGATACAGATCGGATCTGATCCAACAATCTGAGAATTAGTGAGGGAGAAGATGAGAGGACTTTCCCTGGGAGAAGCATTTGGATGACTGATGCTCCTTCTAAATTGTAACACCCCCTTCCCGAATAAGAAAGGGAGGTCACGTGCAAAACACAACAAATATCAAAATAAGTAAACATAGCACTAATACTTCAAAGTATTTAATAGTTGATCAATGTCGGATTAAATACAATTCTCCAAAAATTGATAGAATAATCAAAATTGATCAAAACTAAAAATCCAAATCAACCTAGATGGTCAAGGACAAACTCTTTCTTCACACAACCCTGAATCACTTCTACAGACTTGCCGGAATAAAAACAATGCATGAGCTAAATGCCCAGTATGGATAAAGATATACAAAAGAAGCATAACTGACAAATAGAACTAACGAACCAAAACAGAAGGCTGAATCAAAGTGGCTAAGTGGTTATTTCAAGCTCAGAACAAAACTGAAATATATCTTGCCACACAAGCAATCAAAATAATGCCACATAGGCAATCACATATCAAACTGTGCAATCCAGATGTATGAAAAATCGGAAGGAGTGTTTGACACAAACATCACCAATCCACATAATAGAACAGAAAACTAGGGTCGACCTATACTCCTTTTCACAACAAATCACCATATAGCTAACTCCCATCGGAGTACAAAACGGAGACGCTGTGGACTGATTACATCGCCACCGAAGGTGTCATGTTTCAGTGACAAGATGACATGCCTGTGGTACCCTCACAGGTGATTATTGCTCAGGTATACCCTATCGCTTATTCTACAAATATATGATGTCACAATATATGCGGCATAATACCAACAAAAGGGTTCTAAATGTACATGTTAAACAAAATCAAATCATAAACACAATGTCTCTAAAAGAAGGTAATAACCGCTCTATAAAGATCAATAAAGTTCTATGCACGAAGAACAATATTCAAAAGATTACAAAATATGAAATTCAAAACATCTAGACCAAACAAAAGCAAAATAAAGATTTGATTAGAAACGAAACAATTAAGCGAGTACCAAATTCTGAGCAATTAGTAGTACAGGAAAATCAATAGTATCGCTGAAGAAATATGGAATATGTTCAAATTATAATAAACGTAAAAGAGTTTAGATTACAAAATAAAGTCAAGATATCAACGATCAAACTTCTATTCAAGAGTGTCAACAGAAATACAAGAAAAAGATAACGAATGGCGAATATTCACGAGAGATAAAGAATACAACAATAATCGAAGGAGTGTAATACAGAATCCGTATCTGATACGCAAAACCACTTATAACACACTCCACAAAATCTTACCCTCAAATATCAACTATATCAAATACGAAATGTTTCACCACCTAAAATATTCATCTCGAATTAAATATAATCCAAACTATAATTCTAAAATAATTTGTAATCTATTTAAGATGCCTTTAATTATTGCCTTGGATCACTATTAATACTCAAAAACTTAAAAATCAATAACAAAACTTAAGAAATCTTAAAACCCTAATATGTCAAATTATTCTTAATACGTCAGTTCACTATTATGGTCTTTATCACCATTAGTTAAAACTTATTTATCGAATTAATTAATTTTAACAGAAACTAGACTCCAAATTCTCCAATTTAGCCTTAAGAATCATCCAAATCGGATTTAAAATCATTAGGTTATACATTTTAAAATATTAGAACATGTTATTGAAAATCTGCTATAAAAATTCCAAATAAGCCTTTTCTTAAAATTCATAACAAATCATACATTTATCTTTAACGGTTCAAAATTGGTAAAAATATTCTCAGGTTATATATGTATAACATATCAAAAAATTATAACGATCCAACGGTTGGATTAAGAGATATAACTCTCGCAATATACCTTAAAATATAGAAATTGATTTCAGATTTTAACGTTTACATTCAATCAAATTATATTCGTTAATATAAATTTATCTCCTCTTTCCGAATATCATGATATCTAATTCCATGTCTATACTTTACTTAAAAACAATCTCTAATTTAAAAACCCCCATAACTAAACTTAAAATCAAATTACGAAATAATATTTACTTTTTTTGTTCGCTTTTTTTTCAATACGTAGCAATAAAAAATCTAACTTTCGGGTCTTTTAGAGTCTTCTTGTCTTCACGAAAATTATAGCTCTTGAAAAGATACACGAAATAGGCTCAAGAATCACTCAATTCGGAGTTAATATGATTGAGTTACGAATTTTTAAAACTAGGGCTGAAAATAATGACGGGAATCAGGATAGATTGCGGTTTTCAGCAATTTAAGGTATGAAGATGACGCTAAGTAACTTTTATTCCTTTTCACAATTGTAGAGGACGAAAAACTTAAAAAATAGACTTTGGATTCACTAAATTCTTACATCGGATGAATTAATTATGAATTTTCTAATGGGCTGCAGTGCACATGAGAATTCTACTCGGGAATTGAACTAACCAAATTAGAGTAGAGTTTGGGTTACATCTCCACTTTTTAAACAATAGTGCTACGTTTGGATTGGAGTAATGAAGATAGGAATGAAATGAAAAAAATTGTGTTTAGTTGCGATTGGAATGGATTGAACCATTCTTATTCTCCCGAATTTATGAATTTTATTACTTAAGGGAGAGATAGTATGGAATAACTAATTCAAACTAAAATGGAATGAATCATTCCACTCTTCATTCCATTCCTTCAATCCAAACGTAGCATAGGAGTTACCAAAACTTTAATGGACTCCTCAATTTTAATTAAGTTAATTATTTAATTATCTATTAAAAGAATTTAACCTTTTCCAATTCAATTATGCTTTTATAAAATAAAATCAATTAATATTTAATTATTGACAAAATCTGGGTTGCTACTTAAATGGAATTATTCTCCTACACTTCTGTGTTGGGTACGATCCTCATGCAAAATAACATCCAGAAGAGGATCCACTTTTTTATGAATAGGTGTTGCACGTGTCAGAGAGTGCGAGGCTGCTGATAATTTCTTTCTGCATTGGGAAGTGGTGTGCAGCATATGGACTATGGTCCTTTATCTGTGTGGTGGTTTGTTGGTATTACCAGGTTCGATTGGAGAGATTCCAGAGGCATGATCAAGTGTGAAGAATAGGATATAGTGGAGAAGCACATTATATGGTTCAGCATGACGTCTGGTTGGTGATTTGGAAGGAGCAGAATAATTGATGCTTTGAAGATAAAGAGAGATCAGTGGCTCATATCGAGTTTATTTCTTAGCCTACTATTCTTTTGGTTTCATGAGAGGTGTATCTAAGACTTTGCATTGAGAGCCTAGTGTAGGTTAGTAATTTTTTGGGATTCTCTTTCTATAGGTTGGGGTTGTGGTGTTATGGTGGCATCGGGGATTTCTACCATTATTCTGTATACTTCACATGGACTTGGCTTAACCCCCTTTTCCACTTGTAGTGGATATTCATTTACCTATAAACAATAAAAAGCAGAAGAGACGTATGCATCACTTGATTCATGAAGAGTCTCAAATGTTTCATAAAATTCCCCAGACTGACCTTTGTTTGGTTGGGAAAGATTGTAATTTATACATGGACTTTAGTAACTTTTTTTCTCTGTATGAACACTAATATGAAACTCACGAACTTTTACAATTATACCTCAGTAATGTAGTGATTAACAAAGTTTCAAATGTCAGCAGCTGGTAATTTTTTGCACATTTTATCGGATTAAACCACATGACTCTTATTGTATAAAAATAAAAAGATATAAGGTTAAAAATGAACTGCAATATTCTAAAGCCCCAGTCTCATCCTTCCTTTCCCCCCTTACCACCCACCTCTTCACACACGTCTATGTTGAAAGAAAAGCATTCGATGGACCTGACTAAGGCAAATAACAGATGATGAAAGTTCACAGGGAAGCCTGCTTCGGAGTTGATGCAAATTTAAAAAATTCTCTCCTTATTTGGGCTTTCTAGTCCTTGCAATTACATTTAGGAGACTTGGCATTAATCTGAGTGTAGGAAAGGGAATCATCAATCATGCTACCTATGTTGAAAGCAGTCGGCATATAAGCGTGGACCAGGATTCGCGTCTAAGCCTTTTGTAAGCTGCTCTTAATCTTAGTGGTTGGGATTAAAAAGATGAGTTCTTTAAATTACACAAATCTAAAATAAATAAGTTAAAGGCTGAAACATTTAATTGGAGAGAAATGGAGTGAGTTTTGGGGGTAAAGTGGGATTTTTAATGATTCCTTTATGTAGTAAACTTGGTATGATTGTGGTAATCAATTGAATTGTCTTTCATTGATTTGAATTTTGAAGAATATAGCTTGCTATGGTCCTTTTATCTTTTAGTTAATTGCGAACAATTATTTGAGAAAGGAAACTTATTAAATTTGTATTGAAGTGTTACATGTTCCATTTATATAATAAGTTTGTCTTTATCCATAATCATCATTTAATGTAAGACCTGACAAATGTCTTCCTATAATTTATTCTTCTATATTCTATCAAAGGTTTTGGAGGGAGGATGTTAAGATATTTTGGAAGTGTGCTATCATTCCTTGTTTTTTTGGATATTGACTGAGCATAATACTTGGATTTTTAAAGATAGCAATTTATCTTCCGTTGTTGCAAGGAAAGATCTTTTCTCTTGCTTCGTTTTGGGACTTTGCTGTCGGTGCCTTGTTAAGTTTATTTTTGAGTTTGGTCTTTGTAAAGATTGGAGCTGGCCTATTGTGAGTGTTTTATTTATTTATTTCCACTTATTGTAGGTTGGGTGGACTTCTTGTCTATGCTTTTAATCTCTCTTTTTGTTTGAAAATTCTTCTTTTATGTCCAGCTCAATGTCTTTTACCCCAAATTAGTTGTGGTAGGCAAATATTGTGCGCTTCCAAGCAGTAGACTGAATCCGTGGGTGAGATTCTCCTTTGCAAAATTAAAATTACACAAATAACTCCAAGAAGATGGTGAATCCTTGTTTTAAATTATCCTTTGCCAATATATTTGATTTTTTTTTCCTTCCTATTTTAGGCTGCTACAGTTGAGACTCTTTTGAAGGAATATTTAGGTTCATTAATTAGGGGTTGAGGATTAAAAAATGTAATCGTGGTAAGGTTAACAGTTTAGAAATAAGATTTATGGAAAGGGAAAAACTTGGCATTGCACTTGGATTTCCATATGCATTATACCTGCTTTTTTCAAATATGCATTTTAGCTGCCTGTGGCCTTGGACGCGGTTTTATGTTTCACATGATCCCCTGTTTTGGAAAAAGCATTCTTTGACCCAAAGGCATTTTTCCCCCATCCAAACCCCACTTTTCGTGTCCATGCACATCAAACAAGCAAACAAATTTGTGGCAGCCTTTACTTCAATTGCAGCGTAAGTGCACGCTTTTAATTGAAACTAGAAAAAGATAAATTCATAAAATGCACCTAAGAATGATGTTACCTTTCCAAATATTCTCTTATAATATATATATATATATATATATATATATATATATATATATATATATATATACTTTCCTTTAGATTTATTTAAAAAGATCAACTAATAGTAAGCATCGAAGTCCTTTGGTTACAAGACTCGAAATGCACCTCCTCAAGTCATACATGTTATTGTGTTACAACTTACAAAAGGTTTTGATAAAATAAAATAAATAGGTCTGACTCACAGAAGTCAAAAAGATGGAAAAAAGTGATTTAAAGAGTTTAAAGATTTGGTAATTGACTTTTATTTCGGTGGAAGATACGTTGCTAATTCGTTTTTGTGAGTTTGGAAGCAAGAGGAATGCCAAAATTTTATGGAAATGTGCCTTTTCTATTTTAAAGGGAATTTGGAACGAGTGTAATGCTAGATATTTTAAATAAAGTTGCTCATCTTTTAAGTTGTTGGGTGATAGAGTTATTATGCTTCTCCTTGTCTTTTGAATAGGGGATTTTAGAGGTATCCCTGTCCTTGATACAGACTGATTAGTGTAGAGATTGGAGAACTGCATTTTTTAAGTGCTATTTTAGTTTTGTTTTCTTTAGTTTGCTAGGAGCCTTCTTATTCCCCCATTTATTGTATTCTTTTTTTCTTATTAATAAAATTCGATCGAAGATATGTTGCTAATTCGTTTTTGTGGATTTGGAAGCAAGAGGAATGTCAAAATTTTATGGAAATGTGCCTTCTTTTCTATTTTAAAGGGAATTTGGAACGAGTATAATGCTAGATTGCTTAAATAAAGTTGCTCATCTTTTAAATTGTTGGGTGATAGAGTTATTATGCTTCTCTTTGTCTTTTGAATAGGGGATTTTAGAGGTATCATTGTCCTTGATACAGACTGATTAGTGTAGAGATTGGAGGACTGTAATTTTGAAGTGTTATTTTGGTTTTGTTTTCTTTAGTTTGCTGGGAGCCTTCTTGTTCCCTCATTTATTGTATTCTTTTTTTCTTATTAATAAAATTTAATTCTTTATCCAATAAAATAAAATAAAATTGTGGTTTCTTTTTTAAGAATGTATGTAAAGCTATAGAACTTTTTGGTTTTGCTCTGTGCGGTTCATATGATAGTTGACCATACACTCGTACACATAACATATTGGAGCTTGTATCAATGTCTCTCCAAAATACATATCATATCAACACACATACTTTTATTTATATATAATTTCAAAGATTAATGTCCTCATAAATCTTGTATAGATGCCTCTCTGCAATACATATCATATATACACACTCTCTCGCACACACATAGGGCTGTAAACCTGTAAACGGATATTTTCGGATGTGGATGCAGATACAGATATATCTGTATTCTAAAATAAATTTTAATACCCATATTCGTATCCATAATCAGATATATAATATGAAATATCCGTATTTGTATTCGTCAGCGTATCCGTAAAATATATAATATGAATAAATATATCAAATATCCGTATATCCGCTTCAAAATAAAATTTTAAAAGTTTCATTTTTTTAAATTCTTACACAATGTTTAATTAATAACCAAAAAAATATTTACTTAATCAAATAATAATTAGAAATGATGTATTATCAACCAAATAAAATAATAAAACTAGATATCATATCCATATGTATTTTTTTTATATCGTATATCATAATATAGTCATAAAAGATGCAAGTGATTTTAATACTATCGTATATTTATACCCATATTAAATGATAAATTTATATATATATATATATATATATATATATATATATATATGTATATACGGACATTAACTGTGACAAACCGAGAATTTAGAAAATTTTTAAAAATTTTAATTAATCGATTTAAGGTTCAATATTAGAACCTAGACAGAAAATAAGTGTACGCGTTTGATATTTTTGAGAAGGAATTTTGAGGATTTCAAAATTCTGTGAATGATTTAAATGAATTATTCAAGATTAAAGGAATACATGAATATGTTCTGTGTATATGTGTACAATATGTAGTTAAGGGTCAAGGGTTGACTAGATAAACAATATCTGTAACAAACCCTAGGTATATATTAAGAACGACAACGTTCGGTTAGAAAACCCTAGCGAATTATAAGGAACCCTAGAAACTGGTTCTGGAAAGCCTAATTTCAGTTCTGGGAATTTAAAAACCCTAATTCGGTGTATGAAACCCTAATCTGGGAACTTAAAGGATAATTATAATGCTTATGTGCTATTAATTATAATATTAATTAGGGTAAAGCTTAATTATTTAGCAAACCCTAATTTTAAATTTTTAAACCCTAGTTTCGAGATTAGAAACCCTAATTTATAATTAGGGAAAACCTAAGTGTAATTTAATAGTTTTAATGTTAATTAGGAAATATTAATCCTAATTTTCAAGTTTTTAGTAATTAGAAAATCCTAATCTAATTACGAAATCTAATTTCTAAATTAAAAAATTATTTTTCTATTAGAAACCCTAATTCGTGGGTTATAAACCCTAATGACAATTTTGACCCTAATTGCTAAATTAGCAATTTTAATTAGGAAATACTAATCCTAATTAGCAAGATTTAAATTATGATTAGGAAATTTTAATATAATTAGAAAATTCTAATTATAATTTAGAAATATTAATTTTCTAGTTTTGAAAACCTAATTTGGAAATCTTAGGAATTAAATTGCAAAGTTAAGGGTTAAAACCTAAACCCTAAGGGTTCAAATCCTAAACCCTAAGGGTTCCAAACTCTAAACCCTAAGAGTTGAATCAAAAGACAAGAATGCCATTAAAATAAAAATCAAAAAGACCATTTTACCCTTTTTGTATTTTATTAAGTTGGAGTGTAGATCTTGCAATATTTTGAGTTGTTGAACCACTCTACCAAATTTCACGTGACTTAAATAACAAAGAACAAATTTAAAATTTTGCGAGATCTTAACATTATATCACATTATATATAGATTATAAAGATAAAGAGAAGTCACTTTACTTCTCATATTTGCCAACCCTTTCTCTCTCTAGAATTTCGAGATATAGAGTGAGAGTAAGTGATAAGTGGAGATAATATCATATCTTAACAAGCCATAAACAGATCCCAAAGATCAGAAATCAAGATCAAGCTTCAAAGTGGTATATGTAAAACCCCAACTTTTTTTAATAAAGATGAATTTTCTATTAATTTTGAATATTATGGAGTGAAATTGATATAATAGTTGTGGGTAATATTTATAAATTTTGCAAAGTACGCAAGTTATATAATATTCGATTGGTTAGGGAATATTCGTTTTAACAGGAATATTAGTACAACGGCACAATCATTGGTGGACCCCTAACGGAATTATTGTTTGATTGAGAAAACGACAAAAATACTTTATGAAAATAACGGTAGGAAGTTTTACCGTTAATCTGTTGAAACACCCGTGTGTTAGTATGTCTGAATACGCTGGCGTGGTTGCAAAGTAGCACACCGGTATTGATTATTGATGCTTACGTGATAAGTCACTTAGTTTTGTTGGTATTATTAATGTAATAATACGTAAAAATCTTTTATATAAAATGTAATACTTTTATAAAGTTATTCTATAAATAGAATATATTATATTCTATTATGCATAGTGTTGCATAATTAATACATATAGTGTTTGCATAGTAAAATCTTTTATAAAGTTATTCGTTTTATTAAATTATAAATAGAATATATTATATTTTATTTAAAAGATTTTGCTTTAAATATGGACCGTCAGATTAAAGTAAATCAATCTGGACCGTTCAATGGATTAGTTACTATCATTCCATTTTCCTATAAATAGAAGCTCATTCCTTCATTATTTTCTTACGAATTCACTGAACTCTAGAGAGAGAAACTATAGAGAGAGACTATAGAGAGATAGAAGAAAAATATTCTGCTACTTAACTATTTTTATGTTCAGTTTCTTTTACGGTAAGAGGTGTTATTCTTTCTTATTCATGAAGAGAACTGTTGTTATTCCATTTCTTATTATTCTGTTGGAATAACCTGTATATGCGGTCTAACCTATACTTGGTGACATTCTTCTATTATTCCGTCTTTACTATTCTCATTGAAATATTACGTCATGCGTTTTCTGGGACTGATTCCGTCTTTTTATTATTACATTGGAATATCCTGTCTGCATGCGTTTCTGTTTGGACCGGTTCCGTCTTTATTATTATTACATTGGAATATCCTCATGCATGCGTTTTACGCCTCTGACTTGATTCCGCCCTTATTAGTATTCTCGCTGAATAACTTTATACATGGCGCAAGTACCAGCTTACGTGGTGATTTACATTGTTATTCCATTCTTTATTATACTCGGTTGGTTAAAGTTTTGACTTCTATACTCCATGAAATTAGTAGAATATCCTTGATATTTGCGCTTCATCCAGTATCTTTTCATGAAAATATTCTTCTGATCATTCTTGAATTTTACTCTACAAAGTAGTATCATGTTGACAATTTGGACATTAGTAATTCTTGGACAAATTAATTCTTGAACTTGTTTTACTGAATTCTTATATATTGTTATCATCCTCATGTTTATATTATGTTGAAAGTCATCTGTGGCCTGTAGTGCATAGATGGACTTGGTATGATTATGACCAAGTATTAATCGGTGTAATCATGACCGTAATGTTACAAATGATGTGGTAAAAGTCCTCATTGGCCCGTAGTGCATTGATGGACAGTTGTTGGCATAATCATGACCATTAATGAATACACAAATATTCTTGGCCCGTAGTGCATGGATAATTGTGGTCGTGATACTAAAGAATATCCTCGGTCCGTAGTAGTGTGGGTGATTCGATGATGTGGATTATTTATTAAAATTTGAGTCCCAAATATAATGATCTGCAAAACTTTTTTTAATCATAAAAGATAGTAGATTTTATTTTCTACTTGACTCTTTTAATGGATCGCTGCTTGTTCACCGCAGCTTAAACTTGATGTCTATTATATTTTATCGGTTTAACATTGTTGGAGACTAATGATAATTTATTCTCGCATTATCTTAGTCATAATATTTCTTCTTGGGCTAGTTGAGCTCACCCTTTCTTTCACTTGTTCTCTTTAGGAAATGAGAACATAGCGAGGGACTAGTCGGGGAACTGAGGAGTGACGGTCAGGAGGGATAACATTAGTAGTCCTCACTATTACGTGAAATAGTGTGTGTTAATAATTGTAATGAGGACTCCTTTTGAGTTTGTATAATCTCTAGTAGACAATAATTGTATTCAAACTCATACCATGTTTTGTCGTATTGTACCTGCAGTTGTATTAGTAAGTTGTATTTGAATTTTGTACCATGTATCTGATGACCCAAGATGGGTGATGTATACCTAATTTTGGGGGCGTCACAATATAAACCCTAATTTTTGTAAATCTTGTGTTTTGATGTTAGTTGTTGGTTAGATATGTGTTAGAAGGTGCCTTTTAGAGATCTGGGTTGTTGGATCATGGATCCATAACATCTAGAGGCTTGAATCTAAAGATTTCAAAAATCTGGAAATGTTGAAAATGATGGCCTGACAGCCATATGTCAGGGCCTGTAAATCCTTCTCTGTTTTTGCTTTGTGTTGTTTTATGTTATAAATGTGTTCTATGTCACGAGGACTTTGATCTGAAACTATAAACATGGCCAGATCATGAGTAGATTGAGAGATATGAGCTGTCAAACTGCGTTGACCGGTCATGGAGACTGAGTTTCTGGGCAACCCAGAAACCTAGATCTCGTCTGACAACGTTTTCTGAGTCTTTGATCTTGCCGTATGTTAATGTATTTGGTCCAGTTGTTTTATGGTTGAAGTCTGACATGAAGACTACATGATGAAGTCGTTAGTTCACTCAGATCCTTGTCAGAATCGTAAATATTTATGGTCAAAGTATAGTTGACCATTCTGCCTGATGAACAATCTGGGTAACCCAGAATCTTTATAAACCATTTTTCTGTCAGAACTTTGACCATCCTTAATCGCTTGGTGTTATGTTATTAGATTGGTTTGACGCATTATACTTGTACCCTGACATATGGAATACATAGTGGAACCTTTACATCACATAAACAATACTTGGAAATCAAAGATTAAAAGCTTCAAAGTAGCACCTTTCGTACTGTAAGAACAGGTCTGACATCAAATTCGAAGGCCTTTATTTTACTGATTTGTTGTGGATTGGCCTGGATCTTTGTTGATAGTTATAGTATTACACTTATACTATAATTATAACACTTAATCCAGTCCAGAAATCATTAAGAACACGGTTTAAATGTTGGTCAAACTAGGCACCCAGATGGCGGCTATCGTTTACGGCTGACTCAAACAGAAGTTTCAAGAACACCTATAGCGGCAGATTACGTCAGCTATAGAATACTTTTAGTGACAATTATTTTCGGAAAATAGATTAATTAATTAAATAAATAGAAAAAAATAGTTTTTAATTATTAAAAATATAAAATAAATTTCGAAAAATTATTTTAAAATCTGAAAAATAGTTTTAAATTATTTTGAGTATATTTCATAAATATTTAATATTTTTTGGAATATAAATGGTATTTAATTTATTTAATTATAATATTAAATAAATTATTTAAAAATAATTTTAATACATGAAAAATCATGAAAATAATATTATGGTATAAGAAAATATTTAAAGATATATTCAAAGACTTTTAATATTTTGTGATGAATTTCATTAATTAATCAATATTAATGATAATTAGTTTATTTAATAAATATATTAAATAAATTATGAAAAAATATAATTAATGTTTTATAAATCATATAAAAATGATTTAAGTGTTATAAAAATATTATAAGTTATAAAATATAACTTTTGATATTTTGTCATGAAAATATTAATATTTTAATATTAAAAGCAATTATCTGGATAATGAATTTAACGGTTTAAAAATCATATAAAGTAGATTTTAAAGTATTAAAAATACTTTGTGATATTATAAATATATTATAAAATTATGATGATGTATCTCATTAATATTTGATAATAGATAAATATTAATGACAAAAGAATTATGTGGTATTTAATTCATTTAAATACGATATTAATGATTGAAAATTCATGATAAATAGTAATAATTATTTAAAAATTATTACGAGCTTATGAATATTATTTTGACTAATATTAAAATTATCTGAGATAATTGTTAAGTGTTTAGGCAGAGTTTAATTGAACTTAAACTCGAGTATTGTCCGACTAGACCGTCGGGATGATAGAATTGTGTCAGTTTCAACTCAGACTGCAATAGTTTGACTTGATACCGAGTCTTATATGTGTTATAAACTGATAGTGTTATGTGCTTAGGTTATTCTATGTATATCTATATATATAATAGTATTATATTATGATAATATTATTCTAATATTGGAGATCTATATTACTAATATTAGGTCTTCAGATACATCGTTATAAATTGCGTAGCGGTAATCAACGGTTCATGCAAGTTTTTACTTGAACTCTACTAAGAGTTGTTTCATTCAGATATGCTTATAGATAATCATTGCTGATTGCCATTGTAGAATTGTACTATGTACATATTGCATGTATAAGTCAGGTATGAAAGACTGATCACCTTCATTACCATTCGGTTCAGATATATTTGTTCATGTTAAATACTTGTTCTGTCATAAAATTTGTTCCTGCTAGTTCGCAATTATATTGTTGAATTTAGCCAGCTTATTATTCAGATTCTTTCAATCATGATATATCGTTAAATTATTGAACTTAAATTTGCTGGGCAACTTTTATGCTCACCCTTGCTATATCATGATAAACATTACAGATTAAGACGAATACGTCGGATACAAGGAAAGGTCAAAGACGGTTCCAGCTTTAGTTTACGTGTGCGATTAGATTTGTAATAGTATTGTATGATGATAATGTTATTGTAAGTCAAAAAAGTTATGAATTGTGTATTAAGTTAAGGTTACTCGACCTTGGGGAATAGTGTGTAATGTTTAATGTATAAACAATTTATATTTATATCTTCCGCAAAAATAGTAATAGTTGTATAGAATGATCGAACCGGATCCGCGGTGATTCGGGGCCCTCACATTAACGGATACAAATATGCATATATTTGTATACGCAACTGGCAAACTTCTATTTACATATACATACCCTTTTATACATAACCTTTTATACATAACTTAATTAGGTTTTAGATGCTCATAAGTATATATAGGTTGAAGAGTGTCAAGACTTGGGAATCTAATGGCATTTCTATTATATAGCAATAGTATAGTAGCTGTTTTAATAGTTATCCTATAGCAATATTTTACATGAGAATCAGTAGTGAAGGATAAGAGACGTTGTAGGTTAGTAGTGTTTCTTTGTAAGACTGTATAAATAGTAGAAGAGGCAGCTGTTTAATTAGTGGATATTATGATGAAATGACACTTGAGAAAACTATCGCTGACTCTCTATCACAAGTTCTTCCTTGTGCTCTTCTCATCTAAACTCCATTTCCTTTTCACTGAAATCTGTTTGAACCATCTAATTCTTTGCTATTTCTCAAATAATTATTCTGTTTCTGATCTCGATTCTCTCTGATTTCTCATCTCCTTTCTAAACTACCCAATGTTTGTGTTAAAACCATTGAGGGTCGTAAAAGTTGGTATCAGAGCATCGTTCCTAGGCCACCTTCATCTTCTTTGAATCTCCTCAAATAATATCTAAAACTCAAATGAAACACTGTTTATGCACTGTTCATTATCGTCATCACATACAACCTTTTCAATTTATACTCTAACCCCCCTTCTTCTGAGATTCTCTTCTCAATATTATCACAAACAACTCGGATAAAACTCGTTAACTATACAGAAGCAGCAATTAGCACAGAAAATGGAGAAAAATATCAATTCTGATACTATGTTTTTGAGCATAGCCTGCAACTAAAGCTATCAATCACCTTCTGTGATTATTTGTGGTACATTTTAATCCTATACTACTCGCCCATGTTCATTCATACAAGCCCAATCCTTTATTTGCATTTAAGCATTTCATTCACATAGCTTTGAATCTAGATTTCTCTCAAACTCTCACTGTAGGCAATTTTCTCAGTTTTTCTTTGATTACTCTGCTTCGATCTGTGTTAATTAACAACTTATTTGTGTCAGTTTAGTCTTTTATTAGCATATTACATCTTTCAATTAGTATTTTAATGTACAAACTTCATTTAATCAACATCAAATAGTTTTTTTTATTAGCGTTTAGATTTGATTGTTCATGTTTTAAAAAATTACCTAGTCATCATTCAACATTGCAAGCATCATCTAACTATTAAACACTCTTGGTTCTAGTGTCGTTTCGCTATAATTTTTCATTCTGATTTTAAACATTTTTTACTAAATTTCAGTATCAACACTTGATTAATTCCTTATTAATCCTAGTGTTAACACTGATAATTGATCACTGATGTGCTTTATCTTCAATTTAGTGCTCAATTACTCAAAGATTTCTCTAAGCTTTAAGCTAGATAGATCTGTGTTTCCATTTACACTCGGATAGTCAAATTGTCCGGTTATATCCATTTCTACCTTATACAACTGCTCAAGCTCAATGACTGTGAATTCTCAATTTCTAAAGTCTTCATTTTAACATCTAGAGAGCATAACAGGACCTTCAAATCCTAGCTTAGAGCAACAAGTTACAGCAGACCTTTTTGAGTTATAGAGAGTACATTGATGAAACCCCAAGAGAATTGATGGAAAACTGGATTACTTCATGGATTATATTATATGGCAGAGTTGTTGAGAAAAAAAAATACTCCGAAGTTGAAGAGAATTTGGCAACTAGAGTTTCCAGCGGTTTGTATAAGGTTGAAAATGAGGAAGACTTCCAAGGCAGGTTCAGGTATGTAACTTAGAAAATGTTTACGAGGGTAGTCTACATCCTTATGAGTGTACACCACTACTTGATGGAGAACCACAGAATGAGGAAGCTATTAAATTTAAGAAGAATATCCCAAGTATGATGGAGCAACAATGAAGGATGAAGAACCAGAAGTAAAAGAAAGAGAGAGTCAATTCCTAATGAGACTTCCCTTACATAGGGAATATTGGTTGTTGCAGCTCTTCATTGTACTAGGAAAACAGAGGAAATAAGGAATGAGTTAAAAGAGGACTGTAATACTCTCGAGGTGGACCTGTCTGAAAGTCTTAAGGGCAGGGAAAGGTCAAAATTCACAGGTAGACAACTTCTTCCCCCTAGAGTTGTTCGTTACTTCTAATACTTCTTCCATCTGGTGGTAATGAGATGGTTTGCTGACAAAACTAGATGTCTTAATAATTTCAGTTTGCTTTTGTTGCTTTAGGAGTCATTCGGAATTCATCTGTATCTGGGAAATAAAATAGCTCACTACCTATTGCTATGGGTTTCCTGGGCTGCATCTGGCCTGCATACTCGTTTCTATAAGATGATTGACATTCCAAATTTGGAATCTCTATTGTGTAGAACAACTGTTATGACTCATAAATTCTTGGTAGAACTGTCTAACTGAAGGGGAGTTGAGCTGCAAATAATATTTTTGACCCTCCTTGGGCTAGTACATTATTTCTCTTATTCTTACTAGAATTAAGTGGTCTCTTGAAAGTAGTTTGCTAATGCTAAAAGCTGTGGAAATTGCCAAGGAAGGTCAATGCTTAGGGGAAACTTTTTACAGAAGAAGTCAGAGGTTTGTTATTGCAGCCTACACAGCTCATTCGTTATGCTCGATAAAAGGAATTAGGGAAGCTCCTCTAATAGAAAAATCTTGGATGGAAAAAATACTTCTAAGATTGTTATTGTTGTTGTACTACTGCTACTACTCCTACTCTCTTTGTTCCACAATATTTCACCTTGATTTCTTTGTTACGCCATTATTTCTCCTTGATTTCTCCATTATACCGTTATTTTCTTCTGTTACGTTGAAAATTCGCCTATACACAACTTTACATTGATAATGCTTTATATTACAATTTGTGACTTGTTATTGTATCGGTGAGTAAGGAAACCAAACCGAGATGCCAAGACTTCGGCAACTCGGCCGATACTTTGAACCAAGTGCAATATTCAGGAATTCCTGACGGTATCAAGCTGGAACAAGTGAATCTTTTATTAGAGGGAAAGATGGGGAAGAGGGTTCATTCCTGACAATCTCATGCTGATCCGTTGATGAAGTTAGGTTCTAACTCGAGTAGGGAGAGGAGGATCTTTGTTGGAAGGGATACAATTAACTCAAAGGATGGTTTCATTCATACAAGGAAAGAATTCTAGGTGTTAGAAGATTGGAAGCAGCCTCTCTTGTTTAACCTTAAGCATGAAGCAGGGCATAGAGAAGCTTCTGTTAAAGTCAGCCAAAGGCTCAAGGATTTTTTCTTTTCTTTTTTCCTGAAAAGAACGGACACATCCTCATTAATTATGTGGCTTCAATCGATAAGTCTCAGCATCTCCAAGTAAGCACGCACACAAGTAGTCTACAACAGAACTCAGTTCAAAATACTGTGGATGTAGCACTTCAGCAATGACATTTTTGAATTTCAGAAGTAAAAGATGTTGTCCAAAAAGAAGAGCCAGCTTTCTAGTGTCTCTTAGTGGTCATTATCCAATTGGAAGTTAAAAGGTAATTGCTTCTACTATAATATATTTCCTTGTTTCAGCACAGGAAACCACCATGTTAAGACATGTGTTAATATTGTTTGGGTTACAAGTTTTGTGTTTGGAATTTAAAGGAGTAGACAAGAAGCGAACATCCAGAATTTCAAGTGCCTCAGTGAAGTTGGTTGCAGTGTTGGATGAAGTTGGGGAAAAGTTTAAAGGAGCTATGAAGGTAACAATTATAGTAGTGGTATTTCATGAGGGTACAAAACTTGACTTGGAGATCTTAAGAGGCATGGGAATGCTACAAAGTTACAGACTGATGAGTGCAAACTGCCACTTATGCAGAGAAATACCTCTCCTATAATTTAAAATGCTTCAGAAGAGCATGACAAGCTCAAGAGAACAATGAAGGCCATGCAAGAAGTCACTAGTCAGCCTAACACAAAACATTGAGAAGAGCACAAAGGGATGAGCAGGGTTCAAGAAATTTTGATGCAAATATTTGTTATGGAAAATTTCCATCACATAAGCTCCTATGCTTATTATTTGATACTGGATGGAGGACTGACCATTTTGAGTGTTCATAACCCAAACCAAACCGTACAATTCGACCAAACCAATTAGTTTTGGCTGGGTTTTATAAGTTAATTCGTTTGGTTTCATATTTTTATAAATCGATCAGTATTGGTTTGGGTTAACCATTAGACTAAACCGAGCAACTCGAACCAAACCGAATGCATAAAGAATAGATAAATATAATATACTACATCCGTTTCAAATTATAAGATCATTATTGACTTTTCAAAAGTCAAGAAATTGACATAAATTCATGTAGTTTATATCAATACAATTATGAATATCATAAACTATCTAAAAAGTACTACTAGTTGTAAGAGTTATCGTTTTCAAAATATTAACTTTCTAAAGTCAATTTGCAACATTTTCACACTCAAAATTTACATAAATTCATTTAGTTTATGTCAATACAATTATGAATATCATAAACTATCTAAAAAGTAGTACTAGTTGTAAGAATTATTGTTTTCAAAACTGAAATATTCATGTCAATTTTAATTTTGAAAATGTCTCAAATTGACTTTTAGAAAGTTAATATTGATCTTATAATTCAGAGCGGAGGGAGTATTTTATGTAATTTCTACTACTAAACTTCGTATTTAACTCTAAATAGATTTCTATAATCTTAAGCAATCATCAATAACAAATATTGCAAAGTTTAGGAACTATAATAATTGTTATTTTATCTCTATTGTGATGCGGGACAGTGGGATGATAATAAATATTGGTTTCTTAATATCATATAAAATAAATAAATTAGCATCTATTAACAAAAGTTCAAACCGAATAACCAAACCCAACCCAAACTTTTAATGAATGTTTTGGTCTGGGTTGGGTTATATATATGTAACGGTTTGGTTTGGGTTTGTATTTTTTTAAATTGATGACATTGGTTTGGTTTTAATAAATACGCCTAAACTGACCGATGTACACCCTACTACCCATCCATGAGGACATGGGATGTTTTGAGGGGGGAGAAATGCCAAGACCATGTAGTCTAAGGGCATTTATAGTTCTCTAAGAAGTAAGGATACGGGTGCGTGATACGAAGATACGAGGGTTTGTCAAATTTTTAGAAAATATGGATTTGGGTGCGGGTGATACAACACATTCAATATTAAGGAAATATATAATTATAAATTTGATAAAAATTTAACAAAATAAAAATTAGTATAATATAAACTAGTGAACAAAAACAGTAATTATATTAGTTTATTTATTATTACTTATGTGTTAGTTATAAAATATTTATATATTCTTTCCATTTTGAAATATAATATTAAGTTTGACTTTTGAAAGTCAATTTGACAAGGTTTCAAATTCCAAATCAATACATTTTTACTCAATTTTTGTAAATAGGATTATGAATATTCTATATTGTAAACTATCTACAAAGTATTGCGAATAACAAATTTAAATAAGTTGCATCAATTTTGATTTATAAAATGTATTAATTTGTCTTCAAAAAGTCAAACTTGATACTGTATTTTGGGACAGAGGGAGTAAATTATTTGCTGCAGTTTTAATATACTCCAGTGATACATTTTTGCATTGTTCTAAAAGTCGCTAATCGGTCCCATGTCGGTTGGCTACCGACTAGCGACTAGGGGATTAATCGGCTAGTCGGATTTTCAATTTTTTTAAAAAATATATATATTCTCCTTCCTCTTTCATAAGTTTTGAATAAGTAGAATAACATAAGTAACACAAATCATCAAATAAAAACATGGAAACTAAGTAAAACCAAATAGTTCGACGCTCTAAGTTCAAAACTTGAAAACAAATTAACCAAATGAAACTAAGTAGCACAAAATCAATAGTAAATCACTCCTCTTCCTCTTCTCCATATCCCTCAAGACTTGCTCTCCATCGGACTCAAACTCATAATTCTCATCTTCCTCTTCGTTGTCATCATTTTCTGACACAAACTCGTCTTCATCTAGTTCTCGCACATTTCTATCACTTCTTCTAGGTAGAAGGACCTCATCCGCTCCCATAGCTTCCCCAACCATATCCCATGCAAGTCCCGAACCCGGCTCAACTTCATCGTCACCACCTTCAACAATCCATCCTTGTGCATTTGTTGCTTCACTAGTAATTAAGACATCCTTCTCCTTTACCCTTCTTTTCTTGTTGACAAGTTTGACATTGAATTGGACATACACTAGGTTGTTCAACCTTGTTGCATCAAGTCTATTCCTTTTCTTCGTATGTATCTATACATTAAAGAAAATTCTCAAGTTAATAATTCTCGTACCCTTATTAAAAAATTACAACATATAATAAAGAGAGGGAATATGTACTTACTCCCTCAAAAGTGCTCCAATTTCTCTCACACCCGGATGAACTCGAAGTCAATGAGAGAATTCTAATGGCCATTTTTTTCAAGTTGGGTGTATGATTGCCATAGTTAGACCACCATCCAACTAATCATGAAAGAAGCACAATTCAATGAGTAATTTAGTACTAACTATAAGTTACTTGATTGGGAAAAAAAAAAACTAAGTTACTAACTAAGAAAAGAAAACTAGAAAAGTAATTACTAAGTTACCCGGATCATAAGTCTCATTGTTCTCCTCACATCCCTTTGCGGCCAATGGTCTACCAAATCCACCCTCTTTGTTCTTGTACTTCAACAACTCTTTATTGATAACCTCATTTTGAACTTCAAAATCATCGAGGAAGAAAGATTCAACACAAGTAAAAACACCATCCATGATAATTGGATCATCTTTCATGGTAGGATCGTTGAAGAGGTAAAATGGATTCAAAAAAGTAAGTCAAAAATCAAATCTGATGGACTATCAATGACCTAAGCTTTTTGTGTCAATGACTTGTAGTATTGGCCGGTAGTTACCCTCATTTTGTTTGTATGCCTCTTTGATATCTTCTTTCGCTTTCTTGAGCTCTCCATACACAAAGCCCATTGAGGGCTTCCAATCCCCATCAACAAGACGAAGAACCATCACTAATGGAGCAAACACTTTCAAGCAAAGAGTTACACTATTCCAAAACGCCGTACTCATCACCGTAGCAAATGCGGCTTTCCCCTTTGCGGTCTTCACCCATGGAAGAGCTCCCCATTCATTGGTAGTACACATCATCTTCAACTCTTGTTTCTTCTCCATCATACTTTGCATTGTCAAGAAGGCGGTTGCAAATCTAGTAACACCCGGCTTCACTATGTCTCTCTTTTTTTGTATGTTTTCTCATCAATGCCAATGTTCTATGATGACCATAAATAAATATAGTGAACTTCTTTGCCCTTTCAATAGTGTCTTTGAACTTTTGTTGCTTTCCAATCCCTTCAAGCATGAGGTTTATTGTGTGGGTTGCACATGAGGTCCAAAACATATGTGGTCTCTTGGCCTTCACAATGCAATGCCGCCACGCCGTATATATTAGAGGCATTGCCGTGACTACTTGGATTACATTTTGTGCCCCAACTTCATCAATGCACTTGTCAACATAGCCAAATATATATTCAATAGTAATGCGACACACTTCGAATCTTCCTTAGAAGAAAGAAAACAAGTCTCACCCTCTGATTAACACATAAATTCATGATGCTTCTTCTTTTTCGGTTCGGTCCAAGCATCGGTCATGTTAGAGCATCCCGTTGAAGCCCACTCTTCTTCTTGTTTCTTGAGTGATTGTTTGGTTCTCTCCACCTCCTCCTTCAACAACGGCTCCCTTAATTGGTATTGACTTGGGGGTTGGAAGCCTTGGCCAAATATACCCACCTTCTCAACAAAGCGTTTAAAGCTATCATTGTCGATAGCATGAAATGGAATCTGAAGCCCAGACATCCATCGAGCCAAGTACCTATTCACATCATGAGTTCTCTCTTTCCAAAGTGCATCATTAATGTTTTGTTGTCGCATCTTCTTACTTGCACTCAAATCCGGATTGATGGCCCTTGCATATCTATCTATGGGACCAAGATAATGGGGCCTCTTCCTTGACCCTAAAACTTCAGCTTCTTCGTCTTTATTTCCTTCTGGAATTGCCTCCACTTCCACTTCCGCTCTAACATTCACGTCATCTATCCTCTTGTCTCTCTTTTTAGTTACTGCCTTGTCAAGTGCCATCTTACACTTTTATTTATCTTCCTTGGTTGACTTGGGGCATGATGCTACATTTCCCTTGATATTTGCTATGTGTTGTTTCAATCTATAAACTCCTCCACCATACTCTTTGTCACACAATTTGCATCTCCAACGATCCTTGTTCTTAGGATTTACAAGGAAGCCATATTCCCATCCAATATCATCTGAAGCTCTTTTTAATACTGAACACTCAGAAGTATTAGAGGTTGCCGAAGACAAAGATGGTGATTGAGCCATTGATAGTGATATTATACCTATGCATAAAAATATAAAATCAGTCATTTCTCCAAACCCCAGTCAGATTTTAATAATTTAATTTATAACTAAAGTTGAAAAATTTTAAAATTTAAAATGAAATATTACAATTAACTAAAAAAAAATCAACTAATTCAATTTATCCAACCTTTTCTTTAATGCCCACTAAGGAACTAATTAACTAAAACCAAAAAAAAAAAATCAGTATTTGTATTTGTAAACTCTTAAGCCTTATAAGCCTTATTTGTAAACTGTTAAGCCTTATAGAGAAACTGAGAGAGAGACGAGTCCTGAAAAGACACGAGTAGCGATCGGCGTAAAGCGAAAGCGGCGAAGAAGTCAAGGCGTCGTCGAGAAGAAGGCGAGACGAAGCGAGAAGGAGTCGTGACGCAGAGAGGCGTCGTCGCTCGCCATCGAAGGAAGAAGAAGCAGTAGTGTCGTCGTCAGTCAGGTGAGAAGGAGTCGGCGTCGTCGGTCGAAGGAAGAAGAAGCAGTCGTCGTTCGATTTTTTTCGTAAGAAGAAGAAGCAGCAGTCAGCAGAGGAGGTAAGGTTTAAAAGTTATAAACAAAAACCATAAATTACACTATGGCCCCAAACATTTCATATGTTTTGGTTTTTTACCTTGATATGTTCCGATTTGTTCCGATTTGCCTCGACTTTACCGACTAGTCGCCGACTTGATCCTGACTAAGTCGGTCAACGACTAAATCAACTGACTAGGGCCTGGTCGACTCGGCGAGCCTCCGACCCCGACCTAGTCGCCGACTAGTCGGCCGACTAGGCCGACTTTTAGAACACTGATTTTTTTGTTGTATATATAATATAGGATAAAAGTTATGTTATATTGTATGTATAATATTGTACTACTTCCTACCATGAAATCTTTATACTATATTCAAGTGCTTCTGGCATGAATCACATGGGTCACTTTTAATGCCTAGTTTTACTGAATAAGTCATATATAACGCTACAAGTCACTAGTTAAGGGCAGTAAGAATGAGACGATGTACTCGTCGATTGGAAGGGCAAGGGGTAAAACAGCATCTCTTGATGATCAGAAAGGGTAAGGGGGATGGTTTTCGCTATATTGCCGGGTTCAGATGGTCCTTCGATGAAACTATGTTGTTTCATGGAGAGTTTCTGAAACTTTTGAATACTTGTGTGGACTTCTTTTGTTTGCACTTGGGTTCAAGTTCGTTACTACAACGTTTTATGGATTTTAATCGAAGACTTTCATACCTTTATTTACTTCCATGTATGTTTGCAATGTTATTTCTATGGAGCTGTTGTTGCATAGGTGGTTCTTTCTTCTTAAGTTATTGTTGGTGGTTGTTGTAGTATACTGTTCAACAATCTGTTGACAAACATTTGCATGTAAGAAGTAAATGTGAGAAGAAAATATACCAGTTATTTTTTTCCTTTTCTTTCACCGTCTTATTGATGATTGGTACCATAAATGCATTTCTGTAAGCTTTAATCTCTGTAAATAAACTAGTTAAGGTAGTTTTTGTCAGCTAGGGTAGCTCTTTGACCTTTTTCTTTCAAAATATTAACACCCATATCCTCATCAGTGTTGACTTATTGTTAAGAAGATTATTGACCAAAATTGGTCCCTGAAAGTGAGGCAATAATTTGGCTCAGTCAACTAGATAAGATGAACGTACATTTACTTGATGAGTTTTTGGGTAAGAAAAAGTATAATAAACTTGTGAAGGGTTTGAAAAGGAAATGATGGGAAAGTAACTTTCCCCAGCTTTTTTGTTAGTGAGTTTGACAAGGAAAATATAGTAAATTTGGGATACCAGATATGGTTGTAAAGTTTTTTTTCTTGATATGTTGTTGATATGGGTTATTAGTGATTAAAGGAAAGTTAATTAAATTCACTTTCCTTTCCTTGCAAGAGGAATATTTTACTGGAATGTTGGGGGAAATATTCTTTAGGTTATGCAACTTAAAAAATCTTACAAACATGGGATTTCCAAGGAAAGTTGAGTTTAGAGTATTGGCTTTTACTGATGTTCATAGGATTTGGTGGCTAGCCCTTCAATGGGAATTTGGTTTGCCATTTCTTGTATCTTGTTGGACGAATCACTGTCCTCCCTTTTTGTAATCCATTTTCATCTTTTTTCCAAACAAAATAACTAATAATTACACTACCCAACGATTTTGTAGACTTTCATATGAATAAAACAGTTTGTTGGAGCTCATTTGTAATTTGGAGTGCAACACTTAATTAATCACAGAGAACCTTTCTCACAAGCAGCTTTGAATTTAATTATTGTATAATTTGGAGAAAACAATTATTTAGTGTTTAGAAAACTTTAATCACATTGTTCATATTAAGATTTTAAATATCTTTTGGCTTAATAATTATTTTTAATGTATGTAAAAATGTTTAAAATGATTCCTTTTGTTGCAGTGGATTTTGAGGTTGATGGTGATCTTAATGGTGAGGTATTGGGGGATTCCATTTATGTGGAAGGCAGGACAGGTGATGGAAATGAAATGGAAGGAAGTTCTGATGAAGGTGCATTCCAACATGTCCTTGATGTTAAAGTAGATCAAGATCTCTCTGGAAGGGAATTAATTCCTCAAGATGAGACCCAAGCAAGAAATAGTTCAGCTTCAGAGGAGGAACCCTATGTGGGTCAGGAGTTTGAATCTGAGGCAGCTGCACATGCCTTTTATAATGGATATGCGACTAGATTGGGTTTCATCATCCGTGTGAGCAAACTCTCTCTCGTTCAAGGCGTGATGGAACTGCCATTGGTCGGGCTCTTGTTTGCAACAAAGAGGGTTTTAGAATGCCTGACAAGCGTGAAAAAAGATAGTGCGACAAAAAGGCAGAAACAAGGGTTGGTTGCAGAGCAATGATTTTAGTTAGAAAAGTAAGCTCTGGTAAATGGGTTGTTACTAAATTCGTAAAGGAGCACACTCATCCTTTGACTCCTGGCAAAGGTCGTAGGGATTTAATATATGATCAATATCCGGTTAGTTTTGCTTCTTCTTTACTTAAGTTTTTTGCAGTCATTGTATTCTCTTATATTTTTTTCATTAACTTCAACTTACTTTCTCAAATAACTATGCTAACTATCTATAAAGCATTTTTGGTTTACCACAATACCTATAGTAATTAAGGTGGAGGTTTGAGAACTTAGCTAGAGCTCTCGAGGCACTTCATTTTCCTTTTGATGTCTTGGTGTGAATCTTAAGAGCACTATTATTGTGAAGATTTCAGAAGTAAATGGCAATAGCATGCCTTAATATAACATCAAATATATATATATATTGTTTTGGTAAGTAAGGTATTTAATATAAACAAAACACAAGACCCAAATGTGATGGCCTCTCCCTTTACTGTGCTTATTCACAATTTCAAGAATCAAGGCTATCTAGTAGCAAAATCAGCAGGCTGTTTCATAGAAAATATGAGTTTCTCGTAGGTTCACCACCTATTTCCTCGCTTTGGCTCCTACCCAAGTTCCTCCCTAGTCCCTTAGGATTGAAATGTAATAGTATAGGTTGTTCAAAAAATATAAACAGGACATCAACAAATATTGAATTTTGGGAACTCATTATGATGGGTCAATTTAGGATAAAATTCAATTTTATAGGATAATTATATTGAAACTTGCCCAAGTTAATTTTTAGGAATAATTCTCTTTGCTGCTGTGAAATGCACCCAAGATAGTAGTTTTCCTTTTTATTTTGGGTTGCTATGGTTGAGACTCTTTTGAAGAAATGATTAAGCTCATTAATTAAGATTTTAAGGATAGAAAAATTGTGAAAGTGTTGAACAATACTTCATATCTTGGTATTAGGGTTAGAAGTGTAGAAAATAGGAAGTGTAGAAAAGACAAAACTTGGAATCATACCTAGATTTCCATATGCATTGTACCTGGTTTGAAAATTGGATTGTAGCACCCTCTGGTTTAGGCACAAACGTGGTTGTATGCCATGACTAATTCCTTCTGATACCTTCTTGTGCAAAAAACACTTTATAACCATGTGTTGGTTTTTGACTGAACACTATTTTTAGTGGTTTTGTTAGAAATGCTAAGTGCACCTAAATTGTGTACCAGCTGATGTGTAAAATACCTTGAAATTAATTGCAAATTTACGTCCCATCTTTTTAATGACTTGAAGAAGAATGTAATTTGTCACATTAACAAATGGGTCTATGTAGAATTGATCTGCTTATTCTATTCTTTTTTCCCCCACCAATCCAAACCCCATTCAGCATTCATTTTGTCCATGACCACCAAACCAACAAACATCTCTATAGCAGCCTTTCCATCCGTTGCAGCTCAATCACATTTTTTAAATGATATTAGAAAGAGAAAATCCATAGCTGCTCAAATACTCATACGAGGGTTCATGGTCCACGACATCATTTGCTTTTCTTGATTCTCTGAACAGTCTTCTAACATGCACACCTACATATGGATACCTCTCTCCAAAATTCTTACTCAGACATTACCTATGTTTATATATATATATATATATATATATATATATTTATATATAACAAGATCAAATGTACATTTATTTAACAAGAACATTTCTTTATTTTTATTTTTTGATGTTTGATCCGGCATCCACCACCCTTAGGGTGTACCGGATAAACTCTGTTAGATGCATGCAATACCCCACCAACTACACACAACGGTAATCTTATAGTAAACTATGTGTGGGTAGCCCTAAGAAGATTATTGCCTTTGTGAAGTATTGAACTTATGATTTATGCCTTTTCTTCTTTGCAATACATATGTCAATTGATGATGCATGCAGTGGTTCTTTCTGTTGATGACTCCAAAATTAGCCTGGAGGTTCATAGTTATCAAATTGCGAATCATAATGTATTGAAAATCCCCAAAGCATGAATTTTTAATTATGTATCATATCGTGAATCTTACAATAAGATATTAAAGAAATACAAAAACAGAATAGTTATATATCTATATTGGAAATAGAGATGCAGTTTATTGGACAATAAAACGTATCAATTTAAACTTAATGCTAAAGTAGTCGAATAAACCTACTAACTTTAATTATTCAAATTATAGCTTGAAGACTTTAAACTAGAGGCTTAACTGTTAGTCAATATTATTTAAGTAATATTTATAAAAGAACAATCGGGAAAAAATTGAACTTACCTTTAACTATACAAGCATAAAACAAAAGTGAAATTACGCACCAAGCTGCAAAGTGGAGTGCAAAAGTCAACTGCAAAGATATGTATCAATGTCTCCGTGTGGGAAAGAGGTTAAAAAAAAGATCGTGGAGAGAAATTCTTTAAATGAATATAAGATACGTTAAAAAGCATTTTATGACATACTATTGAATTAATGAACACCTATAAATCTTATACCGTAAAAGAAATGCTTTTAATATGTTATTTAACTCTTATCACGTTCTTCTCTAACTAAAAAACTTATAGTTATCAAATCTTAAATCCGTCTGATACGTTGTGACGTATCATAAGATAGGACTCATTTTAAGATACACTAATTATATCTTATCAAATTGTTCTTTTATGTAAGATACTGGCAATATTATAAGGGGTTCAAAATGGAATCCCAAATTGTCTCCCTAATATACGTGTTGTTATTACATTATTTGTTCAACATCATGGTGAACTATATACAATAAATGTAGATATTGAATAACCAATGTAATAATGACATGTGTATTTTTGACGCAAAATTTAGTATTCATATGGGACACTAATGTAGGACAACTGGCTTTGGAGTTTGAAGAAGAGTTAGATAGGAAACAGGGAAGGAGGTCTGGTATGAGGAAACGACTATAATTTCCGAAGAACTGAAGCTGTTCTCGAAGAGCTGGTTTCGATCGACTTCGGGAGAGCTGTTCGGGTTCGAAAATAGCGTTATGGCTCGGAAGGCTGGATTGATTTTATTATTTTAATTATTTCTAGTTTAGGTAGAATTCGTTTAAGGTAATAGTGTTCTAACAAATCTTTATAATATTACGTAATTAAATTGTTCCTTATTAGGACTTTGTTACCATAATAATTAGTTAACTATTAGGAGTTTATTTCCATAGTTACAAGAATTTTTTAGCTATAAAACTCGGCTTTTGGGTTTAGGGTTTGGACAATTAATTGATTTTTTAATCATTTTTTATGATTGATATCGTTTGTTTCTCTGGTGGATTCCAGCTTGTGTTCAAAGAATTTAAGTTGATAAATTCTTTTCGTTTTCTGTTCTGTATCAATTGGTATCAAAGCTAAGGATTTTGCCTTGTCAATGGCTAACAACGAAGGCGGGAGAGATAACCTTGACGATGTTGGTCGCAGGGATGCCGAATTATGGGCGGCGATTGATGAGCAACGTCAGTCGATGGCAAGCGTGGAAACCATGTTGCAACAATTGTTGGTGCGACAACCCATACCCAACGATCCTATCAATAACAGAGACGGAGGAGAGGGATTTGCCGTTAGTCGCCTTGGAGGAGAACGTCCGCATGGAGCAGCGAGATGCGACAATTTGAAGGCCTTAGTGATGAAGATTCCGATGAGGAGGTTGCAGGATACCAAAGAAACCTTCATCAACAACAAAACCGAAACCAAAATCAATCTGACTATCGATTACGCGCGGATATACCATTGTTCAATGGTAAGTTGCAGATTAAAGAGTTTCTGGATTGACTTTCTGAGGTCGAGAGATTTTTTGAGTTGACGGAGGTCGCTGTAGATCGATAAGTTAACCTGGTAGCGTACGAGTTGAGAAGCGGGGCTGCTGTTTGGTCGGAGAAGTTACAGCTGGATCGACGACGACAGGGCAAAACTCTTATCCGATCTTGGAGGCGAATGAAACAACTTATGATGAATAGATTTTTACCCCTAGATTATGAATAATTTATTGTTCGGAGTTATCAGAATTGTGCACAGGGTAATAGGACTGTGGCCGAATATACAGAGGAGTGGTCTAGGCTGTCAGTGCATAACAACTTGAATGAGACTGAGACACATCAAGTTTCTAGGTATTTGGAGTGATTGAAGACTTCCATCCGAGACAAATTTGGATTACAAGTAGTTTGGACAGTGGATAAAGCGCATAACATGGCTTTGAAAGCATAATTAATGGAGAAGACATCCAATCGATTTGCTTATCACAAGGACATGGTGGAGACGTCCATTGCAGTCGCCAACAGAAACATATTTCCGGCGAACGATGGGAAGAATCAGTCTACAACTAATGCCGTTCAGTCACAAAAGGGTTCGAGACCAACTAATACTCCTAGTGGTACACGGCCTACGACATCGGCTACGAAGGAAGCCCCACGAGCACTGAACCCGTATGCTAAATCAGGCGGGTTTAAGTGCTACCGGTGTGGACAACCATGTCATCGTTCAAACGAATGTCCAACGAGGAAACCAGTGAACTTCGTGGAAGCTGGTGAGGATGAAGAGGACGACCAGTACGGGGAGGAAGAAACAGATATGGGCGAATTCTGGGAAGGTGCAGAAATAACCGAGGAACATGGAGAGCATGTAAACTACATAATTCAGTGAGTCATATGCTTAACAAAGTTAGAAGATTCCTCACAAAGAAACAATATTTTTAAGGCATGTTGCAGTGTTCAAGGGAAGGTGTGCGACCTAATTGTGGACAGTGGGAGTTGCGAGAATTTTGTGTCGAAGAAGTTGGTAGAACACCTAAAACTGCGAGTAGAGAAACACTCGAAGCCATATGTAATTGGATGGATTCAGAAAGGACCCAAGGTGAATGTGACCAAAGTGTGCAAAGTCCCTATCTCGATCGTACAACACTATCGAGACGAAGTGGTCTGCGACGTAGTCGACATGGATGCTAGTCACTTGTTATTGGGTCGGCCATGGTAGTTTGATGTGTATGTCACTTACAGAGGGCTAGACAATGTATTTGTTTTCAATTGGGGTGGCAGGAAGATTTCAATGGTTCCAAAACAAACTTCGGGGGGTGGCATAACTAAGAACCAGAAAGAAGAGCAACCATTACTATCAGTAATCACGTTAGCAGTTGATTTGGAGTTGAAAATTAAAGAGGCACAAGAGGTACATGTTGTGGTGGTTCGAGCTTTAGTGGTAGAAGGAAAGGAAGAACAAAAATTTGTTACTCGATAAGGTACAGTCCCTTTTAGGCGAATTCAGTGAGTTGGTTTCTGATGATTTACCAAATGAACTTCCACCACCGAGGGATATTCAAATCACATCGATCTAATTCCGGGGGCAAGCTTACCTAATTTGCCACATTATCAGATGAGTCCCAAGGAAAATCAGATCTTACATGAAAAGGTGGAAGAGTTACTGAAGAAGGGATTTATTCGAGAAAGTATGAGTCCATGTGCGGTTCCTGCATTGCTAGTCCCGAAGAAAGATGGCAGTTGGAGAATGTGCGTTGATAGCCGAGCAATCAACAAGATAACTGTCAGATACAATTTTTGGATTCCAAGGTTGGATGACATGTTAGATATGTTTGAGGGTTCCGAGCAGATATCATTTGATTCAGATTAAGGGGCTATTTGATTACAGCTGAATGGTTGAATGACTGACCGATTCAGTCATTCAGTGCGTTTGTTTTGCGAAAAATCGTCTGAATGGCTGAACCGGTCAACCATTCAGATGCTTTTGAGCTGATTGGCTTAGTCCAATTTTTTTGGCTGAATGAGCGACTGAATGATTTTTTTTTATAATATTAACTATTATATTAAGTAATATTAAATAAATTTACAACAATTTTTTGAATTTTTTAGAGGGGGAAAATAATAAAAATATGTTATTTAGATGTTTCAGACATGTCAATTATCAAACAATTTTTTTCATTCAGATTCAACATATTCAGATTCAGATCAGATTCATTCAGTTTTTATCAAACACCCCCTAAGTCTGGCGATGAATGGAAAACAACATTCAAAACAAAGGATGGACTCTACGAGTGGGTAGTCATGCCGTTCGGGTTGTCCAATGCGCCTAGTACTTTTATGCGACTTATGAATAAGATTTTCATCAGGAAAAATGTTGTCGTTTATTTTGATGATATACTGATTTATAGTATGAATGAGGAAGACTATATAGAACACCTTCGCGCCGTGTTGGAGGTTTTGGCCAAAAACAAACTCTTCATTAACTTTAAGAAGTGTAGTTGGCTGGCTAAACGTCTGTTATTCTTTGGATATGAAGTCAGTTCGGAGGATATCGTGGTTGACGAAGAGAAGGCGAGGGCTATACATGATTGTCTTACTCCTAAGAATGTGGGAGATGTGAGAAGTTCATGGGTTGACAACGTTTTATCGCTGATTTATTAAAGATTTTAGTAGTATTGTGGCACCCATTACTGAGTGTTTAAAGAAGGGTAAATTTCAGCGGGGAGAAGCAACTTATACATCTTTTGCAGTTATCAAGGAGAAGTTGTGTACTACTCCTGTTCTTGCTCTACCTAGTTTCGAGAAGCTATTTGAGGTTGAGTGTGATGCTAGTGGTATTGGAGTTGGGGCCGTTTTGTCACAAGAGAAAAGGCCAGTGACATTTTTCAGTGAAAAACTCAGTGATGCGAGGCGAAAGTGGAGTACGTATGACCAAGAGTTTTATGCTATTGTTCGAGCTTTAAAACATTGGTTCGCAAGTGCTATGTGTGTTGGACTGCGAAGGGGCAAGCTCAGAACATAGGTCTTTACATGCCTCTACCAGTACTGAGTGCTATATGGGAGGATCTGTCTATGGATTTTGTTCTGGGTCTCCCTCGGACTCAACGAGGAGTGGATTTTGTGTTTGTTGTAGTTCATCGGTTCTCTAAGATGAAACATTTCATTCTTTGTCGGAAGACCTCTGATGCATCCCACGTGGCTTAATTATTCTTTCGGGAAGTGGTTCGTATACATGGAGTTCCTCAGTCTATCACTTTTGATAGGGATTCAAAGTTCCTTAGTCATTTTTGGATCACCCTATGGCGATGGATGGATACTACTTTGAAGTTCAGTAGCATTGCACATCCACAGACTGATGGACAGAGTGAAAATCTGAACCGAACGCTAGGAAAATTGATTCGGAGTATTTGTGGTGATAAGCTGAAGCAGTGGGATGTGGCATTGGCATAAGTTGAGTTCGCATATAATAATACTATTCACACTTCTATGGGTTAATCTTCTTTTGCTTTAGCGTATCGGCAGTCTCCTAAACATGCGTTGGACCTGACACGTCTTCCCAAGGTTGCTGGAAACAGTGTTGCTGCTGAAAACTTGGCTGAGCAAGTTCGAGATGTTCAGACCAAAGTGAAAGCTAGGTTGGAGGAGAAAAATGTGAAGTATAAAGCCGTGGCCGATGCCAAGAGGCGTTTGAAGAGGGTGATCAGGTTATGGTATTTTTTCGTAAGGAAAGGTTTCCAGTCGGTTCTTATAATAAGTTGAAGCCACAAAAGTATGGTCCGTACAAGGTAATCAAGAGCCTACATGATCGATTTGCCTGTCGAAATGAATATCTCTCGTACTTTTAATGTATCTAATCTTTATGAGTTCTGTGAAATGTTCCACTTTATCCAGATTATAACTCGAGGTCGAGTTCTTCGCAGGTGGGAAGGACTAATGTAGGACAACTGGCTTTGGAGTTTGAAGAAGAGTTAGATAGGAAACGGGGAAGGAGGTCTGGTCCAAGGAAACGACTATAATTCCCGAAGAACTGAAGCTGTTCTCGAAGAGCTGGTTTCGATCGGCTTCGGGAGAAGTCTTCAGGTTCGAAAATAGCGTCATGGCTCAAGAAGGTTGGATTGGTTTTTTTATTTTAATTATTTCTAGTTTAGGTAGAATTCGTTTAAGGTTAGTGTTCTAACAAATCTTTATAATATTACGTAATTAAATTGTTCCCTATTAGGACTTTGTTACCATAATAATTAGTTACCTATTAGGAATTTATTTTCATAGTTATAAGGATTCTTTAGCTATAAAACCCAGCTTGTGGATTTAGAGTTTGGACAGTTAATTAATTTTTTATCATCTTTTACGATTGATATCGTTTGTTTCTCTGCTGGATTCCAGTTTGTGTTCAAAGAATTTACGTTGGTAAATTCTTTTCGTTTTCCGTTCTGCGTCAGACACCTAGCATTTATCGTCCAGATTACACATAATAATTATATGATTATGAATACTATACCGACTTGTCTATTAAACCATTAGTTTATATCATACAGAAATGTGTTATCTATGTATTTTAGGAAAAAATCGAGGTTGTATTGCAGCAATACATCTTATAGGTAAATTAAATGTTTTCTACCTAAATGATTATTACACAACCTGTTGATACAATCCAATTCCTTAATTTTCTCTTAAAGTACCTACATGCCAGATTATTATTGGACGGTGTAAACTAATGGTTTTACAGTCAATCTGCAAAGAATTTATTTAGATTAATATCCACATAGTATACAACCAAGAATATTTTATGTTTATATATTATTATATATGATGTCTTTTAAAGAATGAAGAATTACAATACTTATATAGAAAATCTAATACTAGGAGATTAAGTAACAATTCTAATTTAAAAAGAAACAACTTCTAATTAAATTCTAATTTGTAATTGAACTTTTAATATTATTTAGCTAATATAATTACTAACTACAATATATTTATCTCTAAACAACAATTTAGTAAGTAATTAATCATTTAATTCTCTTCTTTTGCTCCTTTACCCACATATATATAAATATATTTAATGGGTTTAAATGTTCATATTACACACACAATGGGCACTGACCCACCTCCAACGTTGGCTAGGAGGCAATCTTTCAACCCATCTGGAACCATCAATATTATAAACAAATGGCTCATAATTGTCAAGTTGTTAAATCGAAGTGAGTCAGTGGCAATTAGCCGACTAGTTATCTGACTAGTTGCGAGTGAAGTGACAAATTATCTACAACACCATTAATTTATATATATATATATATATGTATATATTCAAAATACAATAAACATAAAAAAATTGCAATTTCACAAACAAAAACTATTAAATATCACTGATAATAAAATTTAAACCCGTTAGGATCCTTGCTCATATCATAACTTACGACTTCAGAACTGTCCGCCATTTAGATATCTACATAACACAATTACACAAAATTATACATAACTGTATGATATTGATACATCACTAACGTTAATTATATAACATTAATAATAATGTATAGTTATAGATATTAATAAATTAATATATTGAAAATACTATACTACGTCGTCCGACCAGATACCAAGTTGGGCAAATCGTCAATTTGAACCGGCTAAGCAGTGACTTAACTACTCAAGTCGAACGAATTAGCGACGACAACCAAGTCGAGTTGTCGTCTTGCACTTCCGGCAGCGATTTACATAATAGTTACTAGGATGACCACAAATTGTTGTGCGGACTGTGGTCTCACTTACCAATTCCCAAAAAGCCCCTCGATAAAAAATGCTCCCAAAAAATTTGCAGATTGTGCCTTCTTCAGTTCACATAATAATTTTGTGGACTTGTATTTTCATCATTCTCCTTCAAGGATTGCAAAGTGTTCATTGAGGACGATACATGGCTACAGTGTCCATAAAACCTCCCATAATAGAAGCTGAAACAGACAAAAAGTGTGAGATAGAGTGTCTCCATAGGTTTGTTAAGTTTTTTGACCGCGCCATAGTGAGGAGATTAAGAAGAAAGAGAAATCGTGAAGTTGTTTTTATAAGACCAAAAAAAAGACTGCCACCATGAAATTAAGTGAAATATCACATGCTAAGTCTTCTATACTTGCTGAAAACAGAAGGAAATATCTTGATCTCATGAACCTAAAGATTAGGCATAGTATAACTTTGCAGACCAATTTCTTTGTGAAATTTTGGCTCGTAGCTGTGAGCATCACCAGAGATTCAATCTATCTAGGAATCAATTTCGTACTTTTGTGTAAAGCCACATCCACATAACTATTATATGGATGGGAGAAGACACAATCCGTTGGGTTTTTGGGCATCCACATTACTATTATGCAGATTGGGAGCTTTTTCTATTGAGGACTTTTGGAGGATTGACAAGTGGGACCACAGTCCGCACAACAATTTGCGTCTGTCTTAGTAACTATTATGCGGATTGAGTTTATCCTAGCCTTTTATTTATGATCTGGATGGCTGGAGATGGGTGGAAACCTATCCAACGTTGGAGGTGAATTGGTCCATATATATATATACATACATATATAGTGAGAGAGAGGAGAGAGAGAGATGCTCGAGATGAGATAACTTGGTGTCTTTTGCTACATTGTGGACTCCATATTGTATTGCGATGGAAACTGTGTTGTGGAGAGAGGGAGAGAGAGTACCAAGTTTCACGCTCGATAAGATAATATGGTTGTTTCTTTTGCTATACTGCGGGCTAGAGAGAGAGAGTACCAAGTTTCATGCTCAATAAGGTAACATGGTGGTGTCTTCATAGTTGTTAAGGCATCGCCAAGGTGTCCAGTCGGTAGGGGGCAGACAAGGCAACCGGGCGACTTGGGTTTGGGCTGAAAGTCGAGCGCCTAACAAAGGCAGTTGTCGCCTTTGGACGACTAGTCGTCGAAGACTTTCTGGCAAATCGAGCGACTTGGCTACTCCGGGTATGGATCAACCTACTGGGTTAAAAAAAAGTAAAACGACGTCGCTTGGAATTGGGTAACTAGCCCTAGTCGAACTCGAAGTCGATTTGCTTCTTCACAGAAGAACTTAGAAGAAGATCAACTTTGCAGTAGAAGAGGAGTCGATGAGTGACTGTGAGAGCTACCGAGAGAGAGACTGCGAGAGCGAGAGAGACTACTCGCCGACTGTCGACTCCGAAGTCCCTTCCGGCGACACTGCGATCGGCACTTTGGTAGGTATTTCTTCTTCTTCTTTTTCCCCTTTCCCTTTACTGCCCTGCTGCTTATTCTTTTTTTTTCAATGCGTAGTGCCGAGTGATATTTATCTGAGTGAAGTATGTTTACTGTTTGAATTTTTTTATTATTTCCCGTATCCTTTCTGTTGACTGCTTGTTATATATATTATATTATATATAAACTTGTTGATTGTTATATATATATACTTATACTTTATGCTGAGTCTGCTGGATATATATAAATTTATACTATATATATCGGTTCGTCTCTAAAGCGAACCTTAAAGAGCGAACCAAAGACGAACTGTCGTCTTTGGTGTCTATGACGACGGTTCGAATCGTCGCCAAAGACTACATGGCTATGGCGGCGGGATCGAACTGTCGCCATAGACACCAAAGACGGTTAAATCTTTGGTTCGCTTTTTAATTCGCTTTAAAGATCATCTCATATATATATATTTATATATATATATATATAAATTTATATATTTATATATGTTTTTATTATATTTTATATATGTACTCTTTACATTTTATCCATTGATGTTACATTTTACATTTTATATGTGGTGTTTGTTGAATTCTTCAGTTCTTTTACTAATTTTTAATATCAAGTGTTTTGTTTTTGGATTGTTATTGCTAAGTATTTACATAATTATGTTTTTAATGTTATTCCATTGTGTTATGTTTTGAGTGTTAATGTATATGAAATTTTATTGCCAATATACTTGTTAAGTAAAATAAATAATATCTAAATTGCACATTGTTAACGACTTGTCGCTATACGGACGCCATGAGGTCACCTTGTCTCTTAGGCTTCATGGCATTCGACTACTGTCATGGCATTCGACTACCGCCGTAACAACTATGGGTGTCTTTTGCTATATTGTGGGCTCCAGATTGTATTGCGATGGAAATTGTGTTGTGTGGTTGTGGGCTTCCTTTCTTTATGTGATTGCAAATGGTTTCAAGGTTATTTTATTAAAATTTTTATGGATTATTATCGAGACCTAGGCCTTTTAGCCCACGCCTATCCTAGTCCTAGGTTGGCTCTCTGGGAGTTGTGATTTTTATTTTTATCAGTAAAATTGGAGTAAAATTTAAAACATACCACACACTTTAGGAATACGATTATTACTATGAAGAGATTTTAAGGCGGTTACTATAGAATAATTAAATATATCTCCCAAAAGATTTGATATAGGAGAGACACGATAGCAGACCCGATAATCAAAGCAACCAGGGTTCCACCATGGAGAGTCGCACTCATAAATTGATCTCCCGAAGAAACCTCTCTTCCTCATATCCATCCCTTTTTGGTTAACTGCGAAATTTTATGTTGGTGGATCTTTGCATATTGTTTAGAAGACAATTATGAAGGCATCTCAATGATGTATCATTATTCTTCTTCAGTTCTTTTTGTTCTTTGCTTTCTGGAACTGTTGATGCCGAGTCATGTCTTAGTCGGAGTCTGAGCCTTGCAACTCGATTAGACGAGTCGTGAATTAGTTTGAGTACTATGGTCAAGGGTTCTTTGTAGGGGTGTTAGCCGAGCAGAGTAGCTCGATACTCGACTCGAGATCGGTTTGAAAATATGATCCAAAGCTCGAATTCGAAGTTGATTTGAGTCGAATATGATCCATACTCGTTTTTTGTTTAATGATACACGAGTCGAATTCGAGTATACCAGTATTCGCTCAGATTAGGGTTCGAGTATTTCATTTTTTCTCGAACTATACTCGATACCTACTCGATGGATCATATTCGAATACTGGTCTGATCCATACTAATAAGCTAAATATGTGGTATTTGTATCAATCTTTATAATTTATAAAGTGTAGTATTAAATTGTGTAAGCTTGTACTTGAATAAATAAGTGAATTGATTGTCAATTCGTATTACATTCTTTGTAATTTCTTTACATAAATAAAAGGAAAAGACTTTTATATATAAACATTAGTTTAATAATCAATTTAGTATGTAGTGGTTCAGTATTAAGCGAAATGGTTTATATTCGAAACTCGATTTGAAGGCTCGTGCGTAACTCGTTTTGTAAACGAATCGAGTACTTACGAGCCGAGTAGGTCCGAGTAATGATCCGAGTCGAATCTGGCGCAAAATTAGAAATTCTTTATCGAATTCGAGCTCAATTTTTTCGAGTAGAGCCGAATCTGAGCATTAGAGTGTTCGCTGAGATTCGACTCGTTTTCACCCCTAGTCCTTTGACACCTAGGCGGGCACCTTGAGCCTTTTGGAATAGCGATTTTGTAGTGTTTTATTTTTATGGAGCTTTTGCTGAAAAGCTCCATAAACAACCTATGTTTATGGAGCTTTGGCAGTGTCATCACAACAGATTGTTCTGTTAAACAACCTATGTTTACTAATGCATATACCAGTCAAAGTGAGGGAGAAGAAAACAAAATAAACAGTTAATCATTCCCCCTCCCCCACTCTCTTGTTGATGTTGGCACCATAAATGCATTTTTGTTGGATTTGATCAAAATTTCATCTTTTTATTTGCTAGGTGAGTGAGGTGAGTTAAAACTGACTCGTAGTTTTCGGGTGCTCTTATAATTTCCTTGTCTAATTACACAGCTATTTTTGTTTTGCAAAATGCGAAGCTCTATAGTAATAGAAAATTGATGCAAATGGAGATTTTGACTCAATTTTTCGGAAATAACAGTAAAGAAATATATGAAAGTTTCTTCGCTTACAAAACTATTGTTTTTTAAATGAAGAATTTTTAAGTAAATATTAGACATTTTTTTTGGCTAATTAATTAGTCACATTTGAGTGGTGTTGAGAACAATATGGACTTGTTTAGATTTGATCTGTCACTGTTACAAGCATTCATTTGGGTTGGAAAGATTAATTTTAAAGGCACAGGATACTTATCAGAACTACTCTTTTCTTCAATTTCTTTTTGCAGAATGAACATGACAAAATCAAGGAGCTATCCCAGCAGTTGGCCATCGAGAAAAAGCGAGCTGCGACCTATAAACGACATTTGGAACTAGTTTTTGAGCACATCGAGGAACATAATAAATCTCTATCAAATAAGATCCAAGACATAGTAAACACTGTAAGGGAGATGGAGTCTAAAGAGCATCAAAGTCGGAGATAGTTTTTTTGAAATTTTTTGATCCTTTCTTCCCTGGGAAACAACTCGCGGAATGCAGAATGCAGAATGATTCTGGATGAGGTGAGGATTATTATGATTTTAAACGCTGGTCCTTGTTTTGCAACTTTTCTTGTAGTTTAGTATGACCATGCGATGTTCAATCCAACACACAATCCTCTGATCTAGTAAAATCATGCACTTCATTAGAAAGAGTAGGTGATGAGAATGTATTCTTTCGAGCCCATCCTTGAATTGTTAAGACCTTGATTTTTGTGGCGTTTAATGTCCCATGGAATTCAATCAACTATATTACCTTTTTCTTGTAAATTTGTAATTAGTCCATTTCAATATCTTCGAAATGCTTTGTATATATATTCTACATTCCCTAAGAAAACTTTTTCTTTGTTCAGTTTCACGTGACAAAGAATTAAGAAATTTCACTAATGGTTTTTTGTTGTTGTTGTTGTTGTTGTTGATGATGTATTTCAAATGCCAAGTAGTGAACATTATGGTTTCAAATGACTTGTGAATTTATTTACATAACCTGATGGTAAAATCACACACAAATGGGGAAAAGAGGAAGAAAAAGAAATTTTTAGTCTCAATACTTAAGAAACTATTCTTGCTGAGTTTGCTAAATTAATGAAAGATTAAATTTGTGGATTTGTTGGAGAAACACAAGTCCAAGAAGATGCGAATTATGAGCTAGCTAAACTGGAGTTATGTAACATTTGTGATTTTGAAAAGTCTGTAGAAAAATTTCAAAATAATGTTATCTTCTATAATAAAGATAGATATTTGTTAGAACAGTTCTATCACAAACTCTCAAACCCATGGAATAATTAGGAATAAAATGTTATCCAAAACTGATTAAATTGATGGATAAAATAGATAATTTAGGTTTCAGAGTAAAATATGTATGTTGAGATTGATAACAGATCAACGTTTAGCAGTAAAAGCGAAAAAAATAAGTGAAAAAATAAAAATTAGTAACACAAAACTAGGACACGTTTATGCAATAAAATATTGTGAGAAAAGTGAAAAATAGGATGTTCTGATAAATTCAATCCTAGGACTTGCAAAAAGAAAAGATTTAAACGGAAACCATGGAAAAAAGATGAAAAAATTTCAAGAAATCTAGTAATATGTTAGAAGAAAGGAACTAAAAATGAGATTAAAAGAAAGTGTAGATGTTTTATTTGCTATTTGTAACTAGAACGCGTGGCACATGAGTTGCATGTGTAATTTATGTAGGGTAAAATAATTTTTTTATAAATTTAGAGAATTAAATAGAAAGATAAAAAAATTAATATAAAAAAGACAAATAGTAATATAATTAAAGTTGTAGGCGCAAAAGAGAAAAATAAAAAACTTAGACACAGTTACATCAAAAACGGCATGACCACTTTATAATACAAATATAGACGAGGAAGGTCATATGAACTGTTATTGTTCAGCTGTTAAATGTTGTTTCACTGTTCTACTTCAACTACATAACTGCTGAGCATGAAAAGCATGATTATGTGAATAATGAAGTATGTTAAATATATAACAAGAATACATGAATAGAATGCTTAACATATATGAACTATGTGTTATGTAAAACTGTTAAACTTACCGAGGTATCGTGTTCGTTCTTGTTTTAAATAAATCTTTACAGCTAAGAACGAGACAACTGAGGTGTCCGGTAAATAATAAGAAACAAGAATGCTTATGGATTATTACAAGAATAAAATATATGTGATATCCGAATAATTAGAAGTATGGTTAATTATGATGTTTAACTTGTGATGATTATGATTAGATGATGATCCTTAGAAAAAGGAAGTTGATGAATTAAGAATGGAGATTAACACTCGTTATGTAGGTGTAAAAGGAAGATAATACTTTTGATAAAGGTTGTATGGATAAGACATCTAGGTATTGATGTAATTTTGCAGTAGTGATTTCGGAGACAGAATCAGGAGGGAAAAATGTAATGACTCGAGAAATTGGATAGACTTATAAATTAAGTTTAAAGAAATATTATTTAATAAAATAAGTTTTTATTAATAATATTTTGTGTTATGTGGTTATTAGTCGTTCTATAATCTAGGACTATCATAAAATATTAGGACATTCTCTCCTTTTACTAGAAGCGATAGATTCTTTATTGGTCATTCATTATCTCCATGTATAAATTATTATACCTAAACATATCATTTCATATACCCTAAAAGTCTTAAGGGACATGTCAAAGTATAACTCATCATACACAAGATACTATGATGATCTCAAGTCTAAGGATCACTTGTACTACTATCACTAGAGGCATTCCTATTGACAGACAAGTAAAACTCCATTGTGTTTTTCTTAGCGAGCCACGTTCAGTGAACTGATTCTCTAATAAGCACTTACATATTTTCTTTAGTGTTTTCACACAAATGATTAAGAGATCAATCATCATCTTCCTAAGAACAAGCAATGTACGCAAAATCTATCCGGATTCACTAATCCCCTTTTTAGTAATCCATCGATTGGGAACTATTTTAGTTTTAAGCTATCTAAGAATTTAGATCTCATTAACATGATCATCATCATGATTCTAAAAGTATTGCTTAAAGCTATGAGTTTATCACATATAATATAATAGCACCATGTAGATAAATTAAATGCCTTTAAATAAATAATTCTTTTATTAATAAATGAATAAGATTGTTATAAAGTATATGCTTTATCATATCAACTATTATCGACTTGTGTGTATACTATTTTTAGGTATAAGAGTTGTATGTTATAAACCTTATGTGGGGAAATACTATAGGAATATGACCTTAGAGAAATTACAGAAATTAGAAAGTAGATAATTTCACATTGAATTCAAAGAGTTGAATTGAGAAAATTCATCAAAAGAAGTAAACAAAACCCTATAATAACTTGTTATCTGTGATAAATACATGAGTTATGTGATGTATTAATCAAGATTAAAATTTTGATTGTAGGATGTCAAGCGAAGAGGAAGTAAAAGACTTACATGTCGCGAGTGAGGAGCTGATCGCTCCACTTGAGCCAACACTCAAGCCAATAGCCGAAGTAGAAGTTCACATTGAGAGTGACCCTGAGGAGATTTTAAGAGATGTACCTAGGGTAGATCAGGAAAGTAAATGTGAAGAGTATACAGAGATGGAGTCAAGTGAAGAGATAGATGAAGATTCCAAGGAAGCTCAGATAAAGCCAGAAGAAGGGGCAAAAGAAGAAGAAGTCATAGTAATAGTAGTAGATGAGCAAGCATCAGTGGAGGTGCAGGCTCTGAACAATTGGCTGTTCATCTTGGAGGAATTATGGATAGCAGCGAAAACGTTAATCACTCGATTGGAAGTCGCATTAAAAGAAATGATAGAATAGCGTGATATACTGAAAGAGCAGGTCAATAAAATGGGAAATGAATGCAGTATATTGCAGGAAACTTCGAGTAAGAAGGGGAAAAGGAAATGGAACGTCAGTGATCCAGGAAATTCTGGAAATAACCAAGAAAACCCTAAGAACAGGGTAGAAGAGTGCAAAAACTGTGGGAAGATACATATAGGCGTATGCAAACAAAGACAAAAGGTATGCTATAAGTGTGGTCAAGAGGGACACATCTCTCCGCATTGCCTAATTCGAAGAATATTGGATGCTACAAGTGTGGATCGTCAAGTCACCAAGCAAGAGTTTGTCCGATGAAGAGGACGTGTGAAGGAAGTGCAAAGAAGTAGGATAATATTCTATGAATAATGTATAGTAGATGATGTGTATGTATATATATGTATATGCATATGTGTGTAGTGAGTAAATCCCAACTTTAATATAAATAGCGGGATATCTTTTATAAGTCCTAACTTTTGTATAAGTTGTGGAGTAATTATGTAAATCCCATCTTTTTGTATGTAATAGAGGGATAAGAAATGTAAATAGCAGAAGTTATAAAGATGTAAGGTGTAAGAACCGTGAATTTCATGAATAAATATTATTTTGATTTATTGAGAAAAAGGAATATTTATTTAAAAATAAATATTGATGTGTTGTGAAACGAATAATTCAATTAATTTAAATTAAATTTATAAAAATGCGGAGTTGAGATGAGAATTGTGAAAATGCCTTGTGTGGTATGAGAATGGAGATTTAAGGAATTAATTTAGAAGTGAAGGATTAATTAATATTATATTATTAATTAATTATTATTTTGAGCAAAGTAAATTAATTAGAATTATAACATTTAATTGATGTGTGTAAGATATGTGTTAGCACACGGTTCCTACATTAAAAAGAAAGTGTAGAGTGACACTTTAGTGTAACTATATTATGTATAGAAACTATATAGTAAAGTGAAAAGAATTATAAGCGACATAAATAATTTCTTATGTGACAGTAAGTATGTGTGGAATATCAACTTAGACTATGTGAATAAATAATATAATAGGGGTTATGATAATGTGGTGTGTCACTACTCAATTAAATCATAATTTGGCATTATCAAAATGTACATGGATTATATTTATACCCCTAAATTTCTAACATAATATTACTATATCATTTAAATCCATGTATGCACCCAATTAGATTTAAAACCTAAGTATAAATATATGTGTATTAAACATATAGTATGTGGCATTATTCATCTATCAAATGCTGAGAATAGAATTGTCCCATTTTATGAGTCACTCTCTTCTCCCACACGTGAAGAGCCATTGGCCTAAGGCTACCTATTTCCTTCATCTCTTAACCTTCCTAGTAGCTAGCCATGATGAAGAAGGGTGTGGGTGATGGGGGTGGTTGGCCACTATTGCACCAACTCTTGATTACCCAATGAATTCTCCTTCCATCTCTTGGTTTAATTCCTTGGACAACGGCTTGACATGGTTAGTAAGTTGTCTATAAATTGAGCATTCCCCTTCATTTTCTATGTTGCTGAGATTACTTGCTTAGTGGCTATAAAGGGTAATTTGATTTTGAGTACAAGCTCTGCCCAATTCTTATCACAAAGGTAACATCAGTGTTCTTATTTTAATAATGGGAGAATTGTAGAATTTCTGGTAATAACTTGTTAGTTGGATTCTGAGTTGTCATGTATATGTAATCTGAGTTTGTATACATGTTTAGAAGCATGTTAGTTGGTCTGGTTACAGATTTAGCATGATTTGTGTTGAGGCTATGCAAATGCAGAGCCATTATTTTCATTACGCTTTCGAGTGGTACCCATAGCCACTATATAGTATACACATCATGAGTGTGCGACCGGTACAAGTTATGTGTAGTAATTTTGTGATCTTGTCCCATTTTGATCATGCTACTTTGGTTAGAATATGCATATAAACAACCTTAACTTGTGGACTGAGATTTCCTATGTATATAGAAGCCATGTTAGTGGTTTTAATACGAACATTCAAAGAAAATTTGAAGTTTTGGAAAACTAGAAATTGTGAACATAGAGTAATAAACTTTCTGATCTGGTGAACATGTGTAGATAACCTAGATATATACATAAACAAGTCTAACATAAGGCATAAGTTTGCTTCGTTTATAATAAGTTTTGCTAGCTTGATTTTAAAGGGAGTTTCTAAAGGAAAACTTGAAGTTTTGCAAAACAAAGCATGATGAGCATTATGTTATCAAATTCTAATCTTTCTAGCATATATAAATAACTTGAGTATGTGTACAAATGAGTATGAAAGCATGATTTAGACAATGTGGACTTATCTTGCATGCTTAAATAAGTTTTACTAATGGATGCGAGGTCCCCAGATCTGGGTCTTAAATCACCGCGGATCTGGTACAATCAAATTCTATTACTATTGCGGAAGATATAAACATAAAATGTTTATACAATTACTTTACACACTATCCCCAAGGTCGAGTAACCTTAACTTATACACAATTCATAACCTATCTAACACATAATGTGTAAGACCCCAACTTTTATGAATAAAGAATAATTTTCTCGAAATATATTTTTGAATATTATGGTGTGGATTTAATATAATGTTATAGTTGTGGGTAATATTTACAAATTTTGTAAAGTAAGCAAGTGGTTATATAATATTCGATTGGCCGGGGAATATTCGTTTTAACAGGGAATATTTGTACGACGACACAATCATTGGTGGACCCCACAACGGAAGTATTGTCGTAGTTAGAAAACGGCAAAATTATCTTTTTATAAAAATAACGGCGAAAGGGTTACCGTTAAACTGTTGAACTACCCGGTAGTAAAAGTACAGTAATATGCGTGGTTGCATAGTAGCACACGATATTGATTATTGATGCTTACGTGAGAAGTCACTTAGTTATACTCAATTATTGCTGCATTATATCTCTTATATTATTGATTCAATTATTGTCACAGTATCATCTGCAAAATATTTATTATTATTAAATCAATAATTGAGACGTCAACGTTATTTATATTATTATTTGCAATATTGACAATGTCTAGAAGTTCTGTCAAGGAGAGGTTTGGTCATCTAATTGCGCGCTAATAAGGAGAAATCCTTATCGGAAAGCCCCCTCTTTCCTGGGAACGACCTGATTGTTAAATATTGTGAATTATAATATTAATAATGAATAAGTTCGTGTTGATTAAAGATGAAATGGATAGTTCCATTGTGTTGGAATTATTAGTGTTAGTCAAAATCAACATTTATTTCGATAATAATTGATGTCTGGAGGTTATGTTGACCAATCGGGTAATTAACCAGATAAATGAGCAATTAATTGCTATTAATTCACATGATTATAACTATTTGTTCACATGTGTACTATTGATTCACATTCTTGTACTATTAGGGAGGTGGTGCAAGATTGATAATACTTGCATGACCAAGTTAAAATGGAGGTATAGTTGAAGGTACTTATAGTGTAATTATCTTTTCACATGATTATACTATTAAGTCAAATGAATGAACTATTAATTCACATTATTTACTCTTAGGGGAGGTGGTGCGGTTTGATAATACTTGCGGGACTAATTTAAAATGAAGAAAAGAGAAAGGTATGATCTTCAGAATATTTTGAGCCCCAAAACGTGCGATTATCAAAACTATATTTTCCTATAAATAAAGCTCATTCTTTCTTCATTTCTCACCAATTCACTAAAGCTATAGAGAAATTATTATAGAGAGAAATTATAGAGAGAAAGAAGAAGAGAAGTCTCGCTACCTCACTATTCTAGTATCCAAATTTCTTCTAAGGTAAGGGTATTATTCTTTCGTATTCATGAAGAGAGTTATTTTCTTTCAATACTCATAAGGGTTGTTATTCCATTCTTTATTATTATGTTGGAATAACTTGTCTATCTGAAATCCGCATACATGGTGAAATTCTTCAGTTATTCCATTCTTTATTATTCTGTTGGAATAACTTGTCTATGCGATCTATTGCATGCCTGGTGAATTTTGTTGTTATTCCATTCTTTATTATTCTATTGGAATATCCATGCATGTGAATTACGCATGACTTGGTTCCATTCTTTATTATTATGTTGGAATATTCTATCATGCGGATTCGCATGACACATGCTTTCATTCGTTATTATTACATTGGAATAACACATGCATGCGGGATTACATACGCTGATAAATTCTTACATTATTCCATTCTTTATTATTACATTGGAATTACACATCTATGTGGATTACCGCATGCATGGTGAATGATCCTTCGTATTCATTTCTTATTAAATTGTGGAAATGATCTGTCTACGTGGATTACCGCATGGCGGGCAAAAATCCATTTACGGTTTCATATATTCTATTATACTTAGTTGGTTAAAGTTTTGGCTTCTATACTCCATGAAATTAGTGGAATATCCTTGATATTTGCGCTTCATCCAATATCTTTTCATGAAAATATTCTTCTGAGCATTCTTGAATTTTACTCCTCAAAGAAGTATCATGTTGACAATTTGGACGTTATTGATTTCTGGATAAATTAAAATTATAAATCTTTAAAATTTATCCTTGAACTTGTTTTATTGAATTATTATGTCATTGTCATCATCCTCATGCTTATATTGTGATTAAAGTCATCTTTGGCTTACGTGCATAGATGGACTTGGTATGATTATGACCGAGGATTATTCTTGTAATCATGGCCAGTAATGTGACGAATGATGTGGTAAAAGTCCTCATGGGCTGTAGTTCATTGATGGACAAATTGGTAGTGATGCATGGATGATTCAATTTTTTATTATTAAGTCTCAGTCTCGTGATAAAGTTGATGAAAAACTTTTAAATCATAGAAGATAGTAGATTTTATGCTCTACTGACTCTTCTAATGGATTGCTTGTTTTGTCTTTGCAGATTAAACTTGTTGTCTATTATATTCTATCGGTTTAACATTCTTGAAGGCTAATGATAATTTATTACGCATTATCTTAGTCATAATATTTCTTCTTGGGCTAGTTGAGCTCACCCTTTCTTTCACTTTTTTCTCTTGAAAATGAGAATATAGGCGGGGGACGAGTCGGGAACGGATTGACCAGTCCGGATGGTTGTTTTAGTAGTCCTCACTATTTTATAAAATAGTGTGACAATAAATGTAATGAGGACTCCATTGAGTGTGGATATTGTCTAGATGATAATATTGTTATTAAAACTCTTAGATTATGTTTTGTCGTTATTTTACACATTTGTTGTATAATTAAGTTGTATTTGAATTTTGTACCATGTATTTGGCGACTCAAGATGGGTGATGTATACCTATTTTGGGGGCGTCACAATTGGTATCAAAGCTTAGGGATATGATCCCTGGCTGAGATGTGAGACAAGAACTAGGAGGGGAGAGACGGGGAATTCCTTCTCTAGTATGACCTACCTAAGTTTATTTGGTATTTAATTGGTCGGTCAGAGTATAGAGATAATATGTGACATGTCAATTAACCCTTGTTTTGTGGCAGTAATTGAAAATGACATCCGAGAATATTGAGAATAGCAATGGATCACAGGAGACCGTTGAGTCACCATAGATCTACACCTAGGATAATGTGCATCAGGAAGGTAATAATCCTCAGGTGAACAACAACACCGACCAAATGGCGAACGATGGAATGTTTAGGAGCTTTCTGCAATTCATATAACATCAGGCAAGAGAGACTCCTATCCAAAATGCAGGTGGAAACACTGGCAACTCTCGGACGGTCATCGCTAAACAGTTCAAGGAGGTGGCACCACCGGAGTTTATTGGAGAGCAAAAACCACTTAAGGAGGAGACGTGGATAAAGCAGATCACCAAGATATTTGATGTCTTGGGATGATCCGAGGAGAAAAAGGTTCCCTTTGCCACCTTTATGTTGCGAGGAGAGGCACACTACTGGTGGGAATCGATAAAGCGTACTCAACCTGCCGTACTGAAGATGTCTTGGCAGAAGTTCTAAGAACTATTCAACGATAAGTACTTTCCTGAAAGTATTCGTCACATGAAAGAGGTAGAGTTCATCAAGTTGGAGCAGAATAATATGACCGTGTCACAGTACGAAGCTAAGTTTTGCCGATTTGTCCCGGCTTGCGTCTCACTTAGTTGATAATGAGGAGAGAATGAAGTGGATGTTTTTAAGAGGTTTGAAACCCAAGATACGTAAATATCTAATTTCTCATAAACTGTGTTTGTATTCAGATGTTGTAAATAGGGCTCAATTATTGAAGCACGATAACGAGTCAACCCAACCAAGAGAAAGCAGCTGGCAAAATGATAATACCAGTGGTGGCAGTCATAGAAACGGTGACAACAAACGTGGAGGGAATCAACATGCCAGAAATGGTAACCACTTCGGTGGTAATCATGGCCAAGACAATAAGAATAGACATTTCAAGAAGAGGAGATTCAACAATAATAGAAAGACGTCAGCACCAACACCCGTTGTTAAGGAAGGAGAACGACCACCTATCGTATGTTACAAATGTGGAGGGGAAGGATACATCACCAAAGCTAGCGATGCGATCAAAGCGTCTTCTGATTGTGGAAAAGAAGGTCACCTAGCCAAATTTTGTCGTGCACCAAAGTCAAGTCCAGCTGGGATGGAGGCATCAAAGGGTGTCCCAGATAAGACAAAACCGGTAGTTCAAGGGAGAGCATTTGTCGTTACCTCCCAAAAAGCGAGGAATCCGAACGAGGTGATCACGGGTAAGCTAATCATAAACTATAGTGAAGCTTATACTTTATTTGATACCGGTTCTACCCATTCTTTCATTTCTCTTACTTGCGCTCAACGTTTAAATTTGACTCTGGAGAAATTAGACTTTGACTTATCGGTTGAAACTCCGTTGGGAGAAACCTTTATTACATCCCCTGTTTATAAAGTATTGTTTGATTTAAATCGGTAACCGCACGTTACCTGTCGATCTTATTTCCTTAAAAATACTTGCATTTGACGTGATTCTAGGGATTGATTGGTTAACTACTCATCATGCTAAAATTGATTGTTTTCGTAAGGTTGTTAGCTTTCATACTCCTAATCAATCTATTATGCGAATTCAAGCGACCAAACCATTAAAATCAATCATGGTCATCTCAATCCATAAAGTATTCATTTATTAAAAAACAGATGTCAAGCTTTCTTAGCTCATGTCACAGATATAAACAAAAATACGCCAGATTTGAATGATATTTCTATTGTTAATAAATTCCCTGACGTATTCCCCGAAGAACTTCCCGTCCTACCACCGGAGCGTAAAATTGAGTTTGGTATCGACCTTGAACCCGGTACAAAACCCATTTCCAAAGCCCCATATCGAATGGCTCCTATTGAACTTCAGGAGTTAAAAACCTAACTACAGGAATTGTTAGACATCGGTTTCATTCGTCCTAGTACGTCTCCTTGGGTTGCTCCTGTTCTATTCGTGAAGAAGAAAGATGAAAGTATGCGACTTTGTATTGATTATCGGGAGTTGAATCATGTCACCATAAAAAATAGGTACCCATTGCCTCGAATTGATGACCTGTTTGACCAGTTGCAAGGAGCTAAATTCTTTTCAAAGATTGATCTTCGTTAGGATATCATCGATTGAAGATTAAAACGATGACGTTCCAAAGATCGCTTTAAACTTCGATGCGGGCATTATGAATTCCTAGTCATGTCTTTTGGATTGACTAATGCTCCTGCTGCTTTCATGAAAATGATGAACCGAGTATTCAAGGAATATTTAGATCACTTTGTGGTCGTCTTTATTGATGACATCCTCATATACTCCAAAACTCGTGCAGACCATTAGCAACACTTGAGGCTGATACTCCAAAAGCTTCGTGAAAACAAGCTATATGCCAAGTTGAAGAAATGCGAGTTCTGGCTTGAGGAAGTTGCATTCCTTGGGCACGTGATATCAAATCATGGAATATCTGTTGACCCAGCGAAGATTGAAGCAATTCAAAGCTGGGAGCAACCAAAATTAGTTACTGAAGTACGTAGTTTTCTCGGCTTAGCTGGTTATTATCGGAGATTCGTGGAAGGATTTTCTCGAATCGCTACTCCATTAACTCAGCTGACTTGAAAAGATACAAATTTCGGTTGGAGCGAGGAATGTGAGAAGATTTTTCAAGAACTCAAGAGAAGACTCATTTCAGCACCTGTTCTGACAATACCATCTGGCTCGGAGGGATTTGTCATCTACAGTGATGCTTCAGGCAAAGGGTTAGGATGTGTTCTCATACAACATGGGAAAGTCATAGCCTATGCCTCATGACAACTCAAAAAATATGAGAAGAATTATCCTTCTCATGATCTAGAGTTGGCAACAGTCATTTTTGCGCTTAAGATTTGGAGGCATTACCTGTATGGAGAGAAGGTGGAGATCTATACGGATCATAAAAGCCTCAAATATTTCTTCACTCAAAAGGAACTCAACATGTGGCAACGACGATGGCTTGAGTTGTTGAAAGATTATGATCATACCATCCAATACCATCCTGGAAAAGCGAACGTAGTAGCTAACGCATTGAGTAGAAGACCATATGCGGGCACGAGTGCAATATTGTCAACACAAAGGCCCATTTTGTATGACTTGAAAAGGATGAAAATAGAGTTAAAGACTCTAGGGACCCATGTGATGATGGCGAATATACGAGTGGAATCGACTTTAATCGATAAAGTTAAAGCTGCTCAAGCTACAGACCTGGAGCTGATGCGTATGAGGAAGAAAGTGCAAGAAGGTGCTATTTCAGAAGCAAGAATCGATGAAAAAGGAATATTTCGAGTCAACTCCAGACTTTGTGTTACTAACGATCCTGACTTGAAGTATAAAATCATGATCAAGGCGCACAACACACCGTTAGCAATCCATCCTGGGAGTACCAAAATGTATCATGATCTTCGACATACATTTTGGTGGAGCAATATGAAGAGAGAGATAACGAGGTTTATCTCAAGGTGTCTAACTTGTCAACGAGTCAAGGCGGAGCATCAAGGTCCATTGTAATCACTTGAAATTCTAGAATGGAAGTGGGAGCACATTACCATGGATATCGTTACTGGTCTTTCGAAGGTTTCTCAAGGCATAGACGCAATTTGGGTCATTGTTGATAGATTGACCAAGTCTGCTCATTTCCTACCTATACGAGAAACTTATACACTTGAACGTCTTGCTCGTATGTACATAAATGAGATTGTAAGACTGCATGGTTTACCAGTATCCATAGTTTCTGATCGAGACCCAAGATTCACTTCAAGATTTTGGGTTAGTTTGCAAAAAGCTATGGGCATGGATTTACGATTTAGCTCGGCATATCATCCTCAGACGGACGGGCACTCGGAGAGTGTAACACTCCCTTCCCGAAAAGGAAAGGGAGGTCACGTGCAAAGCACAACAAACCTGAAAATAAATAAACTGAGCACTAACAACCTCAAAATATTAATAGTGGTGATCCATTAATAAAGTAAAAAGTACAATTCTCCAAACTGAGTCAAACTAATCAAAAATTTAAAATTTGAATCAACCTAAATGGTCAAAGGCAAAACTCTCATCACACTAGCCCTGAATCACCCCTGCAAACTTGCCGAAAGAAAAACACAGCATGAACCAATTGCCCAGTACAAATACAGTTATACAAAAGATATGCAACTGATATACGAAAACAACTGAGACAAAATACTGAACAAAGCCTCAAGTGCAAATACAAACAAAAATATAATATCCAAAGATCTGAATGAAATATATCTGAATCAACATAATTGACGAAACCAATAAAAGAATAAAGAAATAACGAACTGAAGTAACTAACTCAATGACTTGAACTGAACAGAAACCAACAAAATTAATCCAATAAAATAATAGGCTGAAATAAATGGCTGGAGTTATTTCATACCGAATGAGCTTAGAAATATATCTTGCCACACAGGCAAGTCAAACTAATGCCACACAGGCAAATCAAATGATGCCACACAGGCACTCAAAATAATGCCACACAGGCAAATCACACATTGGACTACGAATCTAAATGCATGCAAATCAGATAGTGTGTTTGGCACAACATCACCAATCCGCAGAACAGAAAACTAGGGTTAACCCATACGCCTCCAACAACAAAACACCAAATGCCCACTTCCTGCGGAGCCAAACGAAGACGTCGTGGACTAATCACACCGCCACAGAGAGTGTCATGCCTCTCGTGCCAAGACGACATGCCTGTGGTACCCCCACAGGTGGTTATAGCTCAGGTATACCCTACGGTATATTCTAATAAAAATATCATGTCACGACACGTGCGGCATAATACCAACAAAAGGGTTCAATATGTACATGTTGAACCGAATCAAATTATAGTCACAAGGTCTCAAAAGAAGGTAGTAACATGCACCGCTCTACAATTATCAAAAATAAATACTAAACATGATATCCTAATTCAAAGAGTACAAATACGAGTCCAATGTGTCAACTCCAAAATGAAACAAATATATGAATTTCACAAGAAACAATTATGTGAAATAATCACAGAATTTGAAACGAGGAACAAAACGAACAAAACAAATTTAACAAAAGTATCGCTGGAAGAGTACAGAATCCGTACCTGATACTTCCAAACTATTTATAGCACACTCCACAAAATGTTACCCTCAAATGCCAACGATATCAAATACGAAACGTTATGCACCACCTAAACATATTCACCTCAAATTAAATATAATCTAACTCATAAACTCCAAAATAATTCTAAATTCATTCAAGGTACATTTAATCATCGCCTTAAATCAATTATTAATACCCCAAAATTTATATACTAAGTATAACTCTTTTTCAATTTAAATAATTTAATAAGATTTTATAACAATCCAATCATTAATAACATAATACTATTAAATTTATTATTAAAACTTTTATAACTATGTCCACAAAATTAATTAATTCAAATTAATATACATAACTTCGATTTGATTTACTAATTATGTTTATAACTTTTATGGCCAAATATTATTAAAATATAATATTTATATATATAAATATGCAAACAAATAACGAATAAACACCCATGATAGTCTTTAGAGGCTACACCTACTTAAACATATATATATATATATATATATATATATATATATATATATATATATATAAAATAACAGAATCACGGAGGACCAAGAATTTGGGACTGGGTTACCTATGTTTAATTCATGTTGCTTTGGATTGTTTTTGTTGTAGTGTCATCCCTCAAAGTTTCTGACATTATCAAGGGTTTTTACCTATCCATATTCCCCTAAAAATATAATATTCATTGTATTCATAATATAATCCAAAGTAAAAACAACAGTTGGTTACAGAAAAATAATATTCATCAACTTGATGTACTAGCCTTGATATCACTGTTAGGTTTGTAATATTCTTGGACGCAATCAAATTGCACAAAATAAACGAAAATGTGGAAAATCAGAGTTTTAAAATTTTACAAACCATTTACCCGGATCACCCTTTAAGCACAATTATTAATTAAACGAAAAAGAAAGAACAAGAATCATACACTAGAAGATCCGAGCTTCCTCAGGTACAAGTTCACCTCCAATCTTTTTCGCGTTCAACTTGAATCCACCGGGTTTGGTTCCTTCCTTTGATCAACATTAGCCACCCAAGTGTTTGGCCTCTAGAGGTGATCCACCAAGGAAGAAGAAAGATTCAAGAAGATGGGTGTTTGGCTAAACCCTAGTTTTCTATCTCTATAGAAAAAGAACGTACTCTCCAACTATTGGAATTGCGTATTCACGTCTTTTGTGAAAGTGTCCCCCTCACCCATAATAATAAGACTCCTCTTATTTATAGATGTAGGCAACCCTCCTTAACAATTAAGGAATTTGACTTTATTTTAATTAATTAAACTCCTTTAATTAATTAGGCTCCTAATCTTATTAGGAATAATTAATTAAACTTTTAATTAATTTAACCTCATAATCTTATTAGAATTATATGAGAGTACTTTTATTAATTAATTCTCAAACTCCTTTAGGAATTAAATAATAATAATAAGACTCCTCTTATTAATTTATATTTAATATTTCCAAAATATTAAATAATAAATATTAAGTTATTTAATTTATTCTATCAACATAGATTAAATTAAATATACTTAACATATTATTATGATTATGTCATTAACTTCTTAAATAATTATTCTTCCTTTTAAGGTGTGACCCTTTAGGTTCTCCATATTAAACCCACAGTGAATAAATCAATTAGAACAATTCTAATCTTATTTAAATAAATAAATTAAATGATTAATTTATTTAAATAAATAATATTTATTCTACAATAGGGATAAGTCTCCCTAGCGATTAACGACTTTCCAGATAATATAGATTTCAACATTAATCATAAAAGAACCTTTGAGTAAATAGTTACCGTACAATTCAATCCTTCCACCGTACAATGTCCCAATTAAATATAAGACATAGAATTACTGTCAAGTCTTATTTTATTTAATTATATATATTTCGATTCTTAAATGCACAACTCTAAATAATGCAAATTAGAAACTCCTTTCTAATTTCATTCTGCCTTGGCCAAGGACTACTGGGTTGTCATTTATCGAGTCACATAGGACATTTCTCTTCTTTTACTAGAAGTGGTAGATTCTTTATTGATCATATATTATCTCCATGTACAACTTATTATACCCAAGCATACCCTTTGATATACAAGGGTCTTAAGGAATAAGTCAAAGTATAACTTATCATACACAAGATACTATGATGATCTTAAGTCCAAGGATCACTTGTACTACTATCACTACATGAATTTCTATTGACAGGCAAGTAAAACTCCATTAGGTATTCCTTAGCGAGCCACATTCAGTGAACTTATTCTCTAATAAATACCTACATACTTGCTTTAGTGTCTCCACACAAATGATCATGAGATCAATCATCCTCATCCAATGAGCAAGCAACGTATGTACCAATCTATCCGGATTCACTAATCCCCAATTTAGTAATCCAACGATTGGGAACTATTTCAGTTTTAAGCTTTCTAAGAATTTAGATCTCATTAGAATGATCATCATCATTATTCTAAAAGCATTGCTTAAAACTATGGATTTATCACATATTATAAAACAACATCATGTAGATAATTAAAAGCCTTTAATAAATTAATATTTTTTAATAATAAATGAATAAGATTGTTACAAAGTATATGCTTTATCATCAAACATGATTAGCTTGTGTGCATACTACTTTCAATCTCCCACTTGCACTAAAGCCAATCGCCATGGTATCTCATACCCTTCTTCTCTAAGTGACGATTATCCTGCTATTGGATAAGCTTTAGTTAATGGATATGTAATGTTGTTCTTGAGAGTCCACTATCTCTATAGTGATTTCCCATCTTTTAATAATTCCTTTAATCAAATGAAAGTGCCACAACACATGTTTAGATCCAAGATTAGACTTAGGAACTATTCCTAATTTTGTAATGAACTTTTCATCTAAACATTCAACTTGAAGCTTCATTTATAGCTATATACTCTGTCTTTATCACTAAACTAGAAACTCTTTTCTGTTTGGAACCTTTCCAATTCATTGCACCATCGTTCAAGGTAACATTTTACCTTAAAGTTGATTTTCTGTCATCTTGGTCTGTCTGAAAAACTCGAGTCTGTTAAGCCCTCTAGTTTTAATTCAGACCCATCATGAATATGATCACATCATTGGTGCCGATTAAGTACTTTAAGATGTTTTCACTGACTCATAGTGAACTTCTCCAGAATATGACTGATCAACTTCAGGTCTCGTACATTTCATTGCATACATGATAGTTACTCATGTGATTTCTCTTTTATGAGTCTATGGGGACTATTAAGAGAGATACACTCCAGGGCTCATCAACATGAGACATCCTATGGAGTTTTCCATGCTAAACGACTTTAGCATCAAATGAATATACGTTCCTTGGGTTAAGTCGAGCATCCTATTAAATCTATTTATATAGATTTGTATCCCCAATTAAGATACTCTTCCCAAATCATTCATGGAAGAATGTTTAGACAAATTTATCTTTACTGATTATAGCATTGGTATGTCATTCCTTATTCATAGTATATCAACATATAATACTAGGAATGTCACGACGCTCCCACTGACCATTTTGTACACACTAGGTTCATTCTTATTTGTGATAAAATCAAACTCTTTTGATTTTTACATCAAAACAAATGTTCCATTTTTGAGAAACTTGCTTCAATCCATTTCTCTGAGGGTCTTAAACTCTTACCTCATCGTATGTAACTGGATCATCATCTTCTATGATGCGTACCTCATCATCATCATCTATGATGAATCCATTCCTTCCAGGTATCTTTGGTACTATTCTAGATTTATAATTCGGTTGTGGTACAACATGTCTATCTACAGGTTCCTCTTATTTAACTTATAGTGTTTTTTGGTTCTTGAACTCTTCAAGATCTATTATCCTCCCACTATCCCCTTCAATGATAAACACCTTTATCTTAGAAGGTAGTGTGTTTCGCAACAAACACCTTTTTCTAAGTAGGATTATAGAACATATACCCTAAACTTACTTTAGGATGTCCCACAAATCTGTACTTGTCAAATTTTGTCCCTAGCTTATCCTTTGAAACCTTTTCACATAAGTTGGACAACCCTTTATCTTAACATACTTAAGATTAGGAATCCTCCCTGTCCATAAATTTTATGGAGTCTTGGGACTGGATTTTGAGGTTACCTTTTCGTAGATATACAGCCATTTCTAGGGCATTATCCCAGAAGAATACTAGAATGTCGGTAAAATCATTATGGACCGTACCATATCCAATAAGGTACGATTTTTCCTTTCAGATACATCAATCAATTATTGTGTATCAGGAGGCGTCCATTATGAGAAAACCATTTGAGATGATCTAGAAACTTATTGCACAAGTATTTATTCCTTGATCTAATCAAAGAATCTTAATACTTTGCCAATTTGTTTCACTTCTGAATTCTTTGAATCTTTCAAATAATTCACACTTGTATTTCAGCAAATACACACATTCAACTCTTTGAATGATCATCTCCTTTTGTTATACTAGTTTGTTCAATTTGCAAAATTATTTTCACGTAAGTCAAGTATGTAAAATCCATTAAGTAATATTCCAGTTCAATATAAAATATTATTATTATAAATAGAACAACAATTATTCTTAAATATAATACCAAAGATTTCATTGTCCAACAACAAAATGGAAATAATGTTTCTAACAAGAACTGGAATACAATAACAATTTATTGACTTAATAGACTTGCCTGTAGGCAATGCTAAACTATAAGTTTCTATGGCTAATGCAACAACCTTTGCTTCATTTCCAACACATAGGATTACTTATCTTTGTTTAGCTTTCTACTTCTGCTTGGTCCCTTCATAAATCTATATTTATTATAACCAAAGTTGGTATCCAATACCCAAGTAGAACCTTGACTTAAAGAAAAATTTATTTTAAATCATGAATAAATTTGTATTTGTAACCGAAACTTCACTAAGCTTCTTTGGTTAGCCTCTGCAAGATTTTTCTCGCAGTTTCTTTCCAATGTCCAGGCTTATTGCAGTGGAAGCAAACTCCTTTACTATCCGTATTAGTTTTGTTCTTCTTATCCTTTATTTTTGCCTTTCTATTTACCTTCTTTGAATCGTTCTTCTTTTCAGAAGATCCTTTGGCCCCTACCAGTAAGACATGGTCTTTCTTAGTTGGAAAGTGACTCTCAACATTTTTCAACATGTTAAGAAAATCAGCGAGGCTGATATCTAGCTTGTTCATATGAAAAATTCACAACAATTGTGAAAGGAGTCCGAGAGTGAGTGCAAGATCAAATCTTGGCTCAACTCTCCATCCATGACAAAACCTGTTGTCCTAATTGACCAATCAAATTGATTATGTTAAGGACTTTTATCTGTACTGTAGTGTCATCGGTCATTCTAGATTGGAAGAGCTCCTTAGACATCTGATATCTATCAGTCCTACTTTCCTCACCATCAACTACTTAATGTGCAGGAATATAATAGGAGCATCTATAGTTTCGTGCTGACGCTGAAGCTCGTCACTCATGGATGTGAGCATGATGCATTAAGCCAACTTTGCATCATCTTGCCACTTTTTAAAAGTAGTAATCTCTTCCTCAGAGGCATTGTCTGCAACCATTGCAGGGATATGCGTATTAAGGACATAAGGTAGCTTTTCAGCCGTGAGAACTATTCTCAAATTTCTTTACCAATCCATTTATTTCGGTTCAGTTAATTTAGCATCTAATATGCTACGTAGTGATAGTAATTTTAGACATTGTAAAATCTATAAATGAATTTGAAATTAACAACATTTTAGCATACATTCTTTTATTAATTACCAAAATAAATTAGGTCTTGTTTTAAATTGGTATCTCCCACTATTTTCTTCAAACTATATTACCTCACTTATATAGTTCTACAAAAATCTAATTAAAGATTTGCTAGTGAGAATAAGGATCCCATTTCAAATGTATATAGCCTTGTGTGTGCACAACAAACTATATATAAATAAATAGGTAGACAACTCTTGTCAATTACATCAACTATGTAACTCCTTGTATTTTGCCTCTTAAATCATAATGGTCAAGTGTGTACATCCGAACTAAAATGATTTAAGTTAAGTTAGACCCAACATTTCCATATAAGTGAAGAGAAAACTACAGCCCTTGTATGTGCACAACAAAGCAGTAATGTTCAATTCCTTATAAACATCATATGTAATAAAAACAACATCTTAAATATTTAATACTTGCCTTGTGTGTGCACAACAAACTCATATTAAATATTCAATACTCTATTGTTTCTATCATGCTAGAAGGCGACGTTCGATATTCCAAATATCTTTGAACGTTACAACTTAATATAATTTATTTAAGGGTTTTGATATTAATTTGTCTCATCTTGTTTAGCGCGCATGCACACACACACACACACACACACACACACACATATATATATATATATATATATATATATAATACGAGTCATATTAATTAACATGCGAAGCATGTTTGCATAATATATAATATCTATAGTATAAACATGCACATATAGAATACTATATTCTACCTGAATTGATTATGGACTTTATTCTAGTTTGGTTCACTAGAGCCACCAAGTGAACCAAAAGGTCAAACCTAGGGGGTGCAAGAATTAATATTTAAATATAACTATTACATTTAAACCCGGGCTCCATTACAAACAGGTCTTCAAGCGCTCCTTGCTCCTTGATCTCCAATTCTTCAAATTTAATTTTAACTATTCCTATTACAAAACTATTTAAAATAAATAGAAATCTTGATCAACAGTCAAGGGGAAGTACATAGGAGGGAGATAGAATTTACATTAAGAAAAAATTAGAGAAGACGAGGTACGCAGACCCCATTTAATAAAACCCATACATTCATGCATTCAACTAAAATAAAATCCAATCACATTGGTCAATAGTCCATAATCAATCCTATTTATTATCATACACATCACCATATGCATCAATAAATAACATTCAGCTCATGAACAAATTTCTTTCTTACGTTTGTATATATGAGATATAATGCAGCGCAGTTAGGTTTTATCTATTGTCTTATTATTTCTCCTAATTATAATAGGATTTTACTATTACCCAAATACAAAATAGACCCAATTAGTATAAAAGCCCAAATTAATGTAATCACATACTTATTATAGTTCACACAAATTAAATACAATTTTACCCAACATAAGAAAAGCCCAATTAAAATATGGATTTAAATATTATTTATTTATTTATTTTATTATTTGTTTTTTTACCGGGTATTACATCACCTACCACTTAAAAAGGATTCCGTCCCCGGAATCAAAAGAATGAACGTACCTAATTATCAAAAGATGTGGATACTACGCTCGAATAGACTCCTCTATCTCCCAAGTAGCTTCCCGCTCCGAATGATTTTAGCACAAGACTTAACAAAGGAATTATCTTCCTCAATTTTAGTTTAATCAGTTATTTAATTATCTACTAAAAGAATTTAATTTTCCAAACAAAACAAGGAAGAAATGAGGGAAACAAAATCATTTACCTTTTCCCATTTAAATACAATTGTATAAGATAAAATCAATTATTATTTAATAAAAAAAATGAGTTATTACAGAGAGGACTATTCAAACTCTTGAAGATCTATTAAGACTTTGTGTCCTTGACTTCAAGGGAAGTTGGGACAAGTTCTTACCATTGGTGGAGTTTTCCTACAACAACAGTTATCAAGCAAGTATTGGCATGACTCCATTTGAGGCGTTGTATGGAAGAAAGTGTCGTTTTCCAGTATGTTGGGATGAGGTGGGTGAAGCAACGTTGTTGGGACCGGAGTTGGTACGTATGACTACGAAAAAGATTCAAACGATCCGACAACGTATAAAAACCTCACAAGATCGACAAAAGAGTTATGCTAATCTTCATCGAAAGGACGTGGAATTCGATATTGGAGATCATGTGTTGTTACGTGTTGCTCCATGGAAAGGAGTTACGAGATTTGGAAAGAGAGGAAAGCTTAATCCTCGATTCATTGGCCCATTTTTAATCCTAGATCGAGTAGGAACTGTGACCTATAGACTCGCCTTACCGCCAAGTATGTATCGTGTTCATAACGTTTTTCACATATCTATAGTACGTAAATATGTGAAAGACCCGAACCACATTATGGAATTAGAACCAGATGAGATAGAGGAAGATTTAACATATAAAGAGTTACTTGTTAAAATCTTGGATAAGAAGGATCATATTCTACGCTCCAAGGTTATACCTCAAGTCAAAGTTTTGTAGAGAAACCACGATGTGGAAGAAATGACCTGGGAATTAGAATCTGAGATGAAGTCAAGATATCCTCACCTCTTCGATATACCAGGTACGTACCTTAAATTCGAGGACGAAATTTCATAAGAAGGGGAGGTTGTAAGACCCCAACTTTTATGAATAAAGAATAATTTTCTCGAAATATATTTTTGAATATTATGGTGTGGATTTGATATAATGTTATAGTTGTGGGTAATATTTACAAATTTTGCAAAGTACGCAAGTGGTTATATAATATTCGATTGGTCGGGGAATATTCGTTTTAACAGGGAATATTCGTACGACGACACAATCATTGGTGGACCCCACAACGGAAGTATTATCGTAGTTAGAAAATGACAGAATTATCTTTTTATAAAAATAACGGCGAAAGGGTTACCGCTAAACTGTTGAACTACCCGGTAGTAAAAAAAAGTGCAAGATGTCGTGGGTTTGTTGCATAGTAGCTACGGTATTGATTATTGATGCTTACGTGAGAAGTCACTCGGTTATACTCAATTATAGCTACAAAAATTAACTTGCATCATATCTCTCGTATTATTGATTCAGTTATTGTCACAGTATCATCTGCAAAATATTTATTATTATTAAATCAATAATTGAGACGTCAACGTTATTCATATTATTATTTGCAATATTGACAATGTCTAGAAGTTCTGTCAAGGAGAGGTTTGGTCACCTAATTGCGCGCTAATAAGGAGAAATCTTTATCGAAAGCCCCTCTTTCACGGAACGACACGATTGTTAAATATTATGAATTATAATATTAATAATGAATAAGTTCGTGTTGATTAAAGATGAAATGGATAGTTCCATTGTGTTGGAATTATTAGTGTTAGTGAAAATCGACATTTATTTCGATAATAATTGATGTCTGGAGGTTATGTTGACCAATCGTAATTAACACCGGATAAATGAGCAATTAATTGCTATTAATTCACATGATTATAACTATTTGTTCACATGTGTGTACTATTGATTCACATTCTTGTACTATTAGGGGAGGTGGTGCAAGATTGATAATACTTGCATGACCAAGTTAAAAATGGAGGTATAGTTGAAGGTACTATAGTGTAATTAGCTTTTTCACATGATTATACTATTAAATCAAATGAATGAACTATTAATTCACATTATTTACTATTAGGGGAGGTGGTGCAGGTTTGATAATACTTGCAGGACTAATTTAAAAATGAAGAAAAAGAGAAAGGTATGATAATGTAATATTTTGAGCCCCTAAACGTGCAATTATCAAAACTATATTTCTATAAATAGAAGCTCATTCTTCCTTCATTTCTCACCAATTCACTAAAGCTATAGAGCAATTATTATAGAGAGAAATTATAGAGAGAAAGAAGAAGAGAAGCTGCCTGCCTCACTATTCCAAAGATCCAAATCTTCTTCTAAGGTAAGGGGTATTATTCTTTCGTATTCATGAAGAGAGTTATTTTCTTTCAATACTGTAAGGGTTGTTATTCCATTCAATATTATTATGTTGAAATAACATGTCTATGCGAAGTACCACATACATGGTGAAATTCTTCTGCTATTCCATTATTTATTATTCTGTTGGAATAACTTGTCTATGCTTGATCTATCGCGCGTGCACGGTGAATTCTATTGTTATTCCATTCTTTATTATTCTGCTGGAATATCCTCGCCCTGTGCGGCATTACACGTGATCTGGTTCCTTTCTTTATTATTACGTTGGAATAACTCATTCTGCATGCATTACGCACGCTGGTGAATTCTTACATTATTCCATTCTTTACAATTACATTGGAATAACTTTTGTCTATGTGGATTACCGCATGCACGGTGAATGATCCTTCGTATTCATTCCTTATTAAATTGTGGAAATGATCTGTCTACGTGGATTACTGCATGGCGGGCAAAAATCCATTTACGATTTCATATATTCTATTATACTCAGTTGGTTAAAGTTTTGGCTTCTATACTCCATGAAATTAGTGGAATATCCTTGATATTTGCGCTTCATTTAGTATCTTTTCATGGAAATATTCTTCTGAGCATTCTTGAATTTTACTCCACAAAGAAGTATCATGTTGACAATTTGGACGTTATTGAATTCTGGATGAATTAAAATTATAAATCTTTAAAATTTATCCTTGAACTTGTTTTATTGAATTATTATGTCATTGTCATCATCCTCATGCTTATATTGTGATTAAAGTAATCTTTGGCTTACGTGCATAGATGGACTTGGTATGATTATGACCAGGGATTATTCGGTGTAATCATGACCGTAATGTGACGAATGATGTGGTAAAAGTACTCATGGGCCTGTAGTTCATTGATGGACAGTTGTTGGTATGATTATGACCAGGGATAATTCGGTATAATCATGACCATTAATGATTACATGAATATCCTTGGCCGTGATTCAAGGATGATTCGATTTTATTTATTAAGCTGAGTCTCAGCGATAAAGTTGATGAAAAACTTTTTAAATCATAGAAGATAGTAGATTTTATGCTCTACTTGACTCTTCTAATGGATTGCTTGTTCCGCTGCAGTTAAACTTGTTGTCTATTATATTCTATTAGTTTAACATTGTTGAAGGCTAATAATAATTTATTCTGCATTATCTTAGTCATAATATTTCTTACTGGGCTAGTTGAGCTCACCCTTTCTTTCACTGTTCTCTTCAGGAAATGAGAACGTAACCGGGACTAGTCGGGAAACGGAGTGACGGTCCAGATGATAGCATTAGTAGTCCTCACTATTCTGTTAAATAGTGTGACAATAAATATAATGAGGACTCCATTGAGTGTGGATATTGTCTAGATGACAATATTCTTATTAAAACTCTTAAATTATGTTTTGTCGTATTTTACACGACTGTTGTATAATTAAGTTGTATTTGAATTTTGTACCATGTATTTGGCGACTCAAGATGGGTGATGTATACCTATTTTGGGGGCGTCACATAATGTTATTATCATACAATATTATTACATTTCTAGCTGCACAAATAATCCAAAGCTGGACCAATCTTTGTCTTTTCCTGTATCCGACGTATTCGCTTTAATCTGCAATGTTTATCATGATATAGCAAGGGTGATCAACAAGTTTGCCCAACAAGTATAAGTTTATTTGAAGATATATCATGATAGAAAGATTTTGAATAATAGCTGGCTAACATTCAACAATATAATTGTGAATTAGAATGAACAAATTTTCATAGCTGAACGAACATGAAACATGAACAAATATATCTGGACCGAATGATAATGAAAGTGATCAGCCTTTCATACCTGATGAATATATGCAATGTGCACAGAGTGCGAATCAATATTCATAGACATGGTATAATCAGTAGAGATTAACCACAAGCATATTTCAAAAATATCAACTCAAGGTCGAGTTAGAGAAAACTTGCCTGTACCGTTGATTACCGTTATACAATTTATTTAGCTTTGCCTGAAGACCTATTATAAATAATATTGATCTATAAATTAGAATAATATCATCACAATATTTTAAATAACCTAAACACATTAACACATAATCTTATCAGTATATACATCACATAAGACCTAGTATCAAGTCAAACTATTGCAGTCTGAGTTGAATCCGGTATAATTTCGACATCTCGACGGTCTAGTTGGATAATCATCAAGCCTAATATCCATAAGACTCAGTCTAAACTGGTTCACAGATATTTTAGATAATTTATTATCAGTAAAAATATATTTCATAAGCTCGTAATAATTTTCCGATAATTATTACCATTTATCATGATTTTTCAATCATTCATATCGTATTTATATGATTTAAATACCACTTAATTCCATTATCATTAATATTAAATATTAATGAAAATCTTAACATAATATTATAATATATTTATAATATCACAAAGTATTTTTAATACTTTATTATTGCTTTTAAATGATTTTAAAGTAATTAAAACCATTATTAAATAACTGCTATTAATATTAAAATATTAATATTTTTCATGACAAAATATCAAAAGTTATATTTTATAACTTAAAATATTTTATAACACTTAAATTATTTTTATATAATTTTAAATCATTAATTCTATTTTTCCATAATTTATTTAATACATTTATTAAATAAATTATTTATCATTAATATTAATTAATTAATGAAATTCATCACAAAATATTAAAAGTCCTTAAAAATAACTTAAAATATTTTCTTATACCATAATATATTTTTAAATGATTTTTCAAGCATTAAAATCATTTTTAAGTAATTTATTTAATATTATAATTAAATAAATTAAATACCTTTAATATTCCAAAAATATAAAATATTAATGAAATATATTCAAAATAATTAAAAACCCATTTTTAGGCTTTAAAATAATTTTTAGTAATTTATTTTATATTTTTAATAATTAAAAACTAATTTTCTCTAATTATTTAATAAAATAATAATTTTCAGAAATTAAGTGTCACTAAAGATGCTATAAGGCGACAAAACCGTCGCTGAATGTGTTCTTAAGCCAAGCCCAGATCTTCATGTCAGATTACAAGGTACTCACTTTGACTACAATTAAAACTTAGATCTTGTTGTTATCTGGGCTGGTTATGGTGTTAATGTTGTAGTATTAGTGTACTACTACAACTAGAATTAAGTTTCAAGGCCATACATCAACAGAGCAGAGAGTTATTAGCTCTCAAAAATCATGTCAGAAGCTGTTCTTCATTTCTGGGTTACCCAGAAATGAAGAACAGTTCGGGTTGGCTACTCTCGATCCTTATAGTTTGCATTCTGGGCTTGCTTTGTGTGATATGAAGGTTTAAATATGTATTAAAGATGTCAGGGTACAATTCTATAACATTAGATCATCATAACAATAACAAATCTAAGAGATCTTGACCGGTCAAAGTAGTGGTCAGGAACTGCCCCTTGAAGATCTGGGTTTTCCAGAAACCTTCATAAGGCAGTTTCGTCAACCCTACTTTGACAACAATTATATTCATTTCTGTTTATGATTTTGGTAAAGTAAAGGCTTATATGTATAGCCTACATGTCAGTCTACAAGATCCAACCAACAAAATGACCTAACAATCAAAGAGCAACAAGATCAAAGGCCTGCAAAAACACTGTCAGACTTTTCTGGGCAAATCTGGGCTGCCCAGAAACAGATTTCGTGATCGGTCAACTAGGTTTGACTACTTATAACATGAAATCTAAACATGATCTAACCTTGATTCAAGTTCTAGATTAAAGCCTACATATCATAGAACAGACCCATAACATAAAACACACATAACACCTAATACACACTGATTTAGAAGCTTTGACATTAGGCTGTCAGACAACTTTTTAAGGTTCAAGAACAACTTCTAAAAATGCTATTTTCGTGCATCTGAGTGTTATGGATCTATGATCCAACAACCCAGATCACTAATTGACACCATCTAACACTGTTATAAACAACAACTAACAACATAAACACAAATCTTGAAGATCTAGCAAGTTTAGGATTTTATACCTCTTTCTAGCTTTGATCCTTGATTCTGCCTTTTTGATTCTGTTCTTGATTTGCTATGAACGGATCCTAGCTTTGTTTATCACTCCCTCTCACTCTAAGTCCCAAAAATATATAGAGAGAGTGGCTTGGTGAAAATGAGAAATAAAGTAAGTAATTTTACTTACTTTTTAAGTTTTAAAGCTTTGATTCAATGCATTTGGCTGATACAGCTGCTGATTTGGGAGATATATGGCACATGGCTAGAGCTAGGGTTGGTGAACAACCAATAATAGGGCTAGATCTACACTCCAACACATTAAAGAATACAAAAAGGGAAAAATGGTCATTTGATTTATAATTTTAATGCCAAATTGGTAACTTGTGCAAACCCTTAGGGTTTGACCCTTAGCGTTAAAACCTAAGGTTTTTAAAAATCAATTTTCTAGGATTTCCAATTTAGGTTTTATTATAGAAAATTATGATTTCTAAATTATAATTAGGATTTTCTAATTATATTAAGATTTCCTAATCATAATTCAAGCTTGCTAATTAGGATTAATATTTCCTAATTAAAATCGCTAATTTAGCAATTAGGTTCATAATTGTACATTAGGGTTTCTAATGGAGCAATTAGGGTTTAAAATTTTAAAATTATGGTTTTCTAACTAATTCGCTAGGCTTTACCCTAATTTATCTTATAATCAATACACTTAAGTCTCTAAGATCCCACGTTAGGGCTTTTGTAATTCGAATTAGGGTTTCAAATTCTCGAAATCTGAAATTAGGGTTTCTAGAGCCGGTTTCTAGGGTTTCTTATGAGTCATTAGGGTTTTCTAACTGAACGTTGACGTTTGAATATAATATTAGGGTTTGACACTGATATAATTTATCTGGTCAACCCTTGACCTTAACCACAAACTATACACAAAAATCCACATACACAGAACATATACACTTATACCCTTAATCCTGAATAATTCACCAGAAAAATTTAAAATCCATAAAATTTCTTCCCAGAAATGTCAAATCCATTCACTTATTTTTTGTCTAGGTTTATTATTTTACCTTAATTCAATATTTTAAGATTTTAATAAATATCCAAATTCTCGGGTTGTCACAATGGAGACCTTAAAGTTTCAAACATAAACTTGATAAACTATATACACTTTGAGTTAAGAATTGTGAGCATGCTTATGTTGTCTAACATGTATATATATGTAGGTATGATGTATAGTAAGTGAACTAACTTTGCATGCTTGGTGATTTATTTTTATTTTTTTACAAGAAAACTTGAAAACTAGTGTTGTCAATAACTACGTTACAAGTATTCTAGCACTTGACATACATGACTAATCTAATGCAAGCGTATGTTGTTGAGACCTATGGATCATATAGCATGTGTTTAATGATCAAACATAAGAAAATCGTGGATTGAACACTTTAAGTCTTGATTAAATGAGAATAAATGGTGACCCATGTTAATGATAGGGTATAAGATCAAACTTAGCAATTCCCATACTAACATGTGTATTTTGTATGATTATTCATATTTATACAAGATGGTATACATTGAACTATTGCAGAAGCAGCTCTTGGTTTGCACCAGGAGCAACGCGACCGTGCAACTCCCTAGTACAAACCAAGCACGGCCGCGCTAGTCTGTAGTAGGATCAGTTTGCTGCTGTTAATCTGAGGATGCTTGCATACCTATATGGTTACCTTAATCAGTAGAAAATGTCCAGTGTAGTGTACATGTATAATAAGCATGTTAATGAAAGGATCCTATGTGGATATGTGTTTACGACCTTAAGTCAAGATGTGACAACAAACTATGCCCTTTAAATGTCAGTGTATTAGAACTGATTTTCATGTTATGTGGTAACATGTATATAAGATCATAAGACTAAGAGAAGACTAACAATATATGTTAGTATCGATGAATTACATTTGTGTATTATAACAAATTAAGATAATAGGTATTCATGTTGAACTTGTATAACTAATGTGATTATACATGAATATGATATTATAATTCTTTGGAAATGTATTAAGCTTTACTTTGGTAAACTACGCGTAAGGCTAGTATCCGAACTCTCTTTTATATTGATCAATTTCCTAACTTACACAAATTTGGATTTGTGCAAGTTCTCGAATTTTATTTGATTCATATATTGAATGCAAGTACTCGAACCTTACTCTTTATTGAGCATTACTTGAACTTGTACTATTATTGATCCAACTAGTAGAACTTTGGAAGTATAATACTTCGCAATCTAGAAATGAAATTGTTTATAAACCTTGATTTCGAACGATAATTGTTCATATATGTACTTTGAAAGAAAACTGTCTAAGTCATTGCTTCGGCTAGACTATTGATATTGATCGAAAGCTATCCAAACCAAATTTACTTGGTGCGGACTCTTATAACTGAGATGAACAACCCTTGTGGTAGGGGAATTATATATTGTCGGAAAACCGACGTGCACACTTGAGAAAGATTAAATGTAATGTATTGACATAGGGTACTTTAGGCTGATCACCCGCTGTACTCATTTTGTAGAATTATCAGTTTAATTACTGTTAATTCTAGGAGAAGTTCTTAGTCCTTAGTGACTGCTCTGTATTCATTACTTTGAAATCTTGAATTGATTTATCATGGAATATTATTGATATTTTCTTTCCATAGCGACTATTGTTGGTATTCATCGATACTTTTTGCTATCTTGAACTATCATTATACCCTTGAGAAATTTAAAACTACATTGATTTCCCTTTCGCTATATTACTTGCTGGGCAAAATTGTTGCTCATTCTTGCTTTCCCTAAAAATATTTCAGTTAAGGCAGAGCAAGGCGACCCCTCAGGCATTGATAAGGGCAAGGGCAAGACTACTGAGTAGTTTATATTTAGTGGAGATTATTATATTCATGTAATGACATAAGATGTAATATGTATTAGTTATATCTAAATTATGTTTAATTATGTTGGAGGTATTGTAAGAGATGTTTAAGTTACGAACCCTTGGGACGAGAATAATTATATTATAACAATGTAATTTATTCTATTATTCCTTTGTGATGATTTTAGTATTTTATTAGAGTTAGTACGTGACAACCAAATTTGAGACAAGTGTGGTCTGAATTTGGGGGCGTCACATAAGGGGTATGGATTGTAAAAAAAACAAATTAATATAAATATCTATGTGCTTTGTTATAAGTATGTGTAAAAAAAATGCCTTGAAATAACTAATGAAATATTATTATCAATAAATATTTTATTAATAGAAAAATTCTGCCAAAATGGAGAGGAAGAGGAATACCGAGAACATAGAGAAATGTAAATAAAGAATTAAAAACTGAAAAATGAGGATATGAAACCTGTAAACCCTATACAATAATTTATAGATTTATTGGTAGGGGCGTTTAATAAGAACCCTGCCGGAGTAAACGTAAATCCTCCAGTTGTGCAAGTTGCCAGTTTTAAGGATTTAAAGAGTATGGGACCGCCCGAGTTTAGGGGGACCATTGAGCCTATAGAGGCTTAATCGTGGATTAAGGAAATAGAGAAGGAATTTGTTATTTCCAGAGTAGGAGAGGAGCAAAAGACCGCTTTTTCTACCTATATATTGAAGGATGAGGCCAAATGTTTGTGGGATGCCAACCGAAATATGGCCGGAGAGGGAGTAGTTGCGTGGGAAAGATTCAAGAAGTTATACTTCGAGAATTATTTTCCTTAAAGTATGCAGAGCTATATGGAGATACGATTTCTAGAATTGAAGTAGGAGGCTATGTAAGTTCCCCAATATGCTTCCAAGTTTAATGAATTAGCTAGGTTTGCTCCACACCAAGTGGACACTAAAGAGAGGAAAACAATGAGGTTTGAGCATGTTCTGAAACCCTAGCTCTACAAAAAATTGTTGTGTTGCAGATTGATTATTTTGGATCAATCTTGGAAAAGGGTATCATAGCCGAAGGAGGGAGTGAGGCCATAAGCCTCTAAAATAAAGAGAGGAAGAATAAGACTAAGTCCGAGGGAGCCATCAAGGCTGAAGGAGGTAGTAGAGGAGGAAAGAGGAAGTGAAATTATTTTTGAGAATACCGAAAATAAGCAGGGAGACCCAAAAAAGAGGGTCGGACAATGTAATAATTGCGGGAGAGTGTTTGAAAGAAAAGTCGATGTGTTATAATTGCAGACAGAAGGGACACATCTCTAGTAACTGCCCCAACCCAAATAAAAATAGCGGATGTTTTATCTTTGGATCGACATATTATATAACAAGAAGTTGCCCAAGAAAGGAACAGATGGGGGAAACGACAATAAAGGGAATAACAATGGGAAGTTGACTATAGCCGGTCCAGCTCCACCAAGTAGACCGACCGCCAAGACCTACAATATGATGGTCCAAAATGCCGTAGCATCCAAAGATGTAATTTCAGGTATCATTCTGATCAATAATACGTACTCATTACATTCGCGGAACTCACTTTTCCTAACCCTTAGGTTTTGAGTCAGCAGGTGAAAACTTCATTTTTGCCATAACTGAAATATTATTGAATATTCCATCACGTCTCAACATTTTACGTAATCAATAACTTCTCAGAATTTCAAAATAAATCTCCGAGCAGAAACGGATGAATAGTGCCTATTTCGTCTTTTTCTCCGAAAATATTTTGTTCCCGGAAAACATTTATTTTCGTCTTGAAAATTCTTACTCGTTCAATCTAGCTCGTAGCCAGAATCCTCTCGATTAATAATCATTCTAGGTTATAAAACGATTAATAAACACATAGCATAGAATAGTATTAATAAAAATTCATTTTATTAATAACTAATTCTTTAAATCTTAATTTCTAGACAATCCGAATTTCCGGGTTGTCACATCCTTCCCCCCTAAAAAAAAAATTCCGTCCTCGGAATTTCTTCAAACCATACCCATACCCGGGTTATTACATTCACCCATTCTTCACAGAATTTCGCCCTCGAAATTTTAGCTTACTTTTCTTCTCAACTTCTCTTCAAAGAAGTTCTTATCTTTCCATCATTCCTAACCTCCATAACCTATCAAGAATCATGAAGTAAAAGGAATAGCGAGGAATATAAGAATTCCTTTAAAACATTTCATACGTTTGCTGAGGGGTCAAATTGACCATGAACTCTTACTAGGTTTACCAGCATAACGCCGTAACCTTTCTTTCCACGGTCAGTTTACAATCACAAAGAAGGTAAACTACCTCTTCCATACGTAGGTGATCAACCCATCGTATAACCCCATTTCGGAGTATGTTCACCTCAGACTTACTCCTTAGATTCTGCACCAAAATAATTTGGTTTGGCATAGCTCTTCAAAAAAAGCTCAATTTTCTTTTAATCATGACATACCATTCGTCTTAGACAAATCAAGTAGCTTAGACCATACCAATAAATTGGACATCAACTTGTAACATTCGTCTAGTCAACTCAATTAACATCGACTACTTCTTTAAATTCTTTCGCAATACATCAAAACGTTTTATGACGTCATGATACCGCACTCTTCACAGTACGTTGAGGATTTTATCAGTTTATGACTTCGTCATTACACATCATACCATAGCAGGTTGTTGATCCTAAGATCAAATCCAACACCAGGTTTAATTGCATTAATAACTCTATCCTTTTACCATCTTTGCATCAAATGCAATGATGATATAAAATTTATTTTGATATTTTAAACCAATTTCTGTCTAGCTGAAACAATTAGCATAGACATACCAAGAATAGTTCTTTAAAAATCCATTGGTTCCAAAAGCTGAACCAATTCTTTCATTTTCAAAATGCGCATTATCAAAGAAGATTTTAAGAAATTTTGAAATCTAGCATAGCTAGATGACTTGGAATATCCTATTCTCCATCTTCCTTCATTGTCTTTACTTAGGACAATACTTAATCTTCTCTAGCACCTTCAATGCTAAGTCTATCGAAATACTTACTTTCGGTCTAAACATTCCTATACCTTAGTATAGTTCATCAACTTACCACACTTTATGTGTTTAGAACTTTCCACAACCATATGTGTTTAAGAACTTATCTTCGCAATATGTAATCCAAGAACAAATCAAGGACTATCCATATACTTAGGGCTCAGAAACATAGTATATAAGTATGAGTCACAAACTTTTCATAAGTATGAGTTTCAAGAACCCACACCTATCTTATCATTTTTACCTATCAAGTATATACATGAGAAAAGATTCACCTTCTTTATATACATCTTGATAAATACGACCAATTTCAATGATTATCACCGTAATAAACCGAGTGGTTGTTACACCAAGCACAAACCTCTCATTCCATACAAAGATTCATACAACTCACCCATCACATGAGTCCTCAATTGAAATCTTACAACTTCTAACTTTCTCTTTACTTAATACGAATTTTCTTTAATTTGTATACTATCCTTTACATCTCAATTTGAGTTCTTCTTCCCGTACTTACTTTGTAGTACCATTCATTCATAGCATTAGCTATAAATCATTCATCGCTTAATGTTTCATCTATTACTACGATTTACTATGATCACGTGGTGATCTTCTTATCCTTCTCTTTACGATTATAGTCTTAGGTACTCATACCTACCTAAGGTTTATAACCTATCGCCTCGATACTAACCTCAGAACGCCCCAAAATCCGGTCTATCTTCACACCCGATTTCAGTGATGTCACGAGTACATCATTCATCCAACATACATCATTATATACCTAATATATAATAACATACATTCTCAATTCCTGTGTCCTAAAACCTTATAACCTTTCTCATTACAAATAATGATAATTACATTATTCCTTTCATCTTATAAGAGTGACTTTTATTCGCCACCAAGGATACATACAGTTCATTAAACTAGTCTATAGTTTAATTTTCATCTTTCTACATCACAAGTCTTCACTTGATCTTCTCGCCATTCACATTCTCGAATTGGCACTTCATCCGGATACCGCCACTTGATCTATACGGGATCCTTAATTTCTTCTAACATCGTCATTAAAATGTTTTTCATTTAAAGCAAGTGTGAGCATTCAATTGCCCAAAGAAGTCATAATAATTGAACATACAACTTCAAGAGTTTAAACATTCTTTTGGAACTTCAATAACCGAACAAAGGTTATGAAGCGGCTTGAATAATAAGAATAATCTCGATTCCTACCATTTTAAAACATTAGTCACATTCACTTTGAAATACTTTCATTCTCTATTATCTTTCATACACATCCTGTCTGGCTAGAATCAATAGCACAGACTTAAAAATAACGGGTCATGTATAAACAGAACATTCTTTTATTGAATAGTTCAAACATAGAACAATTCATCTCATAGAAACACCGAAGTGTTCACATTATGGCACAAGGCCTCATACGTTCTACCACCTTGCACAAATATCACACATTTGCATATGTATGTAACTTCTCAAGTTCAACATCCGAGAAGTTTTAAGAAACTAGCATTCATTTAAAATATGAATGAAGTTAGGAAACTTGCCTTTACGCATGACTACAACTTACTTCCGAATCGCGCTCATTCCAATCCCTATAACACATAAGGAAATAACAAATACACCAATTAGTCATATACTTGACTTACGCATTGGTTTACTTAACTTTACTTCTTAAGGTTCGCGTTTTGCAATATAATTTTACGCGACTAACTTTCATTACCGGCTTACTTACGGCTTCATGACATACTGAGATGTCTTACTCAACACGTTCATCATCTTTGATGATTCACATTCTTATCTTCTTCGTATACTTCTCTAGGACTTAGTACACATCAATTCTCTGCTAGTAATCCATATGGTACTCTGAGTGGTTTCCCACAAACAACCAACAAACAAGTTCCCGTCTCATCTACACTGCCATCACATTGAGTTAGATCGGTTGCTAGTTTCGTATATACCTTCGCTCTCTGAAGGAATTGTTTAGCCCAACTCCCATATGTCAACCATCAAAGGTTACGATTGTACCACAACCTGACTTTCTCTTAACTTATACGAATTATTAAATTATAATATTCGTTAAGTTAATTTCTTATTCCTTTTGGCTTTCTGGCAAGTAATTGCCATACCTCAGGATTCATTCTTATCCGATTCACATTCGACTTTCATTAATCTCATTACCGTTCGATACGGTTTTCTTGATACCATTCGCATCTTACTTACTACATTCATCAACGTCTAAGTCATACAACCAGGGTATACTTAGCACGTTCGTCAAACGCGAATACGATTCACGAGGATCGCTTTACGTATTCAACGCTCACGCTGCTTCGCCTCTTAATCTCTCATTCAACCTTTACTCAAGGTTTTAATTGCTTTCAATCGTTATCCATCCCATGAACCCCATGTTCATTATTCTTTCTTAATGTCAAAGCCATACACGGTTCGGCTCATCATGAGATGCTAAGACCGATCGCTCATCGCAACAACGTTGCATTCACAAATGCCTAAACGCTTTACATTCATCTCTCAATGCCATGTCATAACATCAAAATGTTATACATTAACATCGCAACCAACGCCTAAGGAATCACAACCATAGCAATCCTCACGCTCGCTTATCGCCACTACGGTCCCCGAACATCGGCCCAGTAACTCCGCATCTACATTCTTTGTCTTTTATTCTCGCTTTAATCTTTTCGCTCAACCTTTATTAAAGGTTTAAAACACTTGATTAAGTGTTACATTAGTTGAATATTATGTTCATATTTCTTTCTTGCACATCCTCCAAAGAATCGAGAACTAAAAATCTCATTTCGGCATTACTCACCGCACATGCAACATGCCAGTTTTCCTTTTCTTCTCGTCTCACATCACGACCTACTTTCTCTCTCTCTCTTCCTCAATGGCGCATGGTGTGAGTCCTTACTTAGTGGGCGCGTATTGCATAATGCCACACTCCGTAAGATTTTCAGATCAGATACACATGGCATGCGGTGCCACAAATTATACTACTAGTTCACGCCATGGTGAACTCTTGCAAGTGTTTCGACACATCATTACGCTACTCAAGGCATCGGCCTCCAAGGCACAACTCATCATTTATGCAATACCAAGCATGAAAACCTAGAAAATTTTTCTAAGTCTTTACAAGCTTGAGACGCCGATTTCAAAACTCATAACTTCTTCGTTATAACTCGAAACGAGGTCGTTCTAAAGCCATTTTCTTCCTTATCTTACGTATTTTGATTACCCTCGGATGTAACTTTGTTCTCAATCCATTAACATGCCATTCAATTGGCTTAATCTTCATTCTTCGCTCATTTTAACGCTTTTAACGCTTCTTTGTTCGCTCGTCTGTAATTCGGTCATCCGAACTCGAAATTCGCTTTGTTCTTGAGTCCACGACTCACGCTTTTATACGCTCTCTTACATTCTTATGAAACCCTACACGCTCAGGTTCATTTACTAACTTTCAAATTTTCGCTCTTCTTTTATTAAAATTTTTGCCATAACTTCGTTATAGCTTAGTTTTAATCCGCTCTTCATGAACGCTTCTCTACTGCTCCTAACCAAGCAATAAGCTAACTAACTTATACGCCGATGGTTTTAAACTTGTCCATCAACAAAAATTATACTACGATGGTTTTAAATTTGTCCATCAACAACGCTTCTTCGTGTTCTTCGCGTGTTCTTCGCGTTCTTCGCTCGTTCTTCATTTTAAATCGATATTTTGATTACGATTTCACTTTTTCTTGGAATTTGATGTTATAGAACATCATTCCTTACTTAATTCACCTACTCATTCATAATATTCATTCGGATCGCTTCAAAATCCTCAAGAATCTTATATTTCCTTAAGAAATTTATAAACTAAATTTCTTATTTCTTATTTCTTCTTTTCTCATGATTTCAACCATATGAAATCATTCTCAATATCTTTTACTCCTTATTCTCATTAAGCTATGTTTTTTTACATAGAAAACTTAAAGAAAATATTAGAAGAAACTAGTGTTCTGATTACTGCTCTTCTTTATTTCTCTTCGTTATACAAAGCCAGCGATTCGCTAGCTTTTCTATTTCACGATCACTTTTGATCCGAGCATTCATGCTCACGCCTTCCTCTTCCTCTCCCAACCGAGCTCTCTCTCTCTCTCTCAAGTGTAGGATTTTCAAAATCCTAGAAAATGAAATTCTAGGTTTCTATTTATAGAAAACCAAAGTTAGGGCAAAATAGTCATTTCACCCCTAAAGTTACTATTCCCACCTCCTCTTTAACTTAGCCACTAAGTTAACTTGGCCACCACCCTTACTTGGTGGCCAAGTGGTCCATGCCCACATGCCCATGGGTCATCCCCGGGTTGCCCCAATGGTTTTTACCCATCCGCTTACCCATCTGGTTCGATCCGCGGTTTTTTTCTTGGTTCGGGCCTTAACCCTAATTCTTATTGGGCCTAACTTGGGCTTGATTTCACAAATCATTGGGCTTGACATAATCCAAGTCCAATTGGATTCTACAAAGTCCATGAACACAAAGTCCATTAAGACTAATCGATTCTACGATTCCATTCTCGTATTCTCGTCAGATTTAACTCGTGACGATATTCGTATTATACGTCAGACTATTCTTCTTTCTATACTCGTATAATAACTCAGATCATACTCAGATTTCTCACGCATAATAACCCTAGTTATTATATGCACTCATTACATTCTCTAACTCACTTTTCCTAACCCTTAGGTTTTGAGTCCGCAGCGAAAACTTCGCTTTTGCCATAACCGAAATATTATTGAATATTCCATCACGCCTCAATATTTTACGTGATCAATAACTTCTCGAAATTTCAAAATAAATCTCCGAAAGTAAAACGGATGAATAGTGCTTATTTCGCCTTTTTTCCCCAAAATATTTTTTTCTCCTAAAAACTTTTATTTTCGCCTTGAAAATTCTTACTCGCTCAATCTAGCTCGTAGCCGTAATCCTCCCGATTAATAATCATTCTAGGTTATAAAACGATTAATAAACACATAGCATAGAATAGTATTAATAAAAATTTTTATTTTTATTAATAACTAAATTTTAGGGTTTCACGAATCTACACTTCACGAATCCTACACAATATATTATCATACAAATATTACATTATTTTAAATGTAATTTAGATTAATTAAATTAATCTAATTAATTTATGAATAAATATTTGAATTTATCATTCAATTAATACTTAATTTTAAATTAGGTATTTAAAGCTTTTCATAATACCTTGTTAAGTGTATTATGTAAATTAAATTATTAATATTAAGTTTCTTATGAATCATGCAAATAAAAGCAATCGTCTGCATACCGACTATGAACTGGTGTCATGACGCTTCGGTTAGCTTTGCTACCAAATTGCGGTAACAATCCGATTCGGTCCGATTTCATTGACGGCTCGGTAGTAAGCACTACGTTATTGGGTGTAAAATCTAATTACGCACGGCACACAAGTTGTTAGGTAAAATCTAATTACGCACAACACGCAAGTATACGTGGTCAACAAGTAATATAATGATAAGAAAAGAATCGTTCCTACAGAGAATAACAAGAAATTAATACCAACAATTACCAATTTCGTATTAACCCAATTCTATTAAACTAATTGAAATCAATGATTATTACTATTAAAAACTATAAACTAAAAATATCAATCAATCAACACAACTTAAAAACTTTAATTTCAAGCAAATAATGAAGAATTATGCTTTATAACTTCACTTTAAGTATCATTCCAATTATCACACCTTATTCCAGTTTAATTCATTATCTCAGTTTATTAATCAAGAACACTCATGTAGAATTAGCCATTTCTCAATGCACTAAAACCATATTAACTTAAATCCACAAATTAGATAGAATTAAGCCAAACACCCTAAATAACTAATCCACTATATCTCTATGTGAATTACAATTAAGAAGAGTTTAATACCAAGTTCTTATCAGATTACATGCGATGCTAGGTATATCTTTATCCTAACATAAATCAAGATTCTATTCAATCACAGAATTCAAGAACACATGCTATTATGACTAAGTCTAGACTCATACATCATCTATCGAATCCATATAAATCCACATAAAATTGGTGATCAAACAATTCATAAGTTAAGCACAAATCACAAAAAATAAACAGAATTAATAATTTATTAAACTTAAATCAAGGCATAATAATTGTCATTCAATATTAAAGATCCATTGCAAGCCTAAAAAGTAATTTAGTTCATACTTAACGAATTAAATACTGAATAAATAAAAGAAATCATCCTCCCAATTACAAAAAATGAAATTAAAGAAGAATAGTAATACACCACCCTTCTCGTCCTTTAAATTGGCAATCTTCGTAAAATCACCTCCTTTCTTTGTTCCTCCAAGATTGTCTCTTTGTTCTTGATTTCCAAGTGTGTAATAATTATTGTAGAACCCCGCACCAGGTTTTGTGTAAAACCCCAACTTTTTGAATAAAGATGAATTTTCTATAAATATTATTTTTGAATATTATGGAGTGAAATTGATATAATGTTATAGTTGTGGGTAATATTTATAAATTTTGCAAAGTACGCAAGTTGTTATATAATATTCGATTGGCCTGAGAATATTCGCTTTAATATAGAATATTCGCATAACAAAGACAATCATTGGTGGACCCCTAGCAACTAATTATTGTTTGGATTGAAAAAATGACAAAATACTTTATGAAAATAACGGTGGAAGTTTTACTGTTAACTGTTGAAACACTCGGTGTTAAAAGTACAAGAATACGCATGGTTTCATAGTAGCACACTATTAATTATTGATGCTTACGTGATAAGTCACTCGGTTTTTGTTGGTATTATTAATGTAATAATACGTAAAAAATATTTTATATATTAAATGTAATACTTTTATAAAGTTATTCTATAAATAGAATATATTATATTCTATTATGCATAGTGTTGTATAATTATGCTGATAGTGTTTTCGCATTACAAAAAATCTTTTTATATAAAATAGAATACTTTTATAAAGTTATCTCGTTTTATTAGACAATAATTAAAATATATTATATTTTATTATGCATAGTGTTTGCAAAGTGTCTGCATAGTAAAATCTTTTATAAATTTATTCGTTTTATTAAATTATAAATAGAATATATTATATTATATTTAAAGATTTTGCTTTAAATATGGACCGTCAGATTAAAGTAAATCAATTTGGACCGTTCATGAGTTAGTTACTATGCAGTCCATTTTTCTATAAATAGAAGCTCATTCCTTCATTATTTTCTTATGAATTCACTGAAACTCTAGAGAGATAAACTATAGAGAGAAAGAAAAAAGTATTCTGCTACTTCACTACTTATATATCCAGTACTCTTCTTCTTAAGGTAGGAAATATTATTTGTTGTACTCGTAAGGGGTATTCTTTCTTTCTTATTCATGAAGAGAACTTCATTATTCCATTCTTTATTATTCTCATTGAATAACTCAGATATCGCGGATACCCTATACTTGGTGACATTCTTCTATTATTCCGCTTTTATTATTCTTGGAATATCATATTCAGACGCGTTTCTGCACAGGACTTCGGTTCCGTCTTTATTATTATTCTGTTGAATATCTCGTTCTGCATGCGTTTTACGCCTTAACTCGATTCCGTCCTTATTAGTATTATGTTGAATAACCTATCTATCTGCAAGCACCGCATGCATGGTGATTTCTGTTGTTATTCCATTCTTTATTATTCTTCATTGGAACATCCCGTCTTGCAATTTCGCTTTGACTTTGGTTTCGATTATTTAGTATTCTGTTGAATAACTTTATACATGCTAAGTATCTCATGCATGGTGATTTCTTTTGTTATTCGATTCTTTATTATACTCAGTTGGTTAAAATTTTAACTTCTATACTCCATGAAATTAGTGGAATATCCTTGATAATTGCGCTTCATCCAGTATCTTTTCATAGAAATATTCTTCTGAGCATTCTTGAATTTTACTCTACAAAGCAGTATCATGTTGACAATTTGGACGTTATTGGTTCTTGGACAAATTAATTCTTGAACTTGTTTGATTGAATTCTTATATCATTGTCATCATCCTCATGTTTATATTTTTTTTTGAAAGTCATCTATGGCCTGTAGTGCATAGATGAACTTGGTATAATTATGACCAGGGATTATTCGGTGTAATGATGACCGTAATGTTACAAATGATGTGGTAAAAGTCCTCATTGGCCCGTAGTGCATTGATGGACAGTTGTTGGCATGATCATGTCCATTAATGAATACACAAATATTCTTGGCCCGTAGTGCATGGATAATTGTGGTCGTGATACTAAAGAATATCCTTGGCTGTAGTGCAGGGGTGATTCGATGTTGTGGATTATTTATTAAGCTGAGTCCTAGCGATAAAAGTGATGAAAAACCTTTTAAATCATAAAAAATAGTAGATTTTATTCTCTACTTGACTCTTTAAATGGATTGCTTGTTCTGCTGCAGTTAAACTTGATGTTTGTTATATTGTATCGGTTTAACAATTGCTTAAGGCTAATGATAATTTATTCGCATTATCTTAGTCATAATATTTCTTCTTTGGGCTAGTTGAGCTCACCCTTTCTTTCACCGTTCTCTTGAGAAATGAGAATATAGTCGAACGCAGTCTGGGAAACCTGGAGTGATGGTCCTAGATGGTGCATTAGTAGTCCTCACTATTCTATAAAATAGTGTGATAATAATTGTAATGAGGACTCTTTTTGAGTTGTATACTCTCTAGTAGACAATATTTGTATTCAAATTCATAGTTTATGTTTTGTCTTATTGTACACTTACGGCAGTTGTATTTGAATTCATGCCATGTATCCATGACTCAAGATGGGTGATGTATACCTAATTTTGGGGCGTCACAGCTTGGTATCAAAGCTTAAGGATATGATCCCTGGCTAAGATGTGAGACTAGAACTAGGAGGGGAGAGACGGGGAATTCCTTCGCTAGTATGACCTACTTAAATTTATTTTGTATTTAAATTGGTTGGTCAGAGTTTAGAGATAATATGTTACATGTCAACTAACCCTTGTTTTGTGGTAGTGTTTGAAAATGACATCCGAGAATGTTGAGAATAACAATGGAGCACAAGAGACCGTTGAGTCTCCACATATCAATAATCAGGATAATGTGCATCAGGAAGGCGACAATCCTCATGCAAACAACAACACGGACCAAATGATGAATGATGGATTGTTTAGAGGCTTTATGCAATTTATGCAACATCAGGCGAGAGCGGCTCCTGTCCGAAATATAGGTGAAAACACTGGAAACTCTCGGATAGTCACCGCTAAACAGTTCAAGGAGCTGGGACCACCGGAGTTTATTGGAGAGCCAAAACCACTTAAGGCGAAAGCATGGATAAAGCAGATCACCAAGATATTTGATGTCTTGGGATGTTCCGAGGAGCAAAAGGTTCCCTTCGCCACCTTCATGTTGCGTGAAGAGGCAGACATCTTGGTGGAATCAGAAACGCATCTACCGACTGGCCTTTTCAAGATGTCTTGGGAGAAGTTCCAAGAGCTATTCAACGACAAGTACTTTCCCGAGAGTATTCGTCACATGAAAGAAGTGGAGTTTATCAAATTGGAACAAAACAATATGACCGTGTCGCAATACGAGGCTAAATTTGCGGAGTTATCCCGGTTTACATCCCATTTGGTCGATAATGAGGACCGAATGACGCGAATGTTTTTAAGAGGTTTAAAACCAGAGATACGTCAATATCTTATTTCTCATAAACTGTGTTTGTACTCAGATGTTGTAAATAGGGCTCAGTTATTGGAGCGCGGTAACGAGTCAACGCAACCAAGAGAAAGAAGCCGGCAGCATGAAAATACCAGTGGTATCAGTCATTGAAGAGGTGACAACAAACGTGGAGGTAATCAACATGCCAGAAATGGTAACCACTTCGGTGGTAATCATGGTCAAGACAGTAAAAATGGACATTTCAAGAAAAGGAGATTCAACAATGATGAAAAGACGTCAGCACCAACACCCGTTGTTAAGGAAGGAGAACGACCACCTATCATATGCTTCAAATGTGGAGGGGAGGGACACATCAGTCCAAACTGCGCGATGCCATCCAAAGCATGTTATAATTGTGGAAGAGAAGGTCACTTATGTGACGCCCCCAAAATTAGGTATACATCACCCATCTTGAGTCGCCAGATACATGGTATATAATTTAAATACAACTTAATAATACAACTGTCGTGTACAATACGATAAAACATAAACTGTGAGTTTGAATACAAATATTGTCTACTAGAGATTATACAAACTCAAAAGGAGTCCTCATTACAATTATTAACACACTATTTCACAGAATAGTGAGGACTACTAATGTTATCCTCTGGATCATCACTTCTCCCCCCATTAGTCCCATTTACGCTTCTCATTTCCTAAAGAGAATAAAGGAAAGAAAGGGTGAGCTCAACTAGCCTAGTAAGAAATATTATGACTAAGATAATGCGAGAATAATAAAGGATGGAACCAGTCCCACAGAACGCATGCATACAAGATATTCCGATAGAATAATAAATAATGGAACCAGTCCCACAGAACGCATGACCCTGGATATTCCGGCGAATAATAAATAATGGAACCAAGTCCGGCGTAAACACACGCATGTGATATTCCGGCGTAATAATAAAGAACAAAATATTAGAAGAATGTCACCATGTATAGGGTAGCTCACAGATCTGAGTTATTCCAATGTAATAATAAATAATGGAATAACAGAAGTTCTCTTCATGAGTACAACAAATAACATCCCTTACTGGTACAATAAATAATATCCATTACCTTAGAAAGAAGAATACTGGATATAGAAGTAGTGAAGTAGCAGAACACTTTTCTTCTTTCTCTCTATAGTTTCTCTCTCTAGAGTTTCAATGAATTCGTAAGAAATAATGAATGAACGAGCTTCTATTTATAGGAAAATGGACTGAATAGTAACTAATTCATGAACGGTCCAGATTGATTTACTTTTAAACGGACGGTCCATATTGATTTACTATTAAAACTTTAAACCAGCGATCCATATTGATTCACTATTATAACTTTCCACCAGTGGTCTATATTGATTTACTATTATATCTTCAACCAACGGTCTGAAAAATTAGCACATCTCCTCATGGAATAATATTGTACCCAAAAATAATTTGGACCAAAAAGAAATATATTTTACGGGTGATCAATAGTACCCTGTGAATAATAACTCGTGAATAGTAACTCGTGAATAGTAACTCATGAATAGTAACTCATGAATAGTAACTCATGAATAGTAACTCGTAAATAGTAACTCATGAATTGTAACTCATGAATAGTAACTCGTGAATAATACTCCGATACGAAAAGTGTCCCGAATACCCGATTGAACAATACTGAGTGACTTCTCACATAAGCATCAATAATCAATACTGCGTATACTACTATGCAACCACGCCAGACATCTTTACTTTTTTAACACCGGGTGTTTCAACAGTTAACGGTAAAACTTCCGCGTTATTTTCATAAAGTATTTTTATCGTTTTTTCTATCCGACAATAATTCTGTTGTGGGGTTCACCAATGATTGTACCGTCGTACGGATATTCCCCGACTAAAAAAATATTCCCCGACCAATCGAATATTATACAACCACTTGCTTACTTTGCAAAATTTATAAATATTACCCACAACTATAACATTACATCAAATCAACACCATAATATAAAAAAAAATTATTTCGAGAAAATTAAATCTTTATTCATAAAATCTGGGGTCTCACAATCTCCCCTCCTTATGAAATTTTGCTCTTGAAATTTACGTACGTACCTAGTATGCCGAATAGGTGAGGATACCTTGACTTCACTTCAAATTCTAACTCTTGAGGTATAACCTTTGAGTGTTGAATACGATCCTTCTTATCCAAGATTTTAAAACGTAGCTCCTCATACATTAAATATTTTGCTATCTCGTCTAGTTTTAATTCGATAATGTGGTTCGAGTCGTCCACATATTTACGTAACATCGATACGTGAAAAAAATGTTATGAACACGCGACATACTTAGCAGTAAAACGAGTCTATAGGCCACAGTTCTTACTCGATCAAGGATTTCAAATGGGCCAATAAAATTGAGGGTTGAGATTTCCTCTCTTCATCGATTCTTGCTTCTAGAATAATGCCCTCTTGAACCTTCTTCTTCACATTCACCAGCTCTAAGTATGTAGCTTGAGCGGCTTTAACTTTATCGATTAAAGTTGATTATAATCGTATATTCGTTATTTTCACGTGGGTTCGTATATTCGCACTTGTAACCGCATACGATCTTCTACTCAACACGTCAGCTACCACGTTCTCTTTTCCACGATGGTATGATACGATCATAATCTTTAACAGCTCGAGCCAACGTCTTTGGCGCATGTTACGTTCGCTTTAGTTGAATAAATGTTTAAGGGTTTTTAGAAATGGGTTTTGTACTGAGGTCAATACAAAATTTGATTTCACGCTCTAGGGGTAGGCTAAGAAGTCTTCAAGAATACGTTAGGAAATTTATTTACAATAGAAATATCATTCAAAACTGTGACTCTCATCCAAGACTTGGATAGCACATATAATGAATGTTTTTCCTAACGGAGTTTTAACCGATAAGTCAAAGTCTAACTTCTCTAGAGTCAAATTTAAACGTTGAGCGCAAGCAAGAGAGATAAAAGAATAGGTAGAACCGGTATCGAATAAGGTATAGACTTCGCAAGAATTTATAATTAACTAACCCGTGATAACTTTGTTCGATTCCTCATCACGAAAAATGCTCTCCCTTAAACTACCGAATTTGACTTGTTCGGGACAATCTTTGGTGTCATCATTACCACTGGAATTAACTTTCGCTATAGGGCATATTCTACCCTCAACTGCTTCGTCGTACTCCTGCTCCATGATCTGAATCATTAACCTTTGATCTATATAGAATTGGGGTTGACCGCAATGTATAGGGTAATTCAAAACTCGACGCTGGGTTCTCCCAATTGCTGTCGAAAAAGAGAAATACATACCATCTATTTTAGCTTTCTTGGATCGGACTTCGCTTTCCACAATATCAACGCGTCGTGTGGCTTTTACCCATGCATCTTTTATTCTCACTCGTTCAGTTATTTCATCTTTCAGCTGCTCCTTGACATTTGAATTCTCAAATTCCAGCTTTAATATCGTATACTCTACCAAAGAGCGCTCCTGTTCAGCTATCTTACATCGGGTAATACAATTTTGAATTGTTACATTCCTTTGCTCCACGACCGCCTTCCGTTCTTCAGCCTGCTCTTCTAACTCATGAATACAATTTTGCAATTCTACATTTTGATCAATAAGTTCTTCTAATAAATCCTCCTCAGGTTCCTCTTCTTCCTCACTCTCAGTTGCTACCTTTGCGACTAGCTTGAGTGCAACTTTTAATTCCTCAATCACCACATGGATATCTCTAATCACCTTATCTTGGTTGGTGATTAGAGGTTTCTCCACGGTCTCATGTGCTCCTTTGCTATTCTCAACATTCTCGGATGTCATTTTCAAACACTACCACAAAACAAGGGTTAATTAATATTTAACATATTATCCCTATATTATGACCGACCAATTAAATACCAAATAAACTTAGGTAGGTCATACTAGTGAAGGAATTCCCCGTCTCTCCCCTCCTAGTTCTAGTCTCACTTCTTAGCCAGGGATCATATCCCTAAGCTTTGATACCAACTGTGATGCCCCCAAAATTAGGTATACATCACCCATCTTGAGTCGCCAGATATATGGTACAGAATTTAAATACAACTTAATAATACAACTATCGTGTACAATACGACAAAACATAAACTGTGAGTTTGGATACAAATATTATCTACTAGAGATTATACAAACTCAAAAGGAGTCCTCATTACAATTATTATCACACTATTTCATAGAATAGTGAGGACTACTAATGCACCATCTAGAACCATCACTTTGTTCCCCGACTAGTCCCAGCTACGTTCTCATTTCACAAGAGAACATTGAAAGAAAGGGTGAGCTCAACTAGCCTAGTAAGAAATATTATGACTAAGATAATGCGTAATAATTTATCGTTAGCCTTCAACAAGTGTTAAACCGATAAAATATAATAACTATCAAGTTTAATCAAGTGTGAACAAGCAATCCATTAGAAGAGTCAAGTAGGGAATAAAATCTACTATCTTCTATGATTTAAAAGGTTTTTCATCACTTTTATCATTGACTCAAATTTTAATAAATAATCCACATCATCGAATCACCCCTGCACTACGGCCAATGATATTCTTTAGTATCACGACCACAAATTATCCATGCACTACGGGCCAAGGACATTCGTGTATTCATTAATGGTCATGATCATGCCAACAACTGTCCATCAATGCACTACGGGCCAATGAGCACTTTAATCACATCATTTGTAACATTACGGTCATGATTACACCGAATAATCTCTGGTCATAATCATACCAAGTCCATCTATGCACTACAGGCCACAGATGACTTTCAACAAAATATAAACATGAGGATGATGACAATGATATAAGAATTCAATAAAACAAGTTCAAGAATTAATTTATCTAGAACCGATAACGTCCAAATTGTCAACATGATACCGCTTTGTAGTAAAAAAATTCAAGAATGCTCGTAAGAATATTTCCATGAAAAGATCTTTGGATGAAGCGCAAATATCAAAGATATTCCACTAATTTCTTGGGTATAGAAGTCAAAGTTTTAACCAACCCAGTATAATAAAGAATGGAATAACATAAGAAATCACCATGCATGCGATGAGGCCTTACGCATGCATGTATTATTCACACAAAATAATAAAGGATGGAACCAGGTCAGCGTAAAAGCATGACAAGATATATTCGGTAATAATAAATAATGGAACCCAGTCCGCGTAAACGCGAGATAGGATATTCTATGAGAATAATAAATAATGGAACCAGTGTCCATGAACGCATTGCATGCGATATTTCTACGTAATAATAAAGAACGAAATATTAGAAGAATGTCACCATGTATAGGGTAGCCAGCATATCTGAGGTTATTCCAACGTAATAATAAATAATGGAATAATGTAGTTCTCTTCATGAGTACAACAAATAACATCCCTTCATCGGTACAACAAATAATATCCCTTACCTTAGAAAGACGAGTACTGGATATAGAAGTAGTGAAGTAGCAGAACACTTTTCTTCTTTCTCTCTATAGTTTCTCTCTTTAGAGTTTCAATGAATTCGTAAGAAATAATTAATGAATGAGCTTGTATTTATAGGAAAATGGATTGAATAGTAACTAATTCATGAACGGTCCAGATTGATTTACTTTTAAACGGACGGTCCATATTGATTTACTATTAAAACTTAAAGCAACAGTCCATACTGATTTACTATTAAAACTTTAAACCAGCGATCCATATTGATTCACTATTATAACTTTCCACCAGCGGTCCATATTGATTTACTATTATATCTTCAACCAATGGTCTGAAAAATTAGCACATCTCCTCATGGAATAATATTTTACCCAAAAATAATTTGGACCGAAAAGAAATATATTTTATAGGTGATCAATAGTACCCCGTGAATAATAACTCATGAATAGTAACTCGTGAATAGTAACTCGTGAATAATAACTCATGAATAGTAACTCGTGAATAGTAACTCGTGAATAGTAACTCGTGAATAATACTCCGACACGAAAAGTGTCCCGAATACCCGATTGAACAATACTGAGTGACTTCTCACATAAGCATCAATAATCAATACCGTGTACTACTATGCAACCACGCCATTCATCAGACTTTTAACAACACGGTGTTTCAACAGTGCTTAGAAAAACTCCGCGTTATTTTCATAAAGTATTTTTGTTATTTTCTCTATCCAACAATAATTCTGTTGTGGGGTCCACCAATGATTGTACCGTCGTACGGATATTCCCCAACTAAAAAAATATTCCCCGACCGATCGAATATTATACAACCACTTGCTTACTTTGCAAAATTTGTAAATATTACCCACAACTATAACATTACATCAAATCAACACCATAATATAAAAAAAATTATTTCGAGAAAATTAAATCTTTATTCATAAAATCTGGAGTCTCACAACTTAGCCCGATTTTGTCGTTCACCAAAGACAAGTTCAGCCAGGATGGAGGCACCAAAAGCCATCCCAGAAAAGTCAAAGCCGATAGTGCAAGGGAGAACATTTATCGTGACCTCCCAGAAAGCAAGGAACTCGAATGAGGTCATCACGGGTAAGCTTATCATAAACTCTAGCTAAGTCTATACCTTATTTGATACCGGTTCTAACCATTCTTTTATTTCTCCTACTTACGCTCAACGTTTAAATTTGACTCCGGAGAAATTAGATTTTGACTTATCTGTTGAAACTCCGTTGGGAGAAACCTTCATTACATCCACGGTTTATAAGTCTTGTTTGGTTCAAATCGGTACTTCACATTACCTCGTCGATCTTATTTCATTAAAATACTTGCATTTGACGTAATTCTAGGGATTGATTGGTTAACTACTCATCATGCAAAAATTGATTGTTTTCGTAAGATTGTTAGCTTTCATATTCCTAACCAATCTGTTATGCGAATTCAAACCACCAAACCATTAAAATCAATCATTGTCATCTCAAGCCATAAAGCTATTCCTATATTAAAAAATGGATGTCAAGCTTTCTTAGCTCATGTCATGGATCTAAACAAAAATACATCAGTTTTGAATGATATTTCTATTGTTAATGATTTTCCTGACGTATTCCCTGAAGAACTTCTTAGCCTACCCCCAGAGCGTGAAATTGAATTTTATATCGACCTTGAACCCAGTACAAAACCCATTTCCAAAGCCCCATATCGAATGGCTCCTATTGAACTTCAGGAGTTAAAGACCCAATTGCAAGAATTGTTAGATATTGGTTTCATTCGTCCTAGTACGTCTCCTTGGGGTACTCCCGTTCTATTCGTGAAGAAGAAAGATGGGAGTATGTGACTTTGTATTCATTATCGGGAGTTGAATCATGTCACCATCAAAAATAGGTACCCATTGCCACGTATTGATGACCTGTTTGACCAGTTGCAAGGAGCCAAATTCTTTTCAAAGATTGATCTTGGATATCACCAATTGAAGATTAGAACCGATGACATTCCAAAGACGGCTTTCAGAACTCGATACGGGCATTATGAATTCCTAATCATGTCCTTTGGATTGACTAATGCTCCTGCTGCCTTCATGGATATGATGAACCGAGTATTCAAGGAATATTTGGATCACTTTGTGGTCGCCTTTGTGAGACCCCAAATTTTATGAATAAAGATTTAATTTTCTCGAAATAATTTTTTTTAATATTATGGTGTTGATTTGATGTAATGTTATAGTTGTGGGTAATAGTTACAAATTTTGCAAAGTAAGCAAGTGGTTATATAATATTCGATTGGTCGGAGAATATTCTTTTTATCAGGGAATATCCGCATTTACTTTGACAATCATCAGTGGACCTCAAGAATGTAATTATTTGCTTGATCGAGAAAACGACAAAAATACTTTTTGATGAAAATAACGACGGAAGTTTTTACTCGTTAACCTGCTGAAACACCCGTGTTAAAAGTACAAAGAATACGCCAGAGTTACACAAAGAGTACTGACACTCTGATTGATTATCGATGCTTACGTGAGAAGTCACTCACTTATACTCAATTATTGCTACAAGAATTGCTTCATCATATTTCTCATATTATTGATTCAACTATTGTTACAATATCATCTGCATAATATGATATATTATTAAATCAATAATTGAGACGACAAAGTTATTCATATTATTATTTGCAATATCGACAATGTCTAGAAGTTCACAAGGAGAGGTTTAGTCACCTAATCATGCGCCGCCAATAAGGAGAAATCCTTATCGAAAGCCCCTCTTTCCGGAACGACCGGTTGTTAAATATTGTGAATTATAATATTAATGATGAATAAGTTCGTGTTGATTAAAGATGAATTTTATAGTTCCATTGTATTGGACTTATTTGTGTTAGTATAATTGTTGTCTGGAGGATATATTGTTCAATCGGGTATTCGGGAAACTTTTCGTGTTGGAGTACTATTCACGAGTTACTATTCATGAGTTACTATTCACGAGTTCTATTTACGAGTTACTATTCATGAGTTACTATTCATGAGTTACTATTCATGAGTTATTATTCACGGGGTACTATTGATCACCTGTAAAATATATTTCTTTTCGGTCAAAATTATTTTTGGGTACAATATTATTCCATGAGGAGATGTGCTAATTTTTCAGACCATTGGTTGAAGATATAATAGTAAATCAATATGGACCGCTGGTGGAAAGTTATAATAGTGAATCAATATGGATCGCTGGTTTAAAGTTTTAATAGTAAATCAGTATGGACCGTTGCTTTAAGTTTTAATAGTAAACCAATATGGAACATCCTTTTAAAAGTAAATCAATCTGGACCGTTCATGAATTAGTTATTATTCAGTCCATTTTCCTATAAATACAAGCTCATTACTTCATTATTTCTTACGAATTCACTGAAATTCTAGAGAGATAAATTATAGAGAAACTATAGAAAAGTATTCTGCTACTTCCCTACTCTTATATTCAGTTTCTTCTAAGGTAGGGAATATTATTTGTTGTACCCGTAAGGGGTATTATTTCTTTTGTATTCATGAAGAGAACTTCTGTTCTTCCATTATTTATTATTCTGTTGAATAACTCAGATACACCTATACTACCTTATACTTGTGAAATTCTTCCGTTATTTCATTCTTTATTATTCGTTTTATATCCTCGTCTCCGTCGGCGTTACGCCGACCGGTTCCATTATTTATTATTCTCTTTAATATCCTCGTCTCGCAAGGCTTACGCCGACCGGGTTCTATTCTTTATTATTCTCGTTGAATATCCTCGTCTGCGCGCTTTTACGCCGGACCGGTTCCATTCCATTATTTATTATTCTATTGAATAACCCGTCTCGTCTCAAGGCCTATCATCGCATGCATGATGATTTCTTTTGTTATTCCATTCTTTATTATACTCAAATTGGTTAAAACTTTGACTTCTATACTCCATGAAATTAGTGGAATATCCTTGATATTTGCGCTTCATCCAAAGATCTTTTCATGGAAATATTCTTCCGAAAGCATTCTTGAATTTTACTCTACAAAGAAGTATCATGTTGACAATGTGGACGTTATTAGTTCCTCGGATAAATTAATTCTTGAACTTGTTTTATTGAATTCTTTTATCATTGTCATCATCCTCATGTATATATTATGTTGAAAGTCATCTCGTGGCCTGTAGTGTATAGATGGACTTGGTATGATTATGACCGTGATTATTCTTCAGATAATCGTAACCGTAATGTTACAAATGATGTGGTAAAAGTCCTCATCGGCCAGTAGTGCATTGATGGATAGTTTTTGGTATGATTATGGCTATGGATTCTCTTTGGTCAGAAAAGCAAAGATGAATTATTTTATGGCATGATCAGACCGCTTGATGAAAATATGATTATCTTTAGTCGTAGTCCATGGATAATTCGTGGTCGTGATACTAAAGAATATCCTCGCCAGTAAAGTGTGGGTAATTCGATGATGTGGATTATTTATTTAGTCGAGTCCCAAATGATAAAAGTGATGAAAACCTTTTAAATCATAGAAGATAGTAGATTTTATTCCCTACTTGACTCTTCTAATGGATTTCTTGTTCCGCCGCAGCTTAAACTTGATAGTTATTATATTTTATCGCTTTAACATCGTTGGCTACTAACGATAAATTATTCTCGCATTATCTTAGTCATAATATTTCTTACTAGGCTAGTTGAGCTCACCCTTTCTTTCACCGTTTCTCGTGAAATGAGAACGTAGTCGAGACTAGTCAGGAACAGAGTGTTGGTCCTAGATGGTGCATTAGTAGTCCTCACTATTCTCGTGAAATAGTGTGATAATAATTGTAATGAGGACTCCTTTTGAGTTTGTATAATCTCTAGTAGACAATATTTGTATTCAAACTCACAGCTTATGTTTTGTCGTATTGTACACGACAATAATTGTATTATTAAGTTGTATTTAAATTCGCACTATGTATCCGCTACTCAAGATGGGTGATGTATACCTAATTTTGGGGGCGTCACAACTTGGTATCAAAGCTTAGGGATATGATCCTGCTAGATGTGAGAATAGAACTAGGAGGGGAGAGACGGAAATTCTTCGCTAGTATTTGACCTACCTAAGTTTTTTTTGATATTTAATTGGCTCATTGTAATATAGGGATAATATGTTACATGTCAATTAACCTTTTGTTTTGTGGGCGATTCAAAAAATGACATCCGAGAATGTTGAGAATAGCAATGGAGCACAAGAGACCGTTGATTCTCAACAGATTAATAATCAGGACAATGTGCAATAGGATGGCGATAATCCTCCTGTAAACAACAACACTGATCAATTGATGAATGACGGTACGTTTAGGAGCTTTTTAGAATTCATGCAACATCAGGCAAAGGCGGCTCCTGTTCATAATGCAGGAGGAAACAATGGCAACCCACGGTTGGTCACCGCTAAGAAATTCAAGGAGCTGGGACCACCGGAGTTTTTAAGAAAGCCAGAACCACTTAAGGCGGAGACGTGGTTAAAGCAGATCACCAAGATATTTGATGTCTTGTGATGCTCCGAGGAGCAAAAGGTTCCCTTTGCCACCTTTATGTTGGGTGAAGAGGCAGATCACTGGTGGGAAACTGTAAAACGTACCCAGCCTGACGCACTCAAGATATCTTGGGAGAAGTTCCAAGAGCTGTTCAATGACAAGTACTTTCCCGAAAGCATTCGTCACATGAAGGAGGTGGAATTTATCAAGTTGGAGCCAAACAACATGACCGTGTCGCAGTACGAAGCCAAGTTTGCCGAGTTGTCCCAATTTGTGTCCCACTTGGTTGATAATGAAGAGAGAATGACGCGGATGTTTTTAAGAGGTTTGAAGCCGGAGATACGTCAATATCTTATTTCTCATAAACTGTGTTTATATTCAGATGTTGTAAATAGGGCTCAGTTAGTGGAGCGCGATAACGAGTCAACGCAACCAAAAGAGAGCAGCCGGCAAAATGATAATACCGGTGATAACAGTCATCAAAGCGGTGATAATAAGTATGGAGGGAATCAACATGCCAGAAATGGTAACCACTTCGGTGGTAATCATGGTCAAAACAATAAGAATGGACATTTCAAGAAGAGGAGATTCAACAATGATGGAAAGACGCCAAAGACCAAAGACCCGTTGTTAAGGAAGGAGAATGACCACCTATCATATGCTTCAAATGCCGAGGGGAGGGACACATCAGTCGAAACTGCGCGATGCCGTCTAAAACATGCTATAATTGTGGAAGAGAAGGTAACTTAGCTCGATTTTGTCATTCACCAAAGACAAGTTCAGCTAGGATGGAGGCACCAAAGGATGTCCCAGACAAGCCAAAGCCAGTAGTTTAAGAGAGAGGATTTTTTTTTCGTGACGAGGAACCTGAATAAAATTATCACGGGTATGTTAGTCATAAACTCTTGCGAAGTCTATACCGTGTTAGATACCGGTTCTACTCACTCTTTTATTGCACCTAGTTGTGTTCAATGTTTAAAGTTAACTCCGGAGAAGTTAGACTTTGATATATCTGTTTAAACTCAGTTGGGAGAAACCTTCATTACCTCCACTATTTATAAATCTTTTTCAAATCAACACTTTCACGTTACCTGTCGATCTTATCTCTTTGAAAATACTTGCCTTTGATGTGATTTTTGGAAACGATTGGTTAACTACTCATCATTCTTTTCGTAGGTTGTTAGCTTTCATACTCCTAACCAACCCAAGTATATTTAATTCAAAGTAACCAAACCACTAAAGTCAATCATGGTCATATCAAGCCATAAATAAAGAGCCCCGATCCTTTCGTTGTCGACTTTCTTGTGGGAATGCACCGCTATACTTTCAGAAGGCAACGCCGTGAATGACGATATGGCAAGTTGATAGGTATCAATGTGACGTGTTATCCAAGTCTTGGATGAGAGTCACAGTTTTGAATGGTATTTCTATTGTTAATAAATTTCCTAACGTATTCTTGAAGACTTCTTAGCCTACCCCTAGAGCGTGAAATCGAATTTTGTATTTACATCAGTACAAAACCCATTTCTAAAAACCCTTAAACATTTATTCAACTAAAGTGAATGTAACATGCGCCAAAGGCGTTGGCTCGAGCTGTTAAAGATTATGATCGTATCATACCATCGTGGAAAAGTGAACGTGGTAGCTGACGCGTTGAGTAGAAGATCGTATGCGGTTACAAGTGCGAATATACGAACCCACGTGAAAATAACGAATATACGATTAGAATCAACTTTAATCGATAAAGTTAAAGCCGCCAAGCTACATACTCGTGAAATGATGAATGTGAAGAAGAAGGTTCAAGAGGGCGTTATTCTAGAAGTAAGAATCGATTTAAGAAAGGAAATCTCAACCCTCGATTTAATCGATTCCATTTTAAATCCTCGATCAAGTAGTAGAACCGCGGCTTATAGACTCGCTTTACCGCCAAGTATGTCGCAGCGTGTTCATAACGCTTTTAACGTATCAATGTTACGTAAATATGTGGACGAATTCAACCACATTATTAATTTAGAACCGGATGAGATAGCAGAAGATTTAACGTATGAGAAGATACGTGTTAACATCTTGGATAAGAAGGATCATATTCGACGCTCAAAGGTTATACCTCAAGAGTTAGAATTTGAAGTGAAGTCAAGGTATCCTCACCGTTTCTTTCGATACTAGTATCGTACGTAAATTTCGAGGGCGAAATTTCATAAGGAGGGGAGATTATGAGACCCCAGATTTTATGAATAAAGATTTAATTTTCTCGAAATAATTTTTTAATATTATGGTGTTGATTTGATGTAATATTATAGTTGTGGGTAATAGTTACAAATTTTGCAAAGTAAGCAAGTGGTTATATAATATTCGATTGGTCGGGGAATATCCGTACGACGGTACAATCATTGGTGGACCCCGCAACGGAATTATTGTTGGATTGAGAAAACGATAAAAATACTTTATGAAAATAACTACGAAAAGTTTTATCATTAACTATTGAAACACCCTTGTTAAAAGTAAGAATAATACGCCAGAGTCGCACAAAGAGTACACTACAGATTGATTATTGATGCTTACGTGAGAAGTCACTCAGTTATACTCAATTATTGCTACAGTAATTGCTGCATCATATTTCTCATATTATTGATTCAATTATTGTTATAATATCATCTGCATAATATGATATATTATTAAATCAATAATTGAGACGGCAAAGTTATTCATATTATTATTTGCAATATTGACAATGTCTAGAAGTTCTGTCAAGGAGAGGTTTAGTCACCTAATTGCGCGCCAATAAGGAGAAATCCTTATCGAAAAGCCCCCTCTTTCCTGGGAACGACCTGGTTGTTAAATATTGTGAATTATAATATTAATGATGAATAAGTTTGTGTTGATTAAAGATGAATTTTATAGTTCCATTGTGTTGGACTTCTTTGTGTTAGTATAATTGATGTCTGGAGGATATATTGTTCAATCGGGTATTCGGGACACTTTTCGTGTCAGAGTACTATTCACGAGTTACTATTCACGAGTTACTATTCACGGGGTACTATTGATCACCCATAAAATATATTTCTTTTTGGTCCAAATCATTTTTGGGTACAATATTATTCCATGAGGAGATGTGCTAATTTTTTAGACCGTTGGTTGAAGTTATAATAGTAAATAAATATGGACCGCTGGTGGAAAGTTATAATAGTGAATTAATATGGATCGCTGGTTTAAAGTTTTAATAGTAAATCAGTATGGACCGTTGCTTTAAGTTTTAATAGTAAACCAATATGGACTGTCCGTTTAAAAGTAAATCAATCTGGACCGTTCATGAATTAGTTACTATTCAGTCCATTTTCCTATAAATAGAAGCTCATTCTTTCATTATTTCTTATTTAATTCACCAAACTCTAGAGAGATAAATTATAGAGAAACTATAGAAAAGTATTCTCGCTACTTCCCTACTCTTATATTCAGCTTTTTTTACTTAAGGGATATTATTTATTGTACTCGTAAGGGGTATTATTTCTTTTGTATTCATGAAGAGAACTTCATTATTCCATTATTTATTATTCTGTTGAATAACTCAGATACGCTGCTACCCTATACTTGGTGAAATTCTTCTCGTTATTTCATTCTTTATTATTCTCGTTGAATATCATATCTGCATGCGCTTTTACGCCGACCGGTTCCATTATTTATTATTCTGCCGTAATATCCTATCTGCAATTATTCTGCTTACGCCGACTTGGTTCCATTCTTTATTATTCTCGCTGGAATATCCTCGTCATGCATTTTTTTATTTAATTCGGTTCCGTTATTTATTATTCTGTTGAATAACTCGTTTCAAGCGGTCTATCGCATGCATGGTGATTTCTTTTGTTATTCCATTCTTTATTATACTCAGGTTGGTTAAAACTTTGACTTCTATACTCCATGAAATTAGTGGAATATCCTCGATATTTGCACTTCATCCAAAGATCTTTTCATGGAAATATTCTTCTTCGAGCATTCTTGAATTTTACTCTACAAAGAAGTATCATGTTGACAATGTGGACGTTATTAGTTCCTGGATAAATTAATTCTTGAACTTGTTTTATTGAATTCTTTTATCATTGTCATCATCCTCATGTTTATATTATGTTGAAAGTCATCTGTGGCCTGTAGTGCATAGATGGACTTGGTATGATTATGACCATGGATTATTCGATATAATCATAACCGTAATGTTACAAATGATGTGGTAAAAGTCCTCATTGGCCCGTAGTGCATTGATGGACAGTTTTTTGGTATGATTACGGCTATGGATTCTCTTTTGCCATAGTGCAAAGATGAATTGTTTTATGGCATGATCAGGACCGTTGATGAAAACATGATTATCAATAGCTGTAGTGCATGGATAATTCGTGGTCGTGATACTAAAGAATATCCTTGGCCGTAGTGCAGGGGTGATTCGATGATGTGGATTATTAGCTGAGTCCCAACGATAAAAGTGATGAAAAACCTTTTAAATCATAGAAGATAGTAGATTTTATTCCCTACTTGACTCTTATAATGGATTGCTTGTTCCGCTACAGTTAAACTTGATAGTTATTATATTTTATCAGTTTAACACTGTTGAAGGCTAACGATAAATTGTTCTGCTTTATCTTAGTCATAATATTTCTTACTAGGCTAGTTGAGCTCACTCTTTCTTTCACTGTTCTCTTCAGGAAATGAGAACGTAGCTGGGACTAGTCGGGGAACCGAGTGATGGTCCTAGATGGTGCATTAGTAGTCCTCACTATTCTGTGAAATAGTGTGATAATAATTATAATGAGGACTCCTTTTGAGTTTGTATAATCTCTAGTAGACAATATTTGTATTCAAACTCACAGTTTATGTTTTGTCATATTGTACACGATAATTGTATTATTAAGTTGTATTTGAATTCTATACCATGTATCTGGTGACTCAAGATGGGTGATGTATACCTAATTTTGGGGGCGTCACAGTCTTTATTGATGACATCCTCATATATTCCAAAACCCATGAAGATCATGAACAACACTTGAGGGTTATACTCCAAAAGCTTCGTGAATATAAGCTTTATGCCTAGTTGAAGAAATGCGAGTTCTGGCTTGAGGAAGTAGCATTCCTTGGGCACATGGTATCAAGTCATGGAATATCTGTTGACCCAACAAAGATTGAAGCTATTCAAAGCTGGGAGCAACCTAAATCAGTGACCGAAGTACGTAGCTTTCTCTACTTAGCTGGTTATTATCGGAGATTCGTAGAAGGATTTTCTCGAATCACTACTCCACTAACTCAAATTTGACTCTTGAAAGATACAAAGTTCGATTGGAGCGAGGAATGTGAGAAGGGTTTTCAAGAACTCAAGAGAAGACTCATTTCAAAGACTGCTCGGCAATACCATCCGGTTCGGAGGATTTGTCATCTATAGTGATGCTTCGGCAAAGGGTTAGGATGTGTTCTCATGCAACATGGGAAAGTCATAGCCTTATGCCTCACGACAACTCAAAGAATATGAGAGGAATTATCCTACTCATGATCTAGAGTTAGCAAACCGTTGTCTTCGCACTAAAGATTTGGAGGCATTACTTGTATGAGGAGAAAGTGGAGATCTTTACGGATCATAAAAGCCTCAAATATTTCTTCACTCAAAAGGAACTCAACATGCGACAACGACGTTGGCTTGAATCATTGAAAGATTATGATCATACCATCTCCTGAAAAGCGAACGTGGTAGCCGACGACACATTGAGTAGAAGATCATATACAAAGTGCGAATGCGATATTATCAACGCAAAGGCCCATTTTGTGTGACTTGCAAAGGATGGAGATAGAGTTAAAGACTCAGGGACCCATGTGATGATGGAACCGACTTTAATATAAAGAAAGTAGAACCGAGCCTTTAATGAGAGTGCAAAGTGCAAGAAGATGCTATGCAGGAAGCAAGAATCGATGAAGAAGGAATACTTCAAGTCAACTCCAGACTTTGTGTTCCTAACGACCCTGATTTAAAGTATAAAAACATGATGGAGGCGCATAACACACCATTTGCAATCTATCCTAGGAGTACCAAAATGTATCATGATATTCGTCATACATTTTGGTGGAGCAATATGAAGAGAGAGATAACGCTGTTTATCTCAAGGTGTCTAACGTGTCAACGAGTCAAGGCGGAGCATCAAGTACCAAAAGGTCCATTGCAACCACTTGAAATTCTAGAATGGAAGTGGGAGCACATTACCATGGATTTCGTTACCGGTCTTCCCAAAGTTTCTGAAGGCATAGATGCGATTTGGGTCATTGTTGATAGATTAACCAAGTCTTCTCATTTATTACCGATACGAGAAACTTATACACTTGAACGTCTTGCTCGTATGTACATAAACGAGGTTGTAAGATTGCATGGTATGCCAGTATCCATAGTTTCTGATCGAGACCCAAGATTCACTTCAAGATTTTGGGTTAGTTTGCAAAAAGCTATGGGCACGAATTTATGATTTAGGTCAGCAAATCATCCTCAGACGGACGGGCAGTTGGAGAGGACGATTCAAACTCTTGAAGATCTATTAAGACTCTGTGTCCTTGACTTCAAGGGAAGTTAGGACAAGTTCTTACCATTGGTGGAGTTTTCCTACAATAATAGTTATCAAACAAGTATTGGCATGGCTCCATTCAAAGCGTTGTATGGAAGAAAGTGTCGTTCTCTAGTATGCTGGGATGAGGTGGGTGAAGCAATATTGTTGGGACCGGAGTTGGTACGTATGACTACAGAAAAGATTCAAATGATTCGACAATGTATAAAAATCTCACAAGATCGACAAAAGAGTTATGCTGATCTTCATCGAAAGGACGTGGAATTTGATATAGGAGATCATGTGTTGTTACATGTTTCTCCATGGAAAGGAGTTACGAGATTTGGAAAGAGAGGAAAACTCAATCCTCGATTCATCGGCCCATTTTTAATCCTTTATCGAGTAGGAACTGTGGCATAGACTCGCTTTACCGCCAAGTATGTCTCGTGTTCATAACGTTTTTCACATATCCATGTTACGTAAATATGTGGAAGACCCGAACCACATTATTGAGTTAGAACCGATTTAAATAGCGGAAGATTTAACTTATGAAGAGGTTCCCTGTTCAAATCTTGATATCGAAGGAACATATTCTACGCTCAAGGTTATACCTCAAGTCAAAGTTTTGTGGAGAAACCACGATGTTGAGGAAATGACCTGGGAGTTAGAATCTGAAATGAAATCAAGGTATCCTCACCTCTTCGATATACTAGGTATGTACCCTAATTTCGAAGGAGAAATTTCATAAGAAGGGGAGATTGTAAAACCCAACTTTTTGAATAAAGATGAATTTTCTATAAATATTATTTTTGAATATTATGGAGTGAAATTGATATAATGTTATAGTTGTGAGTAATATTTATAAATTTTGCAAAGTACGCAAGTTGTTATATAATATTCGATTGGTGGGGAATATTCGTTTTAACAGGAATATTCATACAACCAAGACACAATCATTGGTGGACCCTATAAACGAAATTATTGTTTGGATTGAGAAAACGACAAAAATACTTTTTATGAAAATAACGCGAAAGTTTTACTGTTAATCGCTGAAACACCCTTGTTAAAAGTATAGTAATACGGCGTGGTTGCATAGTAGCATACTGGTATTAATTATTGATGCTTACATGATAAGTCACTCAGCTTTTGTTGGTATTATTAATGTAATAATACGTAAAAATCTTTTATATAAAATAGAATACTTTTATAAAGTTATTCTATAAATAGAATATATTATATTCTATTATGCATAGTGTTACATAGTGTCCAGATAGTGTTTTGCATAGTAAAATCTTTTTATATAAAATAGAATACTCTTATAAAGTTATCTGTTTTATTAGACAATAATTAGAATATATTATATTTTATTATGCATAGTGTTTTCATAGTAAAATCTTTTATAAAGTTATTCATTTTATTAGATTATAAATAGAATATATTATATTTTATTTAAAAGATTTTGCTTTAAATATGGACCGTTAGATTAAAGTAAATCAATCTGGACCGTTCATGAGTTAGTTACTATGCAGTCCATTTTTCTATAAATAGAAGCTCATTCCTTCATTATTTTCTTACGAATTCACTGAAACTCTAGAGAGATAAAATATAGAGAAAAAGAAGAAAGTATTCTGCTACTTCACTACTTATATATCCAGTACTCTTCTTCTTAAGGTAGGGAATATTATTTGTTGTACTCGTAAGGGGTATTCTTTCTTTCTTATTCATGAAGAAAACTTCTGTTATTCCATTCTTTATTATTCTGTTGGAATAACCTGTATACACGGGAGACCCTATACTTGGTGACATTCTTCTATTATTCCGTCTTTATTATTCTGTTGGAATATCCTGTCATCTGCATGCATTTTACGCTTGGGACCGGTTTCGCTCTTTATTATTATTCTCATTGGAATATCACATCTGCATGCGTTTACGTGGACCGATTCCATCTTTATTAGTATTCTGTTGGAATAACCTGTCTATGCGAAGTACCGCATGCATGGTGATTTCTGTTGTTATTCCATTCTTTATTATTCTATTGGAACATCTTGTCGGTGCGAATTTTGCCTGACGTGGTTCCGTTATTTAGTATTCTGTTGGAATAAACTGTCTATGGGAAGTACCGCATGCATGGTGATTTCTTTTGTTATTCCATTCTTTATTATACTCAGTTGGTTAAAGTTTTGACTTCTATACTCCATGAAATTAGTGGAATATCCTTGATAATTGTGCTTCATCCAGTATCTTTTCATGGAAATATTCTTCTGAGCATTCTTGAATTTTACTCTACAAAGCAGTATCATGTTGACAATTTGGACGTTATTGGTTCTTGGACAAATTAATTCTTGAACTTGTTTTATTGAATTCTTATATCATTGTTGTCATCCTCATGTTTATATTTTTTTTTTGAAAGTCATCTGTGGCCTGTAGTGCATAGATGAACTTGGTATGATTATGACCAGTGATTATTTGGTGTAATCATGACCATAATGTTACAAATGATATGGTAAAAGTCCTCATTGGCCCGTAGTGCATTGATGGACAGTTGTTGGCATGATCATAACCATTAACGAATACACAAATATTCTTGGCCCGTAGTGCATGGATAATTGTGGTCGTGATACTAAAGAATATCCTTGGCCATAGTGCAGGGGTAATTTGATGATGTGGATTATTTATTAAGCTGAGTCCCAGAGATAAAAGTGATGAAAAACCTTTTAAATCATAAAAATAGTAGATTTTATTCTCTACTTGACTCTTTTAATGGATTGCTTGTTCTGCTGCAGTTAAACTTGATGTTTGTTATATTGTATCAGTTTAACACTATTTAAGGCTAATGATAATTTATTCTGCATTATCTTAGTCATAATATTTCTTACTGGGCTAGTTGAGCTCACCCTTTATTTCACTGTTCTCTTCAGGAAATGAGAATATAGCTGGAATGAGTCGAGGAATGGAGTGATGGTCCTAGATGGTGCATTAGTAGTCCTCACTATTCTGTGAAATAGTGTGATAATAATTGTAATGAGGACTCCTTTTGAGTTTGTACACTCTTTAGTAGACAATATTTGTATTCAAACTCACAGTTTATGTTTTGTCGTATTGTACACGACAGTTGTATTATTAAGTTGTATTTGAATTCCGTACCATGTATCTGGCGACTCAAGATGGGTGATGTATACCTAATTTTGGGGGCATCACATTTTGTACTAGAATGGCGCTACCGTGTACTATATAACCAAAAGATGTATCTCTACTTTCTTTATAACCCCCACCCCCTGGTCCCTTTGTTATAACATATAAGACCTCGCCGTGGCATTATGCAAAAAGTCTAAATTTCGCTTGAGCTTTCTTCCAATGCCAACATTTTGATGCGCTCACTTAATATCCTGCAACAAGAACAAAAACCCATCAAAAGAAACATGAAATACTCAAAAACTAATAATATCTCAAGCTAAATAAAGATAAATCGTAGGTTAAAAACCTACTCATCAAATTTCCCCAAACTTGAAACATTGCTTATCCTCAAGAAAAATAATATGCAATGCAACTAACTACTCTATAACTACGAATCTAGAATTAAGATAGAACATAGTCTACTCATACAACCTCAGAGAATCAAGAAAACACAATAGTACATCATATCTAAACTAATCAATAACTTCCCAGTCACTTATCAAATCTTAAATTGTTCTTACTGATATAGTGTGTGTGCTCTCAACAACCATAACAATTGATATAATGCTAAATACGACACATAATAGATCTCTTTAAAGGCATCATACAGTGTAAACTCACAAAATTCACAAACAAGCTAGATCAACCAAAGTGAAACATCCACTAAGTTCAAGAGTCCAATTCGGGAAACTTATGCTTTATTTTTCATTACGGGGGCTTTTTACTCTTTTCCCATTTTATTGTTTTCTTTTTTTTTTTTTTTTATATTTCTCATGACTGTGCAATGTCTCATTCCATTAGGCTAACAGTGCTACCCCTTAGCGAGCTTTCGACTAACGACTCTCAGACCATAAAGACCTTAGGGCCCTAGGTGTAGAGACAATCCCCTCGGGCGTACTTGCTCAAGTAACAAAGGCCCCGAAACAAGACTAACCACGGTGTTTTTTTTATAACATGAATTAATCTTATATATCCCAAACTTTTCCCCCAAACTTAAGTTTTGTCTAAATTTAGCTATCTCCGCCTATTCATGTTTTTCCTTCATTCAAACTATTATTAGCCTTAAGAATTCCATTATGTGCTAATTTAAACTTAATCAATCAACATAGTTATTTCTAACGTGATAACTTTGATTATACCAATTTCAAACAGCAAAAGATCCAATTACATAACAGGAAGTCATATCAAAACCTAAATAATCAATACTAACTTATCTACATAACTCCAATATCATCATTGGCCAAAAATAAACTTTTACTATCTAATAACTGGATTCATGCAAAATAAACTACATGCAATTGTATTTTTTATTTTTTTATATGTATCTATGGATGTATTAAACTAAAGGACAAAACAAACAATAAAAAAAACTAACAAACTAACTAATATGATTATTAAATCTTCACAAATTAACCAGGCATAAACATAACCCCCCAAACTTAAATCAAGTAATGTCCTCATTACGATAATATAAAGCAATTAAAAACATAAAGACTTCCCTGAAAGACTAGTCACTACTCGTCGTTATCAGAAGGAGGGTATGCTGGAAGGACAGGATGAACTGGCATGGCCACCGGATTAACATTAGGATTGCAATGAGAAAACACATCAGCAAGCATGTTGAAAGCATTTGCATTGTACTGATGAATCAAATCTTGTCGTTGAGCTAACCACAAGAATTGATTCCTTGAACCTCGAGGTGTTTGCTCTTCTGTTTGTTCATGCAACTGAGGGTGAGGGTTGACAAATCATAATATAACCTTCTCCTCTTGGATTTGATCTTGCCCCCTCCCATGCCTTGTACTTCTCAATTATAGCATGGTCGATTATAGCCATCAGTTGTTGAATAGGTTCAGACAGATGTCACTGCACCCCAGCTTTGTGGCATAAATCAGTTATGAGGAATCCATGCAGAAGGCCCCCCCGTAGTACTTCCCCGTAGCAGCCGATCAATTGATTCTAGAATGCATTCAACCACATCCACATTGTAGAACACCACTGAATTATTCACCTTATAGTGGTGGTGAACAATCCCATATAGCAGCCGTGCCCTTTCCTTAGTTACATCATTTTGGTGGCGTGTGGGCATCAAACGGGCACAAAGGAATGCATACCATGCTTTTCCATACCTAGTTAGCGCTGAGTGAGGAAAACTTATCTTTTCATTTGTTCCGGCTCGGGTTACCAATTGTGTTCCCGATTTGCATAATCTTACAATCAATTCGTCCTGGTCAGGCAAACCATCTTCATAGCACCCATCGTCAGTCGGTGTTTCAAGCCCAAAATACTCGTTGATGGCATCGGCATGGAAAGACACATGTTTACCCCTTCCATGACTATGTGATCGAATGCTCCATGGCATTGGCATAAACTCTTTCACTATATTGATTACCGCTGGAAGTGGCTGCTCCATTAACTGAAACCAATTACGTTCCACAATCATTAGTGCCATATCACCATCCAAGTTAGCATCCTGCTTTAATCCTCATTCTAGCACCAAAGTCTTTTTGTCCACGGATGATTTAAACCTTGCTTCAGCCCATTCACTAACAAATTTCATGTGATTATACTAAGCTCGAATAGTAGAGGTGGATGGGCGTGGTCTCTTATGTGAAGACATGGTGTATTTGGTGAGTGTTAGGAAAAAATTTTGGTTCAGGAAATTTGTCGAATAGTTGGTGAACGTGAAGGCTAATTCCCCAAGCTTGGCTTCTTTGAACAATCTCTAATCCAAAATGTGAAATATCACAAAGAAATCCTTGGGCAAAAAATTCCCAAGGTTTTCCAACCATATTTCACGAAAAAGAAAGAAGAAAAACTAAAATGTAGCAAATTAGGATTACCTTCAATAAGAACTTGTGTTTCCCCCTTTTTAGTGATGCCCTTGTTTGTAAGAATTTGTGAAGAAAAGGAATTGGACTTAGAGTTGGATTATATTGCTTATATGTGGAAGGATTGTGGCTGATTGAAGTAGTTGAGTTCATATGGAAGAAGGAAAGAACGTGTGTGAGGGAGTTAGAGAGATGGTGGGTTAATGGGAGAAGGAGTTGAGAAGGATTAGACGATGTGGAGTTTTGGAATTATGGAGGTTATGGGAGTAATGGAGGAGTAGGAGAGTTTGTGTTGGAAAAGAAGTTGGGAAGACAACATGTAAGAAGGAGTTTATTGGAGTTAAGTTGGAAACGGCACGTCAAGAACGCGTGTTAAGAATCTGAGATTTTTGAGTAGCGCGGCCCACGCCGTATACATGCCTTAAGTAGTGCGCCCCGCGCCATATGGACAGTAGGTTCTGTTAAGCTAGCGCACTCCATGCCATATATAAGCTACTAGTGGCACGCCCCGCGCAGAGTGGAAAGTAGGTTTGCTCCAAGCTAGCACCCCCCGCGCTATAATTCAAGACACACATAACGCCCCGCGCCAATGATCGATCAGAGGGTAGTCGTGATAAGCGCCCTACCGCCAGTGTGCATGCCTTATTTTGCGCGCCCCGCGCCATATGAACAGTGAATAGGTGGCTTCCTTTTTCCTTTGCTTCCTGCAATCACACTGAGACTAAGTCATTATTCTATTAAAAATAAATATCTAAACTAAACTAAACTATAAATTTATGAATAAATTGACTAGTAAAGGTTTAGAGCTTGGGTTGCCTCCCAAGTAGCGCTAGTTTTAACATCGTTAACCCGACGGTGCCTCTTGTTTCATGGTGCATCAGCAAGTGTAATTGCAATGGCTTCATTGTCAATGTCGCCACCCCAGTAGTTCTTTAATCTTTTCCCGTTGACTTTGAAGGTTTCAAGTGGATTTCTGCTGTATAGCTCCACGGCGCCATGTGGTAAGACCCTCTTGATAGTAAATGGACCCGACCATCTAGATTTGAGATTTCTGGGAAATAATCTCAGTCTTGAATTGAATAATAGTACTGATTGCCCCGATTCAAACTTTCTCTGCAAGATTTTATTCTAGTCGTGCCATTTCTTGACCTTTATCTTTATACAACTTTGAGTTCTTATATGCCTATAATATGAATTCATCAAGTTCGTTCAATTGAAGTAGCCTCTTCTCTCCTACCGCTGTTTGATCGAAGTTGAGCTTCTGAATTGCCCAATAGGCTTTATGCTGTAGCTCCATAGGTAGGTGACACACTTTTCTGTAGACTAACTAATACGGGAGACATCCCAATTGGCGTCTTTATATGTTGTCCTGTATGCCCATAGTATGTCGTCTAATTTTAGAGACCGGTCTTTTTGTTCGGGTTGACTACCTTCTCAAAGATTTTCTTCACCTCTATGTTGGAGATCTCAACTTGCCCACTTGTCTGGGGGTGATATGCTATTGGAACCCTATGATTTACCTCATATTTTGCCAAGAGAGCTGTGAATGCTTTATTGCAGAAGTGACTTCCCTTGTCACTTATGATTTCTCTTAGTGTGCCAAACCATGTGAAGATGTTCTTTTGTAGAAACTTGAGAACAACTTTGGCATCGTTTGTGGGGCGTGCTACAACTTCCACCCATTTTGTTACATAATCCATAACAAGTAAAATATATAAGTTATTGAATGATGGAGGAAAAGTTCCCATAAAGTCCATTCGCTAAACATCAAAAACTTCTACTTCCATGATTGTGTTGAGTGGCATTTCATTCCTTTTTGAGATGTTGCCCACCCTTTGACATTTGTCACAGTTTTTCACGAACTGGTGGGCATCCTTGAATACAATAGGCCAATAGAATCTTACTTGAAGTATCTTTGTCGCCGTCCTCTCACTCCCATAATGTCCCCCATATGCAGACGAATGACACTCGTGCAATATATTCTTTACCTCGCTGTATGGCATGCATCAACGAATCATTTTGTCTGCACACTGTTTGAATAAATATGGTTCATCCCACATGTACCACTTGAAATCATGTAGGAACTTCTTCTTTTACTGACGTGTAAGATTAGGGGGAAGGATGTTGCTCACCAAGTAGTTTGCAAAATTTGTATACCATGGAAATTCTGTGTTGACTCCAAATAGCTGCTCATCCGGGAACGACTCGTTAATTTAACACTTATTTGCCCCATCTTTTTTGGATTTTCTAATATTGAAAGATGATTTGCAACATGATTCTCTATCCCCTTTCTATCTTTTATTTCTAAATAAAATTCGTGTAAGAGAAGTATCCATCTGATAAGTCTAGGCTTAGCATCCTTCTTTGAGATTAAAAACCGAATTGACGAGTGATCCATGTAAACCACCACCTTTGTTCCAATTAAATATGCCCGAAATTTGTCAAAGGCATATACTATAACAAGTAATTCTTTCTCGGTGGTTTTGTAATTTAATTGGGCATCCGTAATGGTTTTACTTGCATAGTATATGGCGTGAAAGATCTTCTCTCGGCGTTGACCTAAAATAGCTCCTACTGCATAGTCGCTCGCATCACACATTAATTCAAAGGGCATAGTCCAATCCTGTGCGACAATCACTGAAGTTATAGTCAACTTTTTCTTTAATTGCTCAAACACTGACTTACAATCCTCATCAAACTTGAAAACTGAATCTTTCTCTAAGAGACTGCACAATGGTTTTGCAATCGTAGAGAAATATTTAACGAACCTTTGGTAGAATCCCGCATGTCCCAGAAAACTGCAGATTCCCTTGACTGTAGTTGGCGGTGGTAGATTTTCAATTATTTCCAACTTTGCTCTATCAACCTCTAATCCCTTCGCAGAGACCTTGTGCCACAAGATTATTCCTTCTTCGACCATAAAGTGGCACTTCTCCCAGTTAAGCACCAAATGCGTCTCTACGCGTCACTTTAAAACCATGACCAAGTTCTTTATACAAACATCAAAATTATCTCCATAGACAAAGAAGTCATCCATGAAGACTTCCACATTCTTCTCCACCATGTCCAAGAATATGGCCATCATACACCGTTGGAAGGTTGCGGGTGCATTACACAAGCCAAAAGACATTCTTCTGAATGCAAAGGTGTCGTATGGGCACGTGAAAGTGGTCTTCTCTTGATCTTCATGAGCAAAGACTATTTGATTATACCTCAAATATCCATCCAGTAAGTAGTAAAATTCGTGCCCTACCAACCTGTCCAACATCTGATCGATAAAAGGCAGAGGAAAGTGGTCTTTGCGGGTTAGCCTTATTCAGCTTCTTGTAGTCCATGTAAACCCTCCAACCGGTCACTGTCCTCGTCAGAATTAATTCATTATCATCATTCTTTACTTAAGACATTCCTCCCTTGTTCGGCACACATTGAACTGGACTGACCCACGTACTGTCTGAAATTAGGTAGATGATTCCCGCATCCAACCACTTTAGAATTTCTTTCTTCACCACTTCTTTCATGATCGGGTTTAGCCGTCTCTATTATTCCACTGTTGGCTTTGCATCCTCTTCCATAAGAATTTTGTGCATGCAGAAGGATGGACTGATTCCCTTGATATCTGCAATTGTCCATCCTATAGTCGATTTGTATTCTCTAAGCACTCTCAGCAACTTACTTTCCTACAATTTGTTAAGCACAAAAGCAATGATAATCGGTAAAGTAAATATACATACCTGAGGTGTTTAGGAAGTGGCTTAAGCTCAAGTATAGGTGGCTCCTCCAATGAAGGTTTCATCCTTACCGTGGATTTTTCTTCTGTGTGTAATGGCTCAAATGGTGCCTTGAATCTACTAACTCGTGGAAAAGAATCCAACACATGCAAAGAATCTACAAACTCTGGATCGTCCGAATCTTCATCTCCCAATAGTGTAGTTTCCAATGGATCATTAGCCAACCTTTTAACCATGTCTTCATTGACTATCCGATCAATGACATCCACCTGGAAACACTCTTCTTCATCTGTAGGGAACTTCATGGCTTTGAACACATTGAACTTGACTTTCTAATCTTGGACCCTCATGGTTAGTTCACCTTTTTGCACATCGATGAGAGTCCTACCCATAGCCAAGAACGGTCTCCCTAGGATGATTGGGATATTTTTATCTTCTTCATAATCCAAAATTATAAAATCAGCTGGAAATATAAATTTATCCACCTTAACCAGGATATCGTCCACAATTCCTCTTGGGTACGTGACTAACCTATCCGCCAACTGTAGAGACATATTGGCCAATTTTGGAGCTGGCAGACCTAATTCAGTGTATACTGATAACGACATGAGGTTCACACTTGCCCCCAAGTCACATAAACACTTTTAGAATTCCATGTTCTCAATTGTGCATGGAATGGTGAAACACCTCGGATCTTTCAACTTTGGCGGTAACCTTCTTTGTAGAACTGCACTACACTCCTCCGTCAATGCTACAGTTTCAAAATCCTCCAACTTCTTTTTCCTTGAAAGAATTCCCTTCATGAATTTAGCGTAACTCGGCATTTGCTCTAAGGCTTATGCGAAAGGGATGTTGATCTTAATTTTCTTAAAAACTTCTAAAATTTGCTAAATTGCTTGTCTAACTTCTGTTTCTGAATTCTTTGCTGAAATGGTGGTGGAGGATACACAACCGGTTCATTATCTGTCTTGCTCTTATCGACTTGCTTTTCTTCACCTTGTTTGTCCTCAACCACTTTATTTTCACCTTCTTTGTCATCATCTTTTGCAGCCGAATTTTCTCTTTTCTGCCCCTCAAGACGTTTTCCACTCCTTAACATAATCGCTTGATATTGCTAATGATTCCCCTTTGGATTTTTCTCTGTATCACTGGGTAGAGTTCCTTGAGGCCTATTATTCAATGCAAAAGCCAGCTGCCCCATCTAATTCTATAAGTTCTTGATGACTACTACTTGTGATTTCATGGCCTCTGTGACGCCCCCAAATCCGGGTATCTTCCAACCCGGTATATGGTGCTACATGCTGCTACAGTTCACACATACATTCAATTTAAATGCCTTAAAAGAACGAATATGTCTTATATATATATATATTCCAAAACAATATTCCCTTCCCATGTTCTTTATAACCAATACATATGTTCTTTGTCATAATATCAAATACATTACAACATTAAACCTATACTATTACATAGAAAGTTCAATGGTCTGCCTTAGCCTTTCCCTTATCTTTATCGGATCCTTCGATCCGTTCGGTCTTAGCTGCATTCATATGGTTTACAATAATTCCAATTAAATAGCATGCTTGAAACATAGGAATCATATATCTTCAATAACTGAACAATAGTTACGAAGTACTATCGATAATTCAAAATAGTACTTCTTTTCCTTCAAAACGTTTTACAATGACAATATTCAGTAAAACATCAATTCCGATCCAAGACCATGAGCATTTCATATGTTCTTTGAAAAGGAAAACCCGACACTAAGTCCATAAGTTCGATATATCTTACGAGCACATCTAGGTGATCACCTATAGTACTCTATGTTGATCAACACTACATTCTTTAAACATATATACGTTTAAGTTGTGGCAACCTCACGTGCCTGTCGTTTGACGACAAAACATTTTAGCATACTCAGTCTTCATTTGAAAACCACACCAACATAGTTTGGTAAAACATCGACAATAGTTGATAGATTATAAGAAATCCAACATATCATAAGTCTAGCCGAAAGGATTGGCTTTGACTTCATCAGTCATCAATTCATGCGTAAGAATACATGAATCACAAAGCTTGTCCAGATTGAACTGAAACAAGGGTTAGAACACTTGCCTTCAGCGTCTGCTACTATTATTACACGTTCACTTTAAGTCTTTAAGGTCTCTACATAGTAGATGATCACATAACTTAACACATTAGGTCATGAATAACATAAATGGTTCCTAATGAATCTTACCCTTCTTCTCAATCTAATCCAGTATTAGAATTGTTACTATTGGTTCCGGCTTGCCGTTTATAGCTTACATTGCCATTACATTCATGTTTGATTGATTATCTTCAACCTTTAGTTATCATACTTAAGGTTTAACAATGACTTAACAATGTTACTTCAAGTTGTAGTTCATTAATAGTCAAATAACTTCCTTGTTATCATCATAATCTCCCTTCACTGTGTAAACCCTAAGGTTGGCACTGCGGTGCCAGCTTCCCTTCCTTAAGTTGCCACCGCTACCATACTTCAATGGTCGAGGATCGGACTCGTCTTTGAAGCGCAAGTCCCAATATACGGTGCGTACAACACAAGATGAAACTTCAGTAGTTTATGGCCTTCTCTGTCTTTGCTAGGTACCACTATTTGGCCTTGGGTTTGCCGCCATGACGCCACACTCTGTGCACCAGAAATGTTTTACAAACTTTTTCTTATGTGAGATTCCCGGGCTCATAAATTCTTCGTTATAAGTCCGAATTGGCTCATTGAAAAGCTGTTAGTTCACAAATTACATGCTCTAAATGTTTATGCAAGAATTTTACAATTTCAACATCGTTAACTCAAAATTCACCTATTAGTCCATTTTTAACGAAAACGATAAACATTCGTGAATGTTCAACGCTCGTTTCTTCGTTCTAAGTCAAAATTAGGTCATTTTCAAGTCCGCAACTCTATAATGCCAAATAAGACTTGTTCCCATCGAAAACCAACGTTTCCGAGCTCAAAATCAAAATTCGACTTCCATTCCGAGAATTTCGTGAATTCGACGATTATTCTCCAATCGCGTGAATTCCGGCATTACTTCGTTACTTATGATTTGTTCATCGTTCCAAATGGATTATATCCATCATATTGACATCTTAACCTACTTATTTTATTAACTTATTTTCATGATAAGTTATTACTTGTTCTTCATGAGCTTATAAGTTATCAAAGTATAAACTACATATAATTTCATTTCTCATAATTTACAATGATTTAAGTCTTCTAACAAACATTTTTACATTCTTTTATCATACTAACTTCATTCATGTAAACATGTTACAAGTCTTACAAGTTCTTCCTTAGTTCATAGCTTATCCATGAATAAAGTGCTTATTCACGGCTTATTAAGACTTAAGTCCTTTGATTATTCATTCTTATCATTTCTTAGCATACATGTTCATTAATCCACACTTCTCTTATCAACCTACAATGGTAGAGATGGAAGATTTATGACATAAGAGGCTTACCCTTGATGATCAAGCTTGTTCTTCTTTTCTAACAAATGAAAGTCTAACTTATACTTGCTTATTCTCTCTACCAAATTAGTTGAAAGTGTTGGATGAAATATTGAACAAAGCAAATGAAATCCAAGGCTCTCTATTTATAGGAATTGCTAGGTTAGGGCATACTAGTCATTTAGGCCATCCCACCTCCTTACTATTCAATACTTAGCAATTAAGTAAACTTGCTCCCTACACTAATTACTTTGCCATCACAACATTATCTTGGTCACCACATAATTATGTTGGTCACCAAGAATAATTATATGATCATGGGTTGCCCCATAGGGTCACACTAACCCATTGGATCCTAGCTTGGGCTTAGGTTTAATTTGCTTAACTTAAGCTTTGGGCTTGTATTAACCAACTTAATTGGACTTCACATTAACAAACACTTGGGCTTGCACATTCAATTCTATTGGACTTTACAATTTGCTAAATAATCCTACAAGTCCATTTCATTTGGCTAAAAGCCTTATAACGTATTATTTATGTATTATTCTCGTATTCTAACTCGTATACTAATTCATAATATATGATATACCATCATTCATACATACTCGTATAATACTTCGTATCATACTCGTATTCATTACCTCGTACAATACATACGTATCATACGATCATCACATTAACTTCTAACGCTTTATTTTCCCTAACGTTCTCAAATTAAGTCTGTATGCGAAAAATTACGTTTTCCATACTTGAATTATTATTACATAATCCATCTCACCTCGATATTCTATCGTTACGTATTTTTCAGAAAATCAAAAATAATTCCCGAGCAAAAATCTGTAAAACCCCCAAACTCGGATACTTGAAACCCGAACTTGGTGCTTCACGATACCATTTCTATGAGCGGAATAATACTAATAATAATAACAATAATATAGAAATCAAACTTAACTTATATTTATTAGAGTCTAATCCCAATTACACAACCTTTACTATAATTCTTTACATGATATATAATACATATCATTGTCTATATATTATCTAACTATTACAAAAGACACCATTAAACATGTTCTGTTTGCTTTCCTTTTCACTTGTTCTTGTCTAAAACTTCGGGTTGATCATGCCTAGCTGAAAACATTTAAATTTAAGCAAGGGTGAGCATTTGGGTGCCCAACAAGTAATAACAATTAGAAATATAAGTAGCTGAAAGAAATAAATGTTTTCTTTGTACATCACTTCTACAACGAATTTATAGTTGTGAAGTAAACTGAACAAATAATAACAACATAACAATTCTATCTCAAATTTTTGAAACTACGTATTGAATATATATATAGGTATTAGTTGACATACTATGAACATTATTTTTAGTTTTCGCTAAGGTTTAGCAGAACTTCATCTGCAAACCGTCATAACTTACGGGCGTTAGGTTGTACTTCCCATGGGCCCTGTATTGATCAATACTACATTACAAGAACGATAGGATCGTTCACTCTGTCCGCCTTGGGCACATAGAAGTTTTCCCGTGATCGGGATGTTCATACTTATACTGGAATCCGAACCAAAACAATTTGATTGGATACAAAAAGGTTTTTATCATATTCAACGACATTTTGAAATTTTGTCTAGTTGATCAAATAGCTAAGACGACTTATATATATATATATATATATATATATATATAAACATGTGATTAAATACAATGATTATCCAAGTGGGGACACTTGTGTAACCATGTTTAGAAATTAACGAACATAATATATATTTGAATTACCATATACTAACATGTTGATAAACAATGATCGGATATAGAATATATCCCAATAGGGTTAATAATATAGCATAATAATAATATAATTCTGAAACTTCTTACTCATGTCCATTGCATAAAGGAAATGCAAAGGTAAGATACTTGCACGATCTTGTACTTACGCTCATAACTTAGTTCTATCTTTATATAACACCTATCAGTAATAAGATCATTTGATCGATTAGAATAACATACTATAACACATAGCACTGCTTATTGCAGTCAGCACATAACCTAATCACATTGTCACATATGTTCCACAACCATTGCATCAAAAAATAAACACATATCTAATCAAATTATCTAAGTCCAGATCAATTTCTGAAATATGTCGGTGTACCGACGGCTTTATCGGGTAATTATCGAGTCTAAGACTCTATCATATAGTTCAATATCTGTAAGTATCAATCATATTATTTTTAAATGACTTAAAATAATTTTTAAATATTTATTATAATTTATCATGAATTTCCAAACACCGGAATCATTATTAAATGATTTAAATATTAAACAATTCCATTATCATTAATATTTAATTAATATTAAACCATTAATAAAACCATTGCCAAAATCTTAAAGTTATTTATAATAACTCAAAATACTTTTAAAGTATTAATATTACACTTAAATGATTTTTAAAATAATTAAAATCATTTTAAATAATTATCATTAATATTAAAATATTATCGCATTATCTATCAAAAATTAGAAGTCATTAATTATAACTTAAAATATTTTTAATTCATTAATATCCTTATTAAATGATTTTAAATAAATAAACCATTTTAAAACTATTTATTTAATATAATTATTAAATAAACTTAATATCATTTATTATTAAATTAATATCATTAATATTAAATTATTAATGAAATTATCCTTTAAATATTAAAAGTTATATTTTATAACTTAAAATATCTTTAAACACTTTATTTTCATTTTAAATGATTTTTATAATATTAAAATCATTTTAAAACTAATTTATTTAATATAATTATTAAATAATTCTAATATCATTAATAGTAATTAATTAATGAAATTTTCCTTTAAATTTTGAAAGTTATATTTTATAACTTAAGATATTTTTAAACTATTTATTTTCATTTAAAATGATTTTTCTAATATTAAAATCATTTTTATTTGATATAATTATTAACTAAATCTAATATCATTAATATTAAAATATTAATATTTTTCATGACAAAATATCAAAATTTATATTTTATAACTTAAAATACTTTTATAACCTTTAAATCATTTTTATATGATTTATAAATCATTAATTCTATTTTTTCATAATTTATTTAATACATTCAATAAATAACTTAATTATCATTAATATTAATTAATTAATGAAATTCATCACAAAATATTAAAAGTTATCAAAAATAACTTAAATTATTTTCTTATACCATAATATAATTTTAAATGATTTTTCATGTATTAAAATCATTTTGAAATAATTTATTTAATATTATAGTTAAATAAATTAAATACTTTTAATATTCTAAAAATATTAAATATTTATGAAATATATTCAAAATAATTAAAAACTAATTTTCGGATTTTAAAATAATTTTTAAGAATTTATTTAGTATTTTTAATAATTAAAAACTATTTATTACTAATTATCTAATAAAATATAATTATTTTAGAAATTAACTGTCGCTAAAGACCACCTATAGCGACAGAACCGTCGCTATAGGTGTTCTTCATGAAACCCAGAAATGCATAGTCAGTTGCTAATGTGTCACGTTTGACCAACAATTTCTCCATGCTCCTAAGGTATTCTGGTCCGCCTAAAGTGTTTGGAGTGTAATATAAGTGCAATACTACCATTAGAAAATGATAACATGGCCATAACACAACATATCAGAAAGTTATTAACATGATAAAATCTTGTCAGACATGTTCTTGAGGTTCTGGGTTGCCCAGAAACTCAAGGGTCCTATTTTGAAGCTTTGGATCTTTGATTCTAAGCTTAGTTAATTCGATCTAACAGTTCAGTCATGTAGTAGAGATGTTAAGGTACAAACATCAAGCACTATATCATATTAACAACATCACAACTAAGAGATTTGATCCGGTCAACGAGTCGATCAGGATCTGTTCTTGAACATTTCTGGGTTTTCCAGAAATGTTCTTGAGCAGTTTCGTCAACCCATGTTTGACCAACACTCAAATCGATTCTGTTAAGAATATAAGTGATATAAAGACTTTAGTATGTAGTATTCATGTCAGTCTACAAGTATAACACATTAACATGATCAAAACACTTAACAAAAACAAGATCAAGCGCCTGCAAAATCATCATCAGGCTTACGGGTTCCTGGTCCGCTTTAGAAACAACAAATTCGCCAATGCCAAGTAACCCACTTTGACCCTTTATAACTTTTAATCTACAATCGATCTGGCTTTGAATCAAGTTCCATAGTAAAGCCCTTACAACATACTACAAGACCAAACATTTAAACAACAAAACAACTTAACAACCAAAGATCTATAGGTTCTGACATTTGACTGTCAGACACAAAAACAAAATTTTCCAGATTTTTGAAATCTTAAAATTCGTGCGCTTTGATGTTATTGATCCATCAACTACCAACCCAGATCAACTATATGGACTCCAAACAACATGTTTAACATACAAAAACTAACATCTAACATGGAATCAAAGATCAAATTTCTTGGTTAGGGTTTATACCTTTCTTGGACAATTCTTGATTCTATGCTTATGATTTGTTAATGGTGATCGTGGGGCTGTTCTTGGGGACTGATATGCTAAGAAATTTCGGAGGTGTTAGAGGGCGAAGCTCCAGGTTGAGAGTTTGGCAAAAATAAGTGAGCCAAATGATTTTTTTTCTCTCTCCAATCTATATACACACATTTAGATGAAAATGAACTTCTCATATATGGATCGATTCATTAATTTGTCACATATACCAACTCACCTAAGGTCAAAACCTATGTTATTAGCTTTAATAATGCTTTTTGGTCTTTTCACTTTTATTTTTAATGGCAATCTTATAAATTTGTCAAACCCTTAGGGTTTAGGGTTTGGGTTAGGGTTTAGGGTTTGAACCATTTTAAGGTTTAAAAATAATTTCTAAAATTTCTAATTTAGGGTTTGTAAAAAATAAAATAAAATAATAAAATTTTAGTTTCTAAAATACAAAATTAAGATTTCTTAATTAATTAGGTTTCCTAATTACATAGACTTGATAATTAGGTTTATATTTTACTAATTATCATTAAGCGTGCCTAATTAGCAATTAGGGTTTACAATTAGCAAATTTAGGGTTTATAATTTAGAAAAATTAATAATAAGGATTTATACCCTTTTAAAAAAATAAGGGTTTTGAAAACAATTAAGATTCTCCCTAACTAGGGTTAATATATTTAATACCGGTCATTACAAACATTATCATGATTACATAACTACACAATAAATTCTTAAAGTCATAAATGGCCTTTGAATTAGGGTTTCAAATAAATTAGGGTTTATAATTTAAATATTAGGGTTTCTAAAATTAGGATTTCAAATATTAATTAGGATTTCTCTAATTAACATTAAATTTTAATAATACATATCATATACCACATAACACTTGACATTTATACCATAACGTAATTACTTGAAATCTTACGGTCTTATTTGACTATCGAATTACTACGTTTATTAAAATAATACTAGAGTTTTGTAATACCAGTATCATAATTGACCAATCATTATCGATTAATACGATATATACTATACATATTCATAAAGATAGAAATATTAAATTATAATATTATTATATTATTATTCTTATCCATTGATAAAAATCTAAAATTAGGGTTTGATTCCATATATGATTTATTCTTCATATATAACATTATTAATTAAGTTAAAATAATTAACTTAATTAATCGACATAAATTCATATAATAAAATAAATAATTATTATAATAATTTAAAAATTATTTCATATATTATTTAAATAATATATAATTATATTTTCATAGAAAATAATTAATAAAAACATTTTTCGCTATAAAATTAATTATTATAAGAATAAACTTTATAATAGTCAATCATTCTAAAATAAAATTATTTGTAAATATTCATGTAATAAATATATTTTTATTTACCACATAAATACATATACACATTATCTTGTACAAATCCTTATCCTTAAAATAAATAAAAAAATAAAAAAATTTATACGCAAAATTTTTGATTTAATTTTTATAGAAAATATCGGGTTGTTACATTCACCCTCCCTTATAAAGATTCCGTCCCCGGAATCACCATTTTAAAACCTATACATACCAGGGTATATAGCATACATAATCATTCCAAATAGATCTCGATCAAAATTGATCGAACTGATCTTTAATTATTCAGATAAAGCTTATCTATATACTTAAACGGAAAAATTGATTTCTAATAGAACTCAATTTCCTCCTTCAAAATAATTTATAAAATAATTTACTATATATAAGAAAATAATATATAAGAAATAAAATTGGTTTGAGTAATACCTGGAGTTGCATCCCCGACTGCTACAGTTTCTTGAACGGTCATGTTGAAGACGTTTGCGGTTGATTTCGTTGGTTTGTTTGTTGATGTTGGTCCCGTCAATGCCAATGTCCTGCTGCCTTTTCCCGTATTCGCATTCCTTGCCTCCTTTCTCCTTTTTGGACAGTCTTCCACCTTATACTCCATTGATTCACACTTAAAAACACACAAACTTTCCCTTTATCTCCTTTCCTTTTACTGTATAGGTGATAAAACTATCTTTTGCCCCTTCGTTATCCTAGATATCACAAACGTTATTCTGAAATTGATTGATCTTCCTAATCTGGCGAAGACGATGGCCTTGAAGTCTTTGACGTTCGTCGATCGATTATCTGGCTGATCTTCCGGTGACTGGTATTCCGTTCTGCATAGCTTGATCGTCTATATTCGCAAAATTATGTATCGGGTCTGGTTATCTTCCAGCTTTGTTGACAGGTTCTTCTGTCCGTGTATTTCGTTTTCGTCTCCTTGGCGGCATTATCACAAATTATTCTTTATTCTTAGCCTTATCGTATACGTATAATCATATAACACGAAATTCTATATTTATCATGTATTCAAAATATTCTATATTTTAAAATTTTGGTTTTTGCATTAACCAGTACTCATATAATCTTTATACCAACTTATTTCATTAATCCCATATAAATTCATACTCATATGACTTGACATACCATAGCACATATTGCTTTAATTGGACGCTATCCCTTTGTGACTCAAAAATCGGGAATCGCTGACACAACTTATACAAAAATTAAAATTTTTTACCTTATACAAACATACCTATCATAGAATCATACCTATTCAAGTAATACTACTTATTTCTTACGCCTTCACTAAGGTTCAATTGCTTAGAAATGTGTCTATTACCATTATCTTCAATAATCCATTCATACCTAACTACTCCTAGTTCGTCCAACATACATACATTATGAGTTTAAAAAAACTCACCACAAACATATGAGTTTAAGAACTTGACATTGACCACATATTCTTTAACTATACTCTACCTATCAGTCATACTACCGTTTCATGGTCCGGTACTATACTTTTCAAAATAACCACCTCATTGTGGCAGCTTTCAATGTGAGCCTCTATTTCAGCTATTGGCTTTGATATTGGCTCGGTTATGGAGATCGGCTTCTTCTTTACGACCTGAGGGTATCCTAATCCTTTTCTATCTGACATCTACACACCTAAGTTATCCTGATTATCAACTAATATATAAACACACAACAAATAATGTCTTTATACAAGTTATCTTTTATTTTGTTTGACGATGAACTAATTTAATTCATCTCCTTATAATCTCTATATGAGTTTTATATTTTCAACATTTCCCTCTGTCCTAAGGTTATAGCCTAAGGTCTTACCAACCTAAGGTTTTTAACCCTAAGCTCTGATACCAACTTGTAAAGCCCCCAAACTCGGATACTTGAAACCCGAACTCGGTGCTTCACGATACCATTTCTATGAGCGGAATAATACTAATAATAATAACAAATATATAAAAATCAAACTTAACTTATATTTATCAGAGTCTAATCCCAATTACGCAACCTTTACTATAATTCTTTACATGATATATAATACATATCATTGTCTATATAGTGTCTAACTATTACAAAAGACACCATTAAACATGTTCTGTTTGTTTTCCTTTTCACTTGTTCTTGTCTGAACCTTCGGGTTGATCATGCCTAGCTGAAAACATTTAAATTTAATC